>OY744506.1:4209700-4373725 GCA_963556185.1 Pseudopediastrum boryanum
GGGGGGGGGGGGAGACAAGTAGGGGGAGGGGGAAAGGGCCGAATAACAGCACAAGATGTGGAGAGGAAGAGTGAAGGCGGTTCAGCAGGAGACGTCTAAATGCAAGTGCAAAGTAGCCACGTTTTTGCTTCTCCAGTGTTCCACAAATCTGTCATAGGGCTCTGCTGAGGTTCACAGGGTAGTCAAATGTCTCAAGTACCTTTTCTCCCCGATGAACTCAGCCCCTACTTGTTTCATAATTATGATTGTACCTGCTTGTTGTCCTGTGCTTTGCAGATTGGTCGTGCTCAGACTGAGAGTGGTGGGAAGTTGATTGCTGATGCTTATGGTGCTGACTGGCCGGTGCGGCTGGGCAGGGTGGACTCCACTGAGGCTGGGCCTGCAGGGAGGGTCATCAACCTGGGAGCTGCTAGTACTGAGGAGATCAAGACATTCTTCAAGCAGCTAGGTAAGAGGCTTGACAGGGTTTTGGTGTATTGGTCACTTTGACCTGTCTCATTAGTCCCCAACATCTGTTGCTTTGGAGCACAGACGTCAACATATGATAGGTCAGGCCACGTGAGTTCTTTCCTACGGGAGTTTTTGAATTTAAAGGCTGGCATGGTAGGGAGCTTAATCGGGGGCATACTAGCACTGAGGAGATAAAGACGTACTTGAAGAAGCTAGGTAAGCGGTGTATAGGGCTCCCGGTGTGTCGGGTCATTTCGACCTAGCTGCCTTTCTACTGTCTGCACCATCTGTTGCTTTGGAACGAACACAAGCATCAACATTCAGTTGAGGTTAGGTCACTGTGTGTTGTGGTAGGATGCTGCACCTGGGGAATGCTAGCACTAAGGAGATCAGGACGTACAGCAAGCAGCTAGGTTGATGGCGTTTCTGTCCAGTCCACAGTTTTCTAGCGCGACTGCGCGGAGGCGCTGGACCCTGCATTACATTCGGGGACGCAACGTGTATGTCAGGAAAGATTGTTTGCATGCCATACATTTGCTGCCCTGTTGAGTAGGCAGCTGATGGCAGACCGAATGTGGTTGATTGTGACTGAACATGGCCTACATGTGACCCTGGTCCTTAAGCACAGAGGTCACCAGGGGTTCAATCAAAGTCCCTGACTCGAATGCAAAAGAAATAACAGCATTCGCACTCGCAAGGGCATGGCCAAGGGAATGTGTTGCAGCTGATTGGGATGCGCTTACCCAAAACACATGCTACCCCTAGGCCTCCCACTCTCGCTTATACAAAGCCTCCATGCGGCTTCCTCCTGCCCTCTCCACAACCTACTGTTGCAGGTGCTAAGCCTGATGCTGGTAGTGGACCCTTCACCCCGAAGCCTCCATTCTGGGAGAAGCCTCTGCTTGCGCTGTACCCCACCACCCAGGGTAACATTGAAGCAGTAGAGGCCAAGCTAGCTAAGGATGACCCCCAGGCCTTTGCCAGCTACCAGGCAGACTATGATCGCAGCAGGAAGACTCTCACCAGGACAGGTGGGCCTTATCATGTGTTTTTATTGAGTAATGCATAATCCCATGAGGATTTGCCCGACTGTGGCAAAGAGCCTGCAGGGCACTTTTTGTGCCTGTCAATGATAACCATTAGACACCAGCTCGTGTTCACTCCAGCTTACATTTCAGCCCATAGCCAAATCTTACAGGCTAACCCATCGGTTTATTTTTTGGCCTCCGTGTATATTGCATTACCATCTGAATGGTAATAGAGTCTGCCAGTAGATTAGATCATCGGGGCTGTGGATTTGATGTGCATGCTATGCGCTCAGATGATATTTCGTCTGCCGTTCAACGGAGAGTCGTCTCATGTGTTGTTATAAACTATGAATTCAGGAGCTGGAGTACTTGGCAGTTGAAAAGGACGAATAAATGCAAGAGCTAAACCACCATCCGAAAGGCGAAATCAACAGTTATGGCAGTTATGGCAGTTATGTGTTGTGCCTGAAATTCATGTAGATGCGACTTGCCCAGCATAACTCTCCATGCATTTTGCTCTCCTCAAGCAACCGTACAAAAGCAAGGTTGCCCTGAGGATGAGCTGGAGTCATGCTGCTGTTGCTGCAGCACCACCAAGATAGTATGTACAGCACTACACAAGCCTGGTTGAAGTCATGTGGTAGTTGCTGCTGTGGCAGGAATCTAGGGCAGTGACTTATAGTCAGTTAGTGCAGTAATATATTCGTAGTTTGTTTTGGATGAATGGATTAAGTCATGCACATGAGAGGGGTAACATGATGGCAGTCTTGATGTAGCCAACATGATTGTTGCACCACATTAAGAGACTGATGTCGGTGAAGTCATGCCATGGGCGCTGCACGACCTGTAAGCTGTGCAGCAACTAATCGCTTACTTGTGTTGTCAAATGCCATTGGGCCCTGCCCTAGTTTTCTGCACTGTCGTTTGCCCCCCCCCACTGTCGTTGATTTTTGGGGCAAGTGTTTGCCCTCACTGTCACGCCAGGACACAGTGGGTGTACGTTCAGCAGCATTTTCAAGCACATTTACAACGGTCATAGCCCTGTCTCTGTGCCTTCAAGTGCTGCAGGCGATGGGGCCTCAGTGTCTAGGTCTGACTGTGTTTTACTACCCCGGTCTTACTGGCCTCCCGCTTGTTGTGCTTGCCTGCTGCAGAGTATGAGGTGGACTTCATCAACGCGTTCACCAAGCTATCAGACCTTGGCGCCAAGTTTGAGAAGGACGCTTACCTGTACCCTGAGAAGTCCTTGGTACTCAAATTCTAGTGCTTGACTGGCTGCTATACGGTCGCCGTACTTTTGTTGGTACTGGTAGTGGTAGTAAGCGAGTAGGGATCACATCCACATAATCTGAGGGTAGGGCATGGGGCGGTGCGACTGAGCATTGATACTCAGGTAGTGGTCTTGACCGATGGTGGATGGAACCTTGGGCATGACGAGGAACAGTCGGCAAAACATATGTTGTCCCTTCAGAGCTGATTGCTGTAGTGAATACGTGGTTTGCTTGCTTGTATGGCCGGTTCACCGCGCGAGCATAACCAGCCGCACCGACGGAAAGTGTTCGGGTGTGTCGGTGCTGACGTGTCGCAACACGAGCATTCAGAGCCGCGCGGACTCACTGCATTTCGTTGGAGGTATATACGTGCCACGCCCTTAATGATACTGGCAGCAGCGACAACACAGCAGCTGAAGGGCTTAGCATAGCTTTGCCCTGAGGCTCGACAGCGTCAGCCATCGACAGCCCCTTCACAGCCACAGCAGCTTAAGGGCTTAGCATAGCTTTGCCCTGAGGCTCGACAGCGTCAGCCATCGACAGACAGCCTACACAGCCACAGCAGCTGAAGGGCTTAGCATAGCTTTGCTTTGAGGCTCGACAGCGTCAGCCATCGACAGACAGCTTACACAGCCACAGCAGCTGAAGGGCTTAGCATAGCTTTGCTTTGAGGCTCGACAGCGTCAGCCATCGACAGCCCCTTCACAGCCACAGCAGCTTAAGGGCTTAGCATAACTTTGCCCTGAGGCTCGACAGCGTCAGCCATCGACAACCAAACATACATTTGCTTGCTTCTGGAGGTTGGCTACAGGAATTTAAAGCTCTTATGAGTTCTTCACTTGCTGCATGAGTATGCGGATGAAAATCTTATGCATCTTCAGATCCTTACTCAAACAGTCTAAATACCTGACTTATTCACAAGCACTCTGTGCACCAGCGCCCCCAGACTAATCATGCCAATAGGAACACAGATTGAGAATTGAAGCCCAGACTACCATTCTGCCGCTAACCTCACTAGCAGAGCCTGTGCTGGTGCCTTTTGAGCCTGTTTTGAGCTGTGCTGGTGCTTTTTGAGCCTCGTTCTGCCTCAGTCACGTCCTGCCACACACCCTGTCAGAGGCCTTCTTGGCTGCAGCTATGACCTCAGCAACATCCACATCGACCAACTGCCCCTGGTCAACCACCACCTTGCCATTGATGATGGAGTAGTGCACACGTCCAAGGGCTGGGGCACACAGCAGCAGAGCTGCAATGGGGTCTGCACCTGCAAGGAAAGCCAGAACAATGGGTCCGTGTCTGCTCGTTTCAGCTCCCTAGCGCTCCAATATGTGCCTCAAATTCTGCTCTTTATACACTGACAAATGGTTGGAGTTGTTCATGTCATTGGAGCTGCAGGCCCTTCAAAGCTGTGCTGTGACCTAATCCAGTTTCATTTCCCACCCTTAGCAATCGGCCCCGCACTGCAGGTGTGCATGACAATATGCCAAATTGATCCCAAGTTGACTGCCAATTGATACTGCAGCTGAGTGCTTCAGGGCATTTAGTTACTTCCAGGCAGGGAGTGCAAAACAAACATGACACACGACTACATATACGGGCTCCCCATCTACATAGAAGTGAATGCCGCAGCTATAGGGGCATACAGCAGAAGAAAACCCTGCATGGCTGCACTCAATTTGAGTGTGACAGCAAACTGCATGCAATTTGTACCCATGCACACGTCAAACTGTGCGGAGGTCTGTATCTTACACCCAAGCAAGAGGCAAGGGACACTCTGCCTGCCCCACCCTTGCTTCACTCTTCACTTCTTGTAACTTTTTTGAGTTTTAATGGCTGCTGGCCTGCTCCTCCTCCTGCTTTTTCGGAACCCCCTCCAACTCAATCCCCAATCCCCAAGCAAAATTAGCAGCAGCAAATCCAGGACCAACCTGATAGACCTCAGGAAAACCTCCTTTCAAATGCTGTTTCTCCCCTATACAACTCGCCTCCCCTCCCCTCTGCCCCTGGGATCCCTCGTTGTCCCCTGTCCTCAAGAGCCCCTCATCTCCCCCCCTCCCCTCTGCCCCTGGGATCCCTCGTTGTCCCCTGTCCTCAAGAGCCCCTCATCTCCCCACCCTCCCCTCCCCTAGCCAGGCTTACCAGCAGTAGCAAAGGCCAGGCAATCATCCACTTTCCACGCCACAATATCAGCAGCAAAGCCAGGAGCTATCTGGCCTAAGGTCTCAGCCCTTCCCAGGTTCACCGCTCCTCCCCTTGTAGCTAGCTGCAGAGCCTCTCTGGCTGATAGTGCAGCAGCATCACCCCCCGCCCTCTGCAGCAGCATGGCCATGCGTGCCTCCAGCAGCATATGAGGGCTGTCATTACTAGCAGCACCATCAGTACCTAAGCTCACTGGGACTTGGTGCTCCAACATGGACCTGCAAGAGGGAATGCAGGAGCAGCAGAGTAGCTGATATCACATTGCCACTGCTGAGCAGTGTCTTAGCTCTGCGTATCCATCAACCACCACAAAAACCGACATGATCAGATTTGATCAGTAGATCAGTCAATTAATCGGTGAATTGATAAACTGTTTGATCGTTGATCGATAGATAGACCAACCAACCAACCCATATCACTGCTAGTAGCTAGCACCATTAGTACACAAGCTCAATGGGACTCGGGACACTCTAACATGGACTTGCAGCAGTGAAGGAGGAGCTAGCACGTTCAATGCCTCAGTGAGAGCCGGAAGGCAGACAACATGACTGAATTTTTGAGGAGAAAGGCAGTTCTATTCTGTCTTGAGAAAGCTCTGCTGAAAGTGTTTTTAGTGCCAGACCAGTTGTTCTCCCTTGTTTTCTGGGCAGGTGTTGCCCAGCCTTAAAAAGATTTGGTGGATTGAGTCAGGCTGGCATGGGCTTGCCGATGACCCATACCTGGATAAGGCCATCGAAATTGAGAACCTTTCTGCTGCAACATTTCAAAATGTCTTATCAGCGTCGTTTGAAGCTGGAAATCAGCCATAGGTTCGAGCAATTACCCCTTGTATCCTACCACTGTTCATAATCCAGACCGCTAAAACTTACCCCATTATGGTACCCACCACAGCAAAGTGATTATAGGAAGCTGATGAACAGAGACAAGCTCCCCGTAACCTCCCACCTGCCCAGCGTCTATCCCCCTCCCGCTTCCCCCAGCCTCCCCCTAGCCCCTCCCTTGCCCCCTAAACATACCTCCTGGCCTCACTAATGCAACCTTTGATGGCAGTTGTAATTTTATTTGAAAGAACACAATGTGCCACCCGCGGCACCATGCCATTTAGCCTTCTTTCCCGTCTCCTTAACCCTTCCCCTCCCTAATCTCTATTGCACGATCCTTCCTCCCGTTGGGCCCTTTCCTCCCTCCTCCTCCCTCCACGCCTCCTGCACCGGCCCCTCCTGCCCTTCTGGCCCCCTCGTCCTCTTGGCTTTCCTCCTGCACCCGCCCCTCCTCCCTGCTTGTGGCCTTGGCCCCCCTCCTGGCCCCCTGCCCTTGCCACCCTCCCTGGCTCAGCGCTGGCCCCCCTCAACCCTCCTCCTCCTCCTCCCCTTGCCTGCCTCCCCTCTCCCGGCCCCTCCTCCCCATCCTACCCTCCTCCTCCCCATCCTACCCTCCTCCTCCCCTTGGCCCCCCTTCTGCTCCGGCCCCTCCTCCCCCCTCCTACCTCCTTCCTCCTTTGGCCCCCCTCCTGCACCCGCCCTTCCTCCCCCCTCCTCTCCTTGGCCCCCTTCCTACCGCCC
The DNA here is from genome assembly GCA_963556185.1 of Pseudopediastrum boryanum. Lineage (NCBI taxonomy): Eukaryota > Viridiplantae > Chlorophyta > Chlorophyceae > Sphaeropleales > Hydrodictyaceae > Pseudopediastrum > Pseudopediastrum boryanum. The sequence continues at coordinate 4,216,211 of OY744506.1, forward strand.
CCTGGCCCCCCCTCCACCCCCCCCTTCCCCTGGCACCCATCCTCTCCCCTTGTCCCCCCCCCCTCTCACCTCACAGGTGCAATCCCTGAAGCTAGCCTCAAGTTAGACGAAGGGCAATGAGCCACACCCACCCCCTGGGCCCCAAAGCCCCTCATGTCTTCTGAGTCCACAAAGCAGCAGTGAGCAAACCAGGTGTTGTCCCCCTGCCACCCTGTCAGCTCCACGTACTTGCTAATGCCACAACCAAACACATCTTGGCTGTAGCGGAGGTCATCCTGGGTAGGAGCAAGAACATAAAGATGGCTACAATGCCCATTGTTTGCCCGTATTGTGTCCGAGGCATCACTGCAACCAGTTGGGCAGGTATTGCCATACACATACGTGGCTACACTGAACATCTATTTGATTTGTATTCACATCGATGAGAGAATGTCTGGAAAGGTGTAAGAGGTGATATGAGGTCGCATCATATCGATATAATATGGGGAGGGGGAGGACACTTGGCAGCTTCCCCTTGCTTGTAGCCGGCAATCAACCCCCAGCAATGGACCAGTCCACTAAAGAAAACATCTCATTAGGTGCTGTTGCAATGGAAGGTGGTCAACCTGATGGTAGTGCAAGGTGACAGCACCTACATGAGACAGAACAGCTTCAAATGGGGCTGCCTTCCCAACATTGGTATCCCAACCATCTGTCCCTTTGCCCCTCCCACACATGCCTTTTCATTCAGCAACATGCAGATGTGATTCCACATGGCGGTTTCCGCCCACCAATGCCGCACCTGGCATCAAACTCATTTCATCTTGCTGCTGTTCCTGGCCCCCTTCAACTCTCCCATCCCTCCACCATAAACTACAACATCGATCCTTCCCTCCACCTAGGTCTCCACTCAAGCCACTCTTCTCCTCCTCCCCCCCCCCCCTCCTCCTCTCCTCTAGTCCCATCTCTTCCTTCATCCCTGGTCCTACTTCTCCCCTCCCTCTCACTCTTCCTCACTCCTTGTGAACCCCCCCCCTCAATCTACCTTAGCTTCAGCCAGATGTGTATGCATCCTCACTCCCGGGTACCTTCCTGCCAGTGCCGCCACCTGCTGCATCAACTCAACACTTGCTGAGCGAGTTGAGGCAGGACCAAGGCCAATGCGCAACATGGAGTACCTGGGACCAAATGACAACATCAGTGACCAAGGATTGTTTTCTTTTAACATTGTTTTCTTTTGTTGTTCCTTCTGTTGTTTTGTCACTGAATCAATTTAATAAACCAAGCAGAAAACGACAAACTGCTCAGAGGCAACAAAAAAACCTGAGAAAGCGCCAAGAAAAACAACAAGGCGTGCTACACTGGTGCCCTCATTGCAACACCACATGCAGAGGACTGGGGCAGCCCATTAAGAAGTTGGACAAGCAGTGCAGAAGGCTCATTCTAATTGGGATTGTGAGCACGTTCATTGCAATAAACTGCGGAGTCAAAACACAAGCTGATGATATATCATGCATGACCTAAGACCATAAGCTCAGTGATTGCATCGGTGTGCTATACAACGTTGCACAGCATCGACACTGTCGCCTTGCCAGCACATTGGGGCTACCTAGCTTGAGGAGGGGTAGATGTAGCACTAGAAAGCTCATTTATCACTGACATGCTACCTCCTTCGCCAATGAGTCAGTTTGACATTATTACATATGAGGATCTCCCATAGTACCTCCAAGCACGTACCCACCCGCTGGTAAACTATTGCTCTTTGAAAGGGAACAGAGAACCGTAGCACCCCGACCCAGGCCTTTACATCCTCATTTCACAACCATCCCCTTAGACTCTGATCCTTGCCCCTCCCCGCTGATTTTCTGCTTACACCCCTTCACACATCCACTTCTCACTTCAGTTTCCAGGTTTCCCCTATAAGTAATACCTCCTCCTGCCAAGCTTTTTACCTCTGCCTCCCCTCCCCTCCCTTCCCTTCCCCCGCCCTCCCTCCCTCCCCTCCCCGGCCTCATATATGGGCCTCCTCCCTTACTTCTCCCAGCCACCTGCCCCCTCACTCCTTCATGCCGCTGGTAGAAAACAAGCTCCAGACAATGATATGCCAAAATCTGTGCTTTTGCTTCATGAAGGAACCTGCAAGCCACCCACAGCTTTGTTACCTGCACCCGTCTTGACCTGCAGCTTTTCTGGCACCCGATCTTGCACTGGCCCCACCCAGCAGGGGCCCCAACCCCATCCCTCTCTTTGCCTCCCCCCACCCCACTTGCTCGCTCTGCGGTCCTCCAGACCCTACCCCCTACCCTCTCCCACACACCTTCCTTTCCATCCCTCTCTTCACCTCTCCCTCTACCTGCCTTTGCCCCTGCCTGATACACCTAAACCGCAACCCTCTTTTCATCCCCCTCTTCCGTGACTGCTACCCCTTACCCACCTCCCTGACCTCAACAGGCCTGCTCTCCATCCAAAGCACATTTCCTCCCCCCTCGTATTAATCTTCCACCACTCACCCCTTCCTCCCCAGGCGCCCCCCTCCCCTGGCCCCCTGCCGCCTCCCCCCTTTCCCCTCATGCTCCTGCCCTCTGCCGCCTCCCCCTCCTCCCTCTCCCCCCTGCCCCCCCCCCCCCCCGGTCCTCTCCTGCCCCCCTCCTCCCTCTCCCCCCTGCCCCCCCCCCCTGCCCCCCTCCTCCCTCCCAACGCTGCCTCCCTCCACCCCCTGGCCCCCTCCCCTCTCCCGCCCCCCCTTCCCTTGCCCCCTGCCTCCCCCTGACCCTGCCCCACTCTTCCCTCCCGCCTCCCGCTCCAGCCGTCCCCCTCTCCCGCACCTTCCCCCCTCCTCCACTCTCCCCCCCCCCTCTCACTTGCTATTGTCATGCCACTGGGTGATACACCTCTCCATATCCGCCAGTATCTCCACATCACTCTCAAACAGCTCCTGAGGCAGGCGTGGCTCCCCCACCCGCCCTGCTGCCACTTCGGCTGCATCAAAGTCCGCACTCATACCCCCTCTTACTGGGTGGAATCTAATGCCTAACTCAGAGGCCGCCTTGATGCTGGTGTCTAACCTGCAGATGGAACAGTCAAGAAAGATCACTGAAAGGAGAAAAGTGAGCAGAACGACGCTTTAAGCCTTAGAATAGGCATGCAGGGTGTTCATTATGTCAACTACACATATTTTGGGGGTGATCTAAAACTTTTGGGAATTACTAGCCTTGCCCCTTTCAATATCAATTGAAATGATGAAAGGATCACAGGACAGCACTCTCCCCTCTTCCTTGTTGCATGACATGTGGCGCATCACTCTCCCCTGCTTTGATTACCTGTACCAACCTCCAGGACAGCTTTGCAGGCCTGCAGCGCCCGGGACAATGACCCAACCGGGGAAAAACTTTGAAGATAAGGAATAGCTTGCCCGTGCATTCATTCCAGTCCAGTGCCCAACTGGACAGCAGCATAATAGATAATATGATGGTGTACTGTCCTCAATTTGAGGTGGCCAGGCTGAGGTGGAGTGTTCAAAGTGGATAACTTGGACTTGTCGAATGATACCCCGGACTCACCCACATGCAGTATGCGTATTTCTTTGATTGACTTTCTGTTGGGCTGGCGCCATAACCATACACATGCTTGTGAGCGACAACCAAGCCATACATGCTGACTCACCACAAAACCCTTCTCCCCACCTACTTTTTTACCCCCATCCTCCCCCCCCAGCCCCCTCCACTTTTCCCTCCCCCTCTTACTTGACATCATGGGGGAATGTGTAGAGGTGGTCCACAGTGGTGGTACATCCACCTAGTAGCAGCTCACACAGGGCTAAGCGACAGCCAGCATATAAGTCTTCATCCTTTTTAGCAAACACAAAACAGAAGGGCTCGTTAATGCTACCCAATAAGTTCACATGGCAACAGGAGATCTGTCGGAAATGCCCTGGTAATTCTAGGCATTGGGGTTGTATTCATATCTGGTGCCTAAAAGTGTCATAGGTCCAGCAATGCACCGCCCCAATGTACTGTACAAACAGCAACGATTACTCCAAGAAAATCTGCATCTATGGGTCTTCCCGGGGACACTACTGCAAAGCAGCAGGACTCAGGGTTCATGAGCAATCCGCAAAAAGAATGCCTGCGGTATCAGATTTTTTCGTCACTTGTCAGCAGAGCTGCGCAAGTAACAGGTTCAGTTGTTAAATTTCACCAATGAGTATGATTACACAATGGTGCCGCTTGGGTCCACTGTCAAAACAGGAAACCTTCATTGTGATTTTGACGACAAGAGCAAGAACATCTCCAGCTTCTATGAACATACCAGTAGTCAAACCCCCGACATCATTACCTGTCCCTTGTCAGTTGCACTTTTATGTGGGGTGCCATTAGTACCAAGTTGGTATGAGTACAACCACTTTGAGAATCTTGCTTAGTTACCCAGCCCCGCGCTTACCGTGGTCTTGGCCCAGAGTGGGAACAGAGCACCCAACCACTCCCCTAGTGGTTTGTCCTAGCAGCAGCAAGACGGTCACAGCAGTGAGAATTGAAGAGTTAGCCAGCCTTGGCAGTAGAAGGGACAATGCATTTGTGCTTGATCAGTCCAAACAAATTGCAACATAGTAACAACAGGCTGAAGGTGCCTAATTATCATGGTACAGGGTCATCAAAGGTACCGTGCCACCACTGGGTACTTTGACTCATCTGTCCAAGCATAAGCTATGAAATGTGTAGCTGTCTTGAGCGCAGCAAGGTTGGAGAGGCATCACGCTGGCAGAGAAATTCAGAATGAGCATGAGGCTTATTCGACTGGCGATTGAATTCGGTGATAGTTTGTCAGGCATGTTTGAGACACCACCGAGGAATATGAGTATTAGCATATTGATGGCAACTGCTGCTATGCAGGCTTTCAAGGCAGGACCTCAGAATTGCATGGTCTTCACATCTTATGGACTGTGCTAAATGCTACTGCAGTGCGTTGGCAGAACAGTGCCATCTCAGGTCAAGTGAACGCAAATTGCACCTCCTTCATAACTGCAATGCTTGCTACAAATGCAATGTGGCAAGTCATCTCGTGGTGTGATGAGTCACCTTTACCTGAGCCATGCATCTTGTCAAGCAGTTCCACAGGTGTGTGTGCGTGTTGATAAGTCCTGAAAGAAGTTAGGTTGGAGCTATTTTGCTTTGTGCCGCATGTAACCCACTCGGATGCTGTGCTGGTAATTTGGTGACCAGAAACGAAGGTCCAAGGCCAAGGTCTACCAACCTGGTGTCACTATGCATCCGCGCAGGCTTATGCGTTCAGTATCTGTATATGTGGCCGGTACATGGGCAGTCTGTCCTACCCACTCAATGGCATTCTGGTTTATGCAGATAGCTGCATCCTCGATCTCGCCCAGGTCATCACCGGTGTACAAGTGGTCAATGTCTATTAACAGCAGCATTCCGTCTCGACACCAGATTTTAACACATGGTGCGATTGCCAACTAAAAAATTACAGTCCCGATATACCAGAAAATGTCTGTGTTCTGGCCCAGAGCAGAATGGGTTGCTTCGCTGACCAGGTGGGTGTCGACAGGATATCTGCGGGCCGATCAGCAGCCGAGTCTGCGGACAAGGCCTGCCTGTAAGTGACGCTTAGGTGCCGCAACACGTTCGATAACTTTGGACGTCTGTTGTACTGCTTCTTTCGGCACCCAAAGGGCACTCAGGTTACTTGCAGTAACGAAAGCCATATGGCCACAGGCTGCATAGATTAGCCAGTACTTTATCCGCAATTACACTGTAATGTTCTCACCGAGTTCATTGCAAGCGCTGCAGACAGGATCCGATTTACACGGCGAGATGTGTCCAACTCCCATGCGTGCAGCGACGCGTATACCAAACTGGGCGCTAGCAACAGCTTTTGCTGGCATATCAGCCGGGACGTACTTTTATGTGCTACAGAAAGTCGGGCCACATTTAGATCAGGATCTTGCGGCTGAAGCAGCCAGGCAGGAAGCAGCGGAGCGTCGTGCTGGTGCCAAGTGATTCATTTGTAGCATTATCATTATTATGTGCAAGAAGCAGGTAGAGTTTCCAGGCAAAGCTTCCTGGACTAGATATCTCTCAACTCTTACGAACAACAAACCAACGCGCTCACCAACAGCTTACGAGACCCTTGTCTACAAGGTGACTGGTGGTTGTGGCCATCAGATCTGCAGCTTTTGGAGCTGCGCTCATAGGCCTTATCCATGCAGCTATGCGCTTTGATCCCGAAGGGCAAGGTTTCCACGTACGGAGAGATGGCAAAGGCCCTGAAGTCCTCGCCTAGGGCTATTGGGCAGGTAAGCACATGGGGTCAACTCAGATTGCTGATTGCATGATTTCATCCTTGATCTGGCTTTGATTGATGCTGGGAAAATCAAGCTTCGATACTGTGGGTCTAGCTGGTTAATCTCTGCAGAAGCATTGAGGAGCAGCAGCAGGAGCAGGAGCCTTGGCTTCGGCGTATTCAATCACATTGAGGCTTTGCACGGACAGCTGTAAGTATTTCATGAATTTGGGATTCCTTGCTGCAGGCAATGCGGCGCAACCCTTACGCACCCATCATACCTTGCCACAGAGTAGTGGCTTCAGATCTGGATGTTGGAGGGTTCTCAGGCAGCTGGGTGAGTAACACGTGTATAGTTCATGCTCTCGTGGGTATGTTATATGAGATAGATCACTGCACAGCCCTCGGACCGTGCAGCACCCGTTACATGACTCCAGCGTCAGTAAAAACAAAGCATGGTGCCTTCGCCTTTGGTATTCCAACCAGTCCGTGGGTATGTTATATGCAGGTGGCACCTGTGCAGAGCCGAGATAGACATCTGTGTATATGTTTGAGATGCTTGAGGCCCACTTACAGATGTCTCTTGGGTCCTCTAGCAATGCACATGTCACCAGTCCATGCGATCTATCCAATAAGGGTACATACTGCAACTGTCACTGACTGTGGTGTGTGCATGTGGTCTGCTGGCACTGTTTGCTCTTCACTGGGTATGATAATAGGGTAAGATGCCAGCTGCAGATATACATACACCAAACCACGTGTACTCTGCCTGGACTCATCTCTGGTGCGTATTATGTCTGCAGGGCCACAGCTGCGCCAATGTGCAGCGCAAGAGAGCATTGCTGGAGGAAGAGGGCGTGAAGTTTGATGAGAACTACAAGGTATGGGGACCGGGGGCGCTGGCTGCATCATGCAGGCTTCTCTCAAAAGGCGAGAGCTTCAAATCTGCAAGTGTTACGAAGAGCATGAGTATTGTTGCTGGGAGATACGGTAGAGTAGTTCACATGGTGTACAGCCCCAGCAGGGAAGGGCACAAAATGGGTGCAATTTCTTACCGGATTCTCTGACATGACTTTTGGCACATTTCATGGCAGGGAGGGGTTAGTGCACAAGTCCCCGCAAGTGGAGTCGTGCCAGCCAGGGTGGGATTGTTATCATGTTGCAACCATTGTTTCATCCTGAAGAGTCTGGAGTCATCATGGTTGCAGCTGCTTACATATGTTCTAGGTGTAACGTAATGGCGCAATGTTTACCCACTGAGAGTGGTTTCCATTGGTTGTTAAGAGAGACCACAACACAGCCCTCCGGGCCCTGCAGCAGCCAAGCATGACTCCAACCAGTATTTTGGTCGGGGGTGTGGATGAGGGCGTGGGTTTCCAATGGTTGCGGGCAAACTGAGAAGCTAAACTGAAGCAGCCTGTAGGAAAGCAACGAAAGTGGCATCCTGGCGCATGCATGCCGTACATCATCAGGCTAATGGTGTCCATCCTACCAGCCTCGTCATGAACTCCACAATCTCGCCCGGCAGTGCAAGGTCTCACCTGCACAGTGCCTTTTCTGTGCTTCAGGTGGCATCCAAAACGTACGTTGCGCTGGCTGATGACCTGGCAGTGCTGCTGGCTGCTGATGCTAAGGCTGCAGCTGTGTAGGGGAGGTATGACGGACTGTTCTGCACATGGATCCTACTCAAATGCAGTGGGTGGCTGCTGGTGGGTTTGATGAAGTTGGTGGTAGCATTGCAGACAGGAGACGGTGAGTTGCTGGAGTGAAGCATCTAGTGTGAAGGCAGCTAAACAAACAAACAAAAATTTAAGGTGCGGCAACCGCAAAGGCAGCTAAACTAAGGTGGTTCTGCCAGTGATTACACCCTAATGTGGGCCCACTCTTGTATGCAAGAAGGGATTTCCCCCTTCTGTGCGTACTTCTGTCTCTCCCTAATGTGGTGCCTGGAGTAACTTATGAGGTCGTGGGTGCTGAATCATCGTAAATCGTGCTTGCTGCAACGGACATTAAAGTGGATCTTATGCCTGCTGTTCTTGTGTAGGAGTGTGTGAGTCTTTGGGTGTTTGCGGGCTTTGGGGCATGGGCAGCGGTATACTGGCTTGGAACGGACCGCTACCACGCATGTTAAAGATTGTGTAAAGGTCACGACAGTAGTTTTCTGCCAAGCTTGACCACTTGCCATTTGTACCATTGTAGTGATCCCCCGGCACCAGCTGGCTCAAAGCCCCGTTCATCATCCCTGTTGCTCCTGGATGGACATGCGTTAGAATATAAACATACTGCACTCCTAGACATACACCATCTAGACATACGTCACTGCCACGTAAAATTGCTATATTCATGCCACAACTGCCATCCACACTATACACTAGCACCGCACTTCCTTTTACAACATGTGTGCGTGTACAGCAAACACAGGGGGAACACCCTGGTAATTGATTAGGTTTCTCCCCCTATTGCAGCCCTGGACCTGGGCAACTCAAAGTACTTGACCCATTATCCAGACATTGCAGCATCGTGGGACCTTAAAAACCACTAACCAGCCATGACAGGGCTTGCCATTTATTTTTGCCACAATTACTATCTCTTCTAGATTGCAAGCCTCATGTCAACCCGCCCACCAGCCCACAAGTCTGGAAATCCCCGAGACCCATACAAATACCAAATGAGTACTTCCAAATACAGGTATAAGAGCATCAGCGAATCTGTCCCAACTGCAGGCCATCCCGCCTGGAGACCTCTATGTTCACTAGCTCCTGGCTATCAAACCCCACAGATGGCTCAGCAATTTTCAGCTTTAGCCATGCGCTCACACGTTATACGTCAGGAGCAGCTCCATGCAGCTTTTGCTGTGTAGGAACTGCTCACAGGAAAAACTGTCATGATAGGTTTCTGCCAAATAGCACTTGGGGCTATATGCACATTGCTGCACACAGTTTTGCATCTCCAGGACAAGGCATATCCAGCCAGCAAGCATAAGCTGCCTCCCTGCCACCGCATGGTGAGATAATTCCATGTCATATCATCCATCCTTCTATACCCTATACCTATGCTATGACGTGGAGCATGAGCACCAAGCAATCAATCCACAGTCAATGGAAATCTCCAGCGACACAGGAAAAACAGCTTAGATGTGCATTGCACCTTCTTGGACGACGTGAAAACAACAATTGCAGTGGTACGCAACCTATCCTGCGGAGCCCTTGTTACAACCGCAGCAGCAATCTCCCTTCATAATTGACCACTGTCGAGCCTGTTCCAAATGCACCTGACCAACAAGCCAGTACTGTTTTTCCCATGCACCCATATCAACATCAAATATCATGATTAAAGTTTCTAATTGGTAGTAGCCGTTGCAGCACCCCCTGCGTTGCTGCCAGCATTGTTGCCACCCAAGCAACGTACCACAGATTTCCAAACTATCGTCAACAAATCCTAAATGGAAGACAGACAGACATCCTCTACCTATTCGCAATTGCAATGCAAGTACAAAGCCTGCCATGCAGCATCCATCACAACTGACAAACCACAAACTCTCTGCTCACCTCCAGGGTGCTACTGCAGAGTCTTTCTCTCATCTAACAGCCTTCCAGCCGCTCATCCATATGCACCCCATGAACCTTTGTGTACGCCAGGAGAGCTGCCTTACCGGCGTGCTGCTGCAGCCATACTGCCATTAGTGGGCTTGACTGCTACAGCACCGTTCTCGAAGAACTCCGCATGCAGGGCACGCACAGCATGCTGCGCCTCTGAGCCCTCCACCACCAAGCTGATGTTGACCTTGCTGGCCCCTTGGCTCATCATCTGAACAATGATGCCCTCTCGCCGGAACACCTTGAACGCCTGTGAGGTGCAGCAGATTGGGGGGATAGCTTATGGAAGTGGAAAGGTTCCTCACTGTACAATGGCAGAGAGTCTCTTGGTTGCCAACTTATCGGAGCCAATTCCAGTAGCTGGTACTATTGCCATATGACCTGGTAGACCGTTCCTTCAAATTACAGCATTTACTCAAGCTTCACTCATGCACAGACAAACACAGCCCATGCACAGAGGATAGGGAGCTCAATGAAAGGGAGCTAGCACATGCACGGCTGCTACTGCTTACAGAGTGCCCGCACCTGGCCAATCACTACCTGCCGGTCATCCCCTTCGCAATCATCTACCCTCCTCAGAGACCATTATAGACCAGTGCTATTCACCCATGGCACAAACACAGCGCACCCCACGACCACATCACATAGGATTGTAAATGCTAGATTTCCAGATGGTGTTTAAAGACTGTAAGGAGACACCTCCGCAACAAGCTCCAGCTTCACCCTTTCCAGTGCACCCCCAACTCACCCGCTCCAAAATTTCACTCGTGCGGCCCACATTGCAGATCAAGCTGACAATGGCACTGCCCTGGCGCACTCGCACATTTGCAATCTTTTCCAGGTCATACACCAGCTTGTCCAGCTCCTCTCCCACCTCCCCATCATGCCAGCTGCGCTTGGGGTCCAAGGTAAGGGAGATGGACACTTCACTGGTGGCCACCACATCAACAGATACCTGATTGCGGAGGAAAACATTGAACACCTGTGCTAGGAAACCTGGGCAACAAGGAAACGAGACAGGAGGTCAGCGGTCTCTGGGGATTTACACGACAACCACTTGGTCAGGAGTACAGTACTGGGATGTGGTACCACACAACAATTCACAACCTGCTTTTACATCCTGAACATAGGATTGAGGCACACATGAGGTCATACGATAAGCCAGCACAGGCCGCTAGATCACCTCAGTCATTTGACTGCTTGTGCATAATAGGTCGTTGGGCAACAAGATACATTCATTCTGAGCAGCAACAAATGAAGGAGGTTGTACAAGAACCATTAAGAGGTGCATGCTCTGTTAGCCTTATGCATCACCATATTCCCCAACATGGACTTACACACCCCCTGCCACTCACCATATTGCCCCAACATGCGAGAACTGCAGATATCCACTAGCGTGACATTGTTCTTCAGCACAATGCTGGTAACCAAGGTATTGCTGAGGTCCCTGTCTGCACTGATGAGCGTCCCTGCTGCCTGCCTGTTATAGCTGTTCTTCACCCTCACACCCATCTTGCCACTTCTGATGGCTGGCTGCATGGCGAGGGGATGCAGCACCTGCATGGAAAGGACCCAACCATGGGGTTAGCCAGGATCTTCCAGGCAGAGGATCATCTGTTGCTGGCAATGGTCCGTATACACTAAAGCAGCCATAGACTCAGAGCATGCAGCAAGCCCAGCCTCCAGGTTAAAGCCCTGCCAACAACGCAGCAGTCCAATCCTTAATTGAACTTGAACCTGCCAGGCTACGGATTTAACCCGCACCAGCTCAACAACCCTAGCCAGTGCTTACGCATTAATGCCCTCCATGCAGATAACAAGGCAGCATATAAGAGGGCATCCTCGGAAGCAGACGCATCAATCCCAGCTTCCTACCTGTGCACCGAAAAATGCCAGCTCTGTCGCCTCATCGAAGGTGAGCTCATTGACAGCGCTGGTGTTGGACACGATACGAGGGTCACTGGTCAGCACACCATCAACATCCTTCCAAACCTACAGCAACATCAAGTCAGGAATACGTAAGAAGACACATGCATTCTGTCAGTGAATACGTCTCACAAAGTCCGCATGTGAGAGGCCAGCATTTGAACACCATCTGCAGTGCTGCCGCTAACTGGGTACAACAGTGGCGTCTGTCAGACAGACACCTTGCCGCCCCACTGGCTGCAGGTGTTCCATAACCACCATCCTGCTGCCATGGAACAGACTACCTCAATCCTTCCAGGGAGTGAAAGAGCACTTTCATGACTCCCATACTCCAGCTACTCTGCCTGTAACCCTAGTCTCCTGCTACCAAAAACATCAGGCTCAACCCAATCACCTCTCAAAAGGCTGGAACTCCAGGTTGACTCGCTACTCCGCTGCTGCACCCCCACCTGCTACATATCACGAAGACCCACACTCCGGGTTGACTCGCTACTTCCTGTCTACTTCCCATTGCTGCATCCCCCCTGTCCTTTCCGTCACCCACCTGAACTTCCTTCAGCTGCATAGCTGCCCCGAGCACAGTTGCTGTCAAATCACTGCCTCCCCTGCCCAGTGTGGTGATGGCACCTGTCTGCTGGCCCCGCCCCAGGAAGCCAGTAACAATTGGCACCTCAGCCGGGTCACCAGGCGCCCGCGTCAACCCAGCCTGGATTTTGGACAAGCTCACATCATAGACCACCTCAGCATTGCCGAAATCGTCTGTGGTGGTCATGCCAAGCTGCCAGGCATCATGCTGCCGTGCTGGTACTCCCTGCGAGAAGGCACCACACCAAGCATCACCAAATGAATATTACGTGAACAGCACAGTCGCACTGTCAAAGCAAACACCCTCGATATGGTGTGCCAAGGGCGATGCAGCCACAACACTAACAGACTTTAGGTAGTAGAAGCAGAAATGTACGAGAGCACAATCCCAGAAAGCCAGGAAACAGCAGTGCATCAACAGCACTGACATAGCAGTACATCCACTTCTAGGCATATGCTGTCATGCATGCCGAAGACAACCTGTATTCTCTTCGACCTCGCTGTTCTTTGTGACAGCTTGAGGTGCAGGACCTAAGGCACTTTTTGCTATGGCATACCATGAAATGCAATGATGCATCCACTTTGTCACTCCTTCATGCACTTTGAACACCATGTGGTTCGATGTTGATCACGTATAGAACTACTTATTGCAGCACATCTGGTCATATGTGAGCCAATCACCCCGAGCACAACACTGCATACCATGTCTACACCCCTGAAGCCATTCACATAGGTCAAGGATGTCTTGGCAATCTACTTATCTCTGTTGCATAATGGTCCAACAGCTAATGTGTGAAGATCGCTCCACAATCAGTGCAGTTGGCAAGAGGACGGCTGACCCAACTGAAACCTGCCTTAGCCCTCACTAGGACCCTGCCCAACTGCAGTCCCGCTTGAGCCCTCTTACTCAAAGGTCTCGATACATACCTGCTGCCTTAAGTAAGAGGCAAAGATCCGCGTGGACAACCTCTCCCCAAAGGACACCAAGCTGTCCTTGGCCCTGAGGGTGAGGTCCTGCATGATGGAGATGCCAATCAGCAGCTGCTTCAGCTCGGACAATAGCTTCTCCACTTCAGCGCGAACTTCAGGCTCTACGCCCAGCTCCTCACATGTTTGGAGGTGCAGGTCCCGGATGGCCCTGTGCAGGACGCATAGTGGAGGTCAGGCACGCGATCAGCAGGATGGTGAAGGCGATGTTGCAAAACTGCTCTGCTGACTGTTGTAAGCGGGACCCTACATGGCTGCATGCCTAGGTTTCCTCGTCATCATACAAAGCCCACAAATTCAGTTGCATTAGCCACGTTGGGGGTTCAAGCTTTGCCCAGGCCTGCAATAAGTCCATGTGAGTACTCCCAAGATGCGCTGCTTGTGTCACATTGCTGCACAGCATGTAGAGAGATATCTGATGGTGACTAGGCGCCCATAACTAGGGCTGGCAGCTCGCTGCTGCCCGGCATGCTCACTTTAAAGGTGCCAGGCTGGGCACGTTGCTTGTAGAAGTGTTCAGGGATAAATCTCCACACTCCAAGAGGAGGTTGGTGGTCTGCACGTTTGATCAAGGTGGGTCAGGTGCAGCTGCAAGAGGGAGCCTTGAGATGAAGCTCAAAATGCCCACCTTTCCCATAGCCGACAGTACTACAACTGGGAGGTTCTCGGGGAAGCTGCAGATGATATCTGCGACCTCCCGCATGCGCTCTGCATCCCTTACGGAAGAACCACCGAATTTGTAGGCGACGTTGACCTGTACAGTGGGGTGCCAGTGAAGGGTGAGCTTTGCTGGAGTGCCGAGTATGTCGTATAAAGGTTGATTATTGGACGAGGGAAGTCACTTGCACCAACAAGCATCTGGCAACACGGAAAAGAAGCTCCGGCTGCCTACTGCCTGTTTCATCACCTCGACAAGGCGTGTGTTACGACTAAAAGTCCTTTCGTCTCAGCCCTTACTATAGAGCGCTTCACAAACCTGCGGAAGATGTGCGCCTGGAGCCTTCAAAGTTGGCTTTTCTGGAGCTGCTACGGCTTGAACAAAAACCGTCCTCGTTGCGTATACGGGAGGCCGATGGTGGGTCCTGCAGCTGCTGCCTGGTTGCCTGCGGCTATGTGGGCGCGACACAGGCTTCAGAGAGCTTACAAGGAATGAAGGTGAGCAATTCTTCACAGATGGCCGATTGGCCACCTGTCTGTTGCCGAGCATAGCCATTGCAACTGAACGGCGGCAGTAACACAAGGTTACAGAGCCACCTAAGAAAGACCACGATACATAGCAGCCCGACAAGACCGTTGTTTCGACACGCTCATTAGGCGCTGCCGGCGCCCACGCCGTGCAAATGATGCGTGCAAGCGTGAAAAGGGTTCAGCCAGCACAGGGTTCAACCAGTGACAAGTGACATTCAATTCCGTCGAACTTCAATTCAGGCAGCTGCTCCTCTATTCGTCTTCTGGCACTTACATTCAGGGGTTAACAAGCACGCAGAGCCACATTTGTTCTGGGCGGAATGCAGCCCCCTACAGTCTGCCTGGACAGCGGCCCATGAACCCATCGTTGACCAGCCAGGTCAAACAAAACACATGCCCGAACCTACCACATGCTGCATCACGCCACTACACGTGACCCAACGCATATATCTATTCCGATTCCACATCCCAATGCTGCTCCTGCAACCCAGGGCCACGCAAGCACAACTCACAGCTAGGCCCGACCAATGCCCCAACGAACATGCCCTGTCCCAAAGGCCGGCCTGTATGCATTCAGGCCTTCTTTAATTGTACCATCGGCATCAATCTCTGTGCAAACGAAGCCAAGGTGCGGGCCACTGCTGCATGTGAGGCTGGATCTGGTCCCGCTGTTGCTGTTGCTTCCAGAAGCATCACGCCTGGAGCCATCAACCCCCCACCATCATTCACACCTTGCTCGGTTGGCAAGACATCTCTGCTCACCAATTTGGATACCAACATGACCTGCATATGACGGCCAAGATGTTAGGGGATGCTGAGGCAACCATGATGAACCCGCCTGCCTCAGCTCAGTCCTTGGCAAATGAGATGTCCAAATTCATCATGTTTTGTATTTCTAAGTTAGAACAAGAAGTAAGATTACAATCACAGGAATCGAACTTGCATTCTATCCTGAATCGGGGCAAACTATGGTTAAGACAGAAAGTGACGTTACAACTATGAAGCGAACCTGAGTCAGTCCTGTGACAGCCAGGTATGGTTACCGACTGCGCCATTGTGAAAAGCTTAGCCACACCCAGCTAAGTACATCATCCCGCGTGATTCATCATGGCTCACTGCACTGAAGCATGCCCGATATGAATACTTAGCAGCTTTGCAACACGGTACGAAGAACAAACAAACAAACAAAAATTTAAGGTGCGGCAACCGCAAAGGGCTGCTAAGTCGAAACGACCAAACGCACCATCGGATGGGTCCAAAAACAATGGAATCCATACCACCAAGCAAGAGGAATACCCAAACAGACATCCAACTACGGACACGGCAAATAGTAGCACCAGCAAACAAATCAACAGCGGGAGACTGCGGGAGCGGTTCAGCGGGAGCGGTGAAGAACAACAGATTTGTGAAGTACACAAGCAAGCAAGGGGGTTGCTTTGCTTACACTTCAAGGGTCAACTGTTCCCTACTGCTTGCTAGGGGCAATAGGATCGCATGCATGCCCTTATAGACCCTGTACAAGGATGTCTAGTACAAAGGTGTGCAAGGCATTACCATGCCAGAGGTCAGTATGACTGTAAGGACCCGAATTACTACATTTCATGACATGCCATAGCAAAAAGAAGCATAGGCCCTGGA
The DNA here is from genome assembly GCA_963556185.1 of Pseudopediastrum boryanum. Taxonomy (NCBI): domain Eukaryota; kingdom Viridiplantae; phylum Chlorophyta; class Chlorophyceae; order Sphaeropleales; family Hydrodictyaceae; genus Pseudopediastrum; species Pseudopediastrum boryanum. Next base: position 4,232,407 of record OY744506.1, read on the forward strand.
CCTCAAGCTGTCACATAGGAGCAGTGAGGTGGAACAGAAAACGGGTTGTCTTCGGCATGCAAAACATATTCCTAGACACAAGGTCCCGCAGCTACGTCAAAAGGACCCATACCGGGGCTTATCACCCTGTGCTAACACATCGTCACAAAGCACATGAGGCAACTTAAACTTCTCAGGTGTTTATGACCCCCTGCAGCTCTAAGCCTGGCAGAGACATTTCCAGCTCATGAAAATGCACCCTTACAAAATGGCCATGCATATCCGGCCTTCAGCTCAATTAAAACACAAATAAACCTCAAGGTGTACAGGATGCCATCTACATGCCTTCCCCAACCTGCCTTCAATTCCGTGCCCAGCAAAGATTATTTGGCCCTTCTGGCTCACTCCCTCCCCACCTTTATTTCATGTCCCTCATGCATGAGTGTGTAGAGGTTGCCCGTACGCTCCAGCAGGTACTCCTGTGTTGCGCCTAGGTCCACAAGGAAGCTGAGACCATCATCACCATACAGAACTGTTTCAAATACTTCCCTCACAGTGGCAGGAAGCTCCCTGTAGTGTTCTCCTGTGAGAGGAGCACCCTCCTGAAGCAACACCCACCTGCAACAGCATATCACCAGATGTATATGGATACGTTTTGCTGTGACGGCACGCAGAATGAAAGAAGGAATGATAGCACCAGATGTTGATGGATACTTTCCTAGGCAATGCTCAACCGGAGCATATAGATATGGAGGAAGACATTCAGCAACATCCGATGGAAGTTTGGTCTCTGTGTGTTGCAACCAGCTTAGCATGGCAAGCTGTACATTAGCAGGCTTCAACTAAATCAGGACCCCCAGCTAGTTGAAATGGGTGCTACTAAACATGGAAGGACATATACAGCTATAAGTTTCCCCATCACATAAGAGCCTGGAAATGGCAGCTTTCAATAAATGATGTCTGGCCATAGCAGAACAAATGACGTCCATGCAATGCAATATCAAGTTGCTTGAATGGTACATAGGCCATGCAGCAGCTGCTGATGCTAGTTGCCAGGCTCCTGCTGGCATTATCGGAGGGCTACACAATTGCACGCTTTCATTATGCGCCACTGCATGCTTGCATGTGGACATATCAGAGGGCTATACACTTGTGCATAGCATCTGAGTTGACAAATGCAGAGCATAGCACATGTACATTGGCCAGAAGCACCAGCTGAAAGGCCATTCCCTTATTCCGGAACAACGGTACAGTGAACGTGCCTTGCTGATTTTGCCTGGTTATTAACTGCGAAGGTGCTGAACACATGCTCACCCAGGGTTCTTCACGTGCTGTCAGATGAATACTCCAACTCAGTGAGCCTGCCTCTCCACTCCCGCCCCATACTGCTGACGCTTGGCACCTTGGGGAAGTAGCCCTGCCTATCCAACACATCACATTATGGGAGCCACCCACCTGTAGCTATCATCAGTCGAGTCTGATGCCTTTGCCTGTTCGTCTACTTTGGGTCTGGTGGTGATCAGCTTTGCAGTGACACTGTTGGTCCCGCTCAGGAGGGGGACACGGAGGCCATATTCGTACTCGTGGATGTAGTCGGTTCGCAAGCACATGCCTCTGAGCAGGTCCCAGACCTGGGGCTGTGTAGAGCCAGGGGCCCTGGGTTGGGTAAGTGCAGCTAACTTGCACTCGTAAGTTGATGCTTTGGAACTGGACATCGCTGCCTGAAGTTTTATATCCTAGCTCCGTAAATGGGACGTCAGCAGTGACCTCAAACTGTCGAAGCAAGCACACAAGCTTGCTGCAGGACTGTCGATGAGCAGCACCAAGGCTGCCCCACCAGAGCACCTCATGCAGGCGGTAAGTCTGTCCCAGTCAGAATGTATCTGAGTGAATCTCTGCTGAGGGGCACGGGGCGCGTCCAATGAAGCTATACACCAGTTCTGATCCGAGGACTGCGAGAAGATCTAAGAAGCAGGTAAAAGTGAGCGGTGCTGCAGGTCCTAGCTGCAGAGTCTGCGGAGCTTTCCACAGGAGGCAGGGAAGCAAGGGAGCACTCTCCGTGCAAAGACGTTTCGGCATTTCTTCACCAGCCAGGACCTCACCAGGACCTCACCAGCCTCTGGTGTCTCTGGCGTAACCCGGCATTTTGAACCAAAGCTGTCAGCGCAATGCCAGTGAGGCAGCCATACCATAGCTTTGAAAAACCGTATGAAAAATCAGCATGCCCAAGCACATGTTTGCTCAGGGCTGCGCTCCTGCCTTTACTCTTCTTCCCAAACAGCGGGCAGGGTCCTCTGCACTTGGCTGGTTGTTTCTCATGAAGCCTGATCCTTCACATTATGGCAATAAAGCCTCATTACTCCCTCCGGGTGTCCTCCAAGTTTGTGCTCTTGGTGGATGAAAACGTTAATGCAAACATTTCAGTGCAAACAGCTTCATTTATTCCGGCAGGGTCTACTCAGGGCCTTTGGGAGCTTTTGCTATTTGTTTTTTTTTAAAACAACTGCAAAGCCTGGCACAGAGGGCAGATTGCATGGCCACCACCAGAGCAACTACAAGTCGTTGCAGTTCATGTTCGAAAGTCATAACTGGGACCAGATGTGAGCTTGCAGGCCGGACAGGAAGGCTGCTCAATGGGCACTGATTGCAGGCTTGTTAGACATGGCAGTCTGGCAGCTGGGAGTACAATAAGCAACCTGCATCAGGAGGGACCCAGATACAACCTCCAGGTCTCTTCCATGCTCCAAGAGGCTTCAGCAATTCATGCTTTCACGCCAGCCCAGGGGTCGAAGCATAAGGTATGAGGACACAGCACTGTGTGGTGTGAGCACCCTGCCCATGGATGCAACCGGTGCTGATTCTTTGAGACCAGGTAGCACAAGCAATAGTGGCACACAATGGCTGCACTATATCTGATAGAGTTATGTGAAGCGAACAAGTCTTCAGCCAGTGCATGCTATAAAATTGAGATATTGAACCCTTTTTGTAATGTTGGATCAAAGAGGATTCTTCCCGTATATCCAGCTTGCTTTACAGGAGGTATAATAGTGATTGGCAATCAAATTCCATGCTGCCATGAGATTGCCTATGTGGGGAACTGGGGAAGGCTTCTGGCAAACCGTTACAACAGGCGAGCCTGCGCTGGGGAATGCCACTTAAGGACGACTGCGAACACAGGATGTTAGCCGCAGAAGTATGTGTGCCGTTAGCCATCTAGTGCTTAGGCACCCCTTGATGCCCCTGTTCCGTGTGTTTTGGCACACTTCAATTGTCAAACCTGACAGCAGTCACATACAATCAAGAGAAAACTGGCTCATTGTCGCAATTGCTGATCTGGCACATTAACTTCAAGGTTTATCGCTGAAGACGCTTCATGTCTGTTCCCATTGTTCTTAATTTGCTTTGTCCTGAATTAGGTCATTGTTCAGTCAGATTTGGAAAGTTGAAAGTTAGTCCATTGAATGGTCCACAAGTCGGTCACCTGATGGACAATCACACATGCACGTGCACTTCTCGCTGCATCTCTTTAATATGATACGGGATAATTAGACCATTTCCCCTCGACTCCCGCCGAGCTCCTGCGGCAGTGCGGCTATTCCTCATGAAGTGACCGAGTGCCTAGTGCCTAGTGACCCAAGTTTTGCTTGTCTGGAACAGCGAATCGTCCATTTTGGACTCCATTAAAGGAGAGGTGCACCCATTGGACCGCCAGATTACATCAAACCGTTACAGCTCTGTTTTGTAAGTGCAATTTCTTGCTTTCATATGACCGTTGACAGTGCCCGCACAGTCCACGTGCCCATTAGCCGCTTCCATAGCCAGACACATAGAGCAGGTCCATTAGGCAGTATACGTGCTCACATATAAGCCTGAGTTGAGAATGGTAAGCATTATGCAAGAGTTTGGTAAAGCGAGAATGCCCCATCCTATCGCGCCATCAAATTTAGTACTTGACATTTCTTCTTGCCTGCGCCGTTGTTGCTGATGAACTTGCATGGCTGACAATATAGCGTTTCATAAATGCAATGCATTAAACAAGCTTGCCATCTGATGCCATTGCATTTTCCACCCATTCTCTTCAGGTGTTCCCCCACTCATTGTTTACTTCTGCGAGCGCCACCCGCGGAAAGCACTCCCCTGAAATCACCAAGGAGACCCTGGCAAATCTGCAGGCTCAGGTAGCAAGGAATGCTGCCAGCCACGAGAAACTTGCAGAGAGCACTGTCTCTGACAGGAAGGCCCTGTCGAAGGTGAGGACAGGCCAGCCACTGCAATAGCACTGTATCGCTCAGCAATCCTCACTGTGGAATATTGAGTCGACAGTAACCCCACGCGAATGCTACGGGGCTACTTTCTCTGGAGAGTTGGTCGGCTTGTAGACACTTGCGCCTGCTTTGATGGCCCAGGGCATCAAAGGTGCAACGGGAGTCCAATAAGGAGTCCACCTTAGCCTGCATCTCCCTTTGCTTGTTTCTGCAGATCCCTAGCTTCTTTAGGAGTCTTCGCAAGGGCAGTACCTCCAAGAACGACAAGGCAACGGGAGCAGGAAAAGCGCTCCAGGCACCCCCTGGTGCAGCTACAGCACCCCGGGCCCAGAAAAAGCCCCAGACCGCCTCATCCAAGTCGCCTAAGCCAACTTCTAACTCTGTCATGCCCCCATTTGTGGCCACTGGGTGCTCAGCAGTTGTCCAGGTTAACCCTGGTCTCAACAAGCCCAGCTCTTCTCCTTTCATGGTAAGTTTCATTCCAGCTGGTACACAGGTATGCTGAATTGGTGGAAGCCTTTGAGCACAGGCAGCTGCATAGCGAAACTTGCATGGAATGTGCCAGCGCACTGAGTAAGGGCCAGCAAATGGTATCAGCAGCTTTTGTTGCTAGTACGTGAGTGCTCATGTTTTCTGCATTTCTAGTCCACATGTGCTGCACAGTGTGAACACGTGTGCATGCTTTGTTTGGGATTCTGATGCACTTCTAGTCTACATGTGCTGCAAGCGTGAAGCGCGTGCGCTACTGGGTATCCTCTCCTAATTCACTCTAGTCTACATTTGCTGCAAGATGTGAAGGCATGTGGTCACCAGGTACAATAGCGTGCTGATCCATGCAGACGAAACCTGTGCATGCTTGTCCTGCGTTTCTTCTTCCTCATTGACTGATTATTCTCCACCATGATTGTTTCTCACCCCTGCTTCCAGATGATGAGTGGGGCCTCTGCGCAGAGCTTGATGCCCCTCAACGTACTGAGCCTGAGCCCCACCAGGACCAGCAGCAACAGCAGTGAAAGTCTTTGCAGCATGCAGCTGGCTGACAAGGCATCCAGGAATGACTCCATGGGCTCCTGCTTCTCCCGCCAGAGCAGCTTGCCAGGGCCCCTGGTCACCTCCAATGACTCAAAGTGGTATTGCCCCCTCATGACAGAAGCCGTCCCCAAGACGCCAAGTGTTTCTGACCACCACAGTAGCAACAGGAGCAGCTTATTTGATGGGACATGGGGCAGCCGTAGCAATCGCAGCAGTACCACCAGCAGCCAGGAGGAGGAGGTTGTCAACAGCAAGACCATCACCAAGATCAGCACGGGCAACAAGGCTCCTGCATTTGTGCTTAGGACTCAGGCTGAACTTGATGCCCAGTCCTACAAGGAGGGTGAGGCATGCCGGGCAGCACAGCTGGAGGAGATAGTAAACCTTCGGGAGCTTCTGAGGATCCAGGTCAAGAAGTAAGTATGACGTATTACACTACCTAATGCAGTTTCCAAGATGTGGGAGGTACTGTGCTGCTGCCTTCAAACGCATCTAGCTGTCCGTCTGGAATGGCAGGCAGAGGAGCTGTTTAATTGCGTTGCATCTTTTCTGGAAATTTCTAAATGTTGATGAGAATCTACTTGTCTGTGAGGAGCCTATCTAGCTACACTTCCTTGCCTGATATAGCAATACAAGAGAAAGGCTTTTCATGTATCATGCTGCTCCTAGTTCATGTGGCACTGGTGAATGCATCGTGTAAGTTCGCTCTCATGTGTACTGACACACCCTTCACGCTGCCCCTGCTGCCACAGGAATGCTGCCTGGGCCAATCAAGAGCTGCCGGTTGCGGACAAGTATGGACAGGTTGAGCAACTTAAGCTCAACAATGACATCGTTGCCAAGAAGGCTGAGTTGGCCGCCCTGGTCAGCGCCACAGCAACGGAAGCAGAATTACTGGAGGAGATGCAATGCAAGGAGGAGAAGCTGCAGGGGTGGTTGGATATGGAGAAGAATGAGAGGGACTGGGTGGAGAAAAGGAAGGAGGCAGCAGAGAAGGAGAGGGAGAGAGAGGAGGCCAGGGCAGAGGCTGCAAGGGCGGAACTCAGCAAGGTGAGGGGCACTTGACAGGAAGATCCAGATATAAGCGGGTTTGACAGTCCATCTGTAGGTTAACAAGGTAGCTGCAGGACATCAGGGCTGTCAGGGGAGGTTGCAATGAGGTAGCTGCCTTTGGGAGAGAGGAAGGCCCTGCATTCAATGTATGTCTGCTGTACAGATGGGTCAGGTTTCAAAGCTAAGTAGCTAACCGGCATACATCACTTCTGTAAAATCATATTACGATCTGCTTGCAAAGTGAGATCTCCTTCAGTGGGACCTGTTTCTTTGGGCAGGCTGTAAGGGTACCCCTTCCCTTCTCTTGTCTGCTGTTCTGCATGTGCTTGAAGGAAGTCTTGCAATCAGTACTGAACTGAAGGGCTTTCTGCCAATCTCAACTTGCAGGTGCAAGCTGCTGACAGAGCACTAAAGCGCAGGCTGCTGGAGCTGCGCTCTTGCCATGCTGAGGCATCTCAGCAGAAAGCTGCTATAGAGGCCAGCATCAGCAGTCTGATGGCCAAGCACAAAGGAGTGGAGCTGGAATTGGAGACTGAGAGGAAAAAGCTGTTGGACACCAAGATTGCCAAGCACAGGCCTGACTTGCAATTGCAGGCCAAGCTGAAGGCGCGCATCAAGCAGGTAAGGGGCTGTGCAGCATGTAATGGAAGACGTCTGGGGGCGGCTGACACCCAGGAGATTGTACGCATCTTTCCTGGACTTGCTCAGATACATTCAGCTGTCTTGTTCTTCATGAATGGACACACAGCATATGCTGAAAGGTGAAGTAATATGCGGCCTGCCTGGAGACCTCAAGTAACATGTATTGTGGATGGTGTAACATGCCTTCTGTCTCTGTCTACATTGCAGCGCACGGAGGAGGACAGCAGGCTTGCCGTGCAAGTAGCTGAGCAGAAGGAGCGCCTGGAGGCCAACTTGAAGTTGGAGCAGCAACAGGTTGCAAAGCTGCTGGACCGGGTGAAGGAGCTTGCTACTGTGGATGACAGGCTGAAGCAGGTAAGGCAGGTGGCTTGGAGGATGTTGATCAGCGCGTTTCTGAGTAGGGAATGCAACAATGTGGCATCTTTACTGCCATGTAATCTGTCCTCCTTTGCAATGTAATGGCGTGAAAATGCTTAGCGCTATATACTGATTTAAGTAGTAAGCTGTTGAAATGTGGGCCACTAAGTGGTGTCTGACATATTTGGCTGCTGTGCTTTCCAGGCAAAGGGAGAGCTGGAGAAGGTCAAGGAGGCGACTGTGGCTGCAAAGCAGGAACGAGCTGTGGCTCAACAGGAGACTGCTGCTGCTGTGAAGAAGATGGTGGTGGTCAAGGAAGAGCTGCAGCAGCTGTTGGCAGAGAGACAGGAGGCTGAGGTAAGCAGGGGCTGAGGGTACATTGCTGAGACTGTACATAAGTGCTGGTCTGCAGGGGGCGGCATTACCGCACAGCAATAGGGCTTGGATTAGATGAAGCAAGCTGCGTAGTGCTGCGGATGGTCCTGATGAGTTCAGATCTTGGTTGGGGTGATCTCACAAACATCACGATGTGTGCGTTGTCTCGAGTAGCACAAGCACAGCAGGAGCCTGTACAGCCTATCACATGCTTGCATGTAGTTTATGGTACGTTTGCATGCGATTTATCATATGTTTGCATGCCGTCTTGCGTCTCTGCAGTAGTGGTCACAGCCCAAGAACAGGAAGCATCCCACAGCAGTCTGTAGCTACCGTTAATCCCAACAGCTGTGTGTCTTGCAGGCTGTGCTTAGAGCTGTTCATGAGCGGGTGGCACACCGGACTGAAGTGTGTGGCCAGCTTGACAAGAAGATAAAACTGGGGTTCAACATGATGTCACACCTGCAGAAGGGTGCACAAGCGTTCAGGGCCGAGCAGTTTGAGGCGGCACAAGCGTTCAGGGCCGAGCAGATCAAGGTGGGTGACATTGGCACGGTCCACTAAGCATTGCGATCAGCTTGTTGAACAGCTGTACCCTTCCAGCCATATTGTGCCTGAAACAGTGGTACGGCAGACATAACCATTCTGTGCCTAGCAGTCTTTGCCAGCTTCTAGGAAGTACTATGGAACTTCAGGCATACTTACATTGGTTTGAGTCTAGATCTACACAGGTACTGCCATGCATGACAACCGGTACTTCCCTCTTCTGCCATTGTCAAGGCTGGGCCGTCTGGAAACCTCTTTTCTTATAAGCCTAGGTTGGGCAATGTCGCTGCTTGCCAACTAAGAAGTGCTTTTCTCCCTCTCTACAGGGCGAGCAAGCGCTGTTCAAGATGCATGATGAGAATAAGACTGCACAGGAGAAGGGCAGAGCCCTAAAGAAAGAGAATACCAGGCTTTGGGGTGTGATGACTTGCACCAGGAGCAAGCTGTCCAAGATGTCCCAGCAGCAGAAGCAGGCGCAGGTAGGTGAAAGGGAGATTAGCCATCAATGGCTTGTACAAGACAGAAGCAGCACATAACTGTCCACAAGGTTCAATCGGTGCTCATAAGCGCTTCAATCATATGGCTAGTTAGAATTCTAGCTGAAGTGCAACAATGATTAGCTCTCCCTGGGAAATCTATGCTCCTGAACTTTGCATAAGCCGTTCGGTCGTAAATCTGCTGCGCTTGCCAAGTGCATTATATCTGATCACTCCCCTTTTATGCCTGCTCCACAGACATGTTTGGAAAAGTTGACAGGAGAGGTGGAAACTTTGAACAAGAGCATCCCATTGCTGAGGTCAAAGAAGGAGGGCTTGCTGCAGACGCAGGCCACGCTTAAACAGGAGAACGAGGTGTTGGCTGATGACCTAGAGAAGGTGAGGCAAAGGAATTGGAAGTGGTGAGGTGCGGTGAAGGAGTTGGAAGTAGCCATGGATGGGCTAAAGCCAACAAGGCAACATAGGTAATTACACAGCCCTTATCTGCCATGGTATTCTTGATGAAAACTACCCACATGTCAGCGCTGCCAAAGTGCCCCGCATCATGAAGAATTACGAACTTGAACAGCCACTTATAAACCATCCAGACCGCGTGGCAAGAGCAGCAATCACTTGGTTATGTTTCCATGTGTAGAGGGTCAACCCCAGACATATGGTCCAGCACATTCAGCATCTGCCTCACAACCCTCTTACGTGCTAGTGTCCTTTTGGCACTGCTAAGAACAACCAACAAGAACACCCTTCTCTTTCCTTACCCCCAGGCCAAGGCGACTATTAGCTCAGCAGCATCAGCGCAGAAGGCAGCAGCTGTAGCAGAGGTCCAGTCTAAGGAGGCTGTAGCAGCGGCAGAGCAGCAGTGTGCTCAGATGCAGAAGCAGCTGGTCACCCTCAACCATCAGGTGTCTGCTGCTCAGCGCCGCACGGATGAGGCCCAGGCAGTCAGGCAGGCCATCGTGGGGGAGCTGGAGGAATTCAGCGCCTCGGCTGTGGAGATGATTGAGGAATTGTAAGTGCTGCACCCAGGGAATTGCTTGTGTTGAGTAATACATAACGACCCAAGGATCCTCTTGACCGCAGCCAAGAGCCCTGTAGCTCACCTTCTTTTGACGCTAGGGACTTGGTGTGATGCTGCCCCTCACCTGTACTACATCGTCCGGCTATCTCTGTTAGCTATCAGCTGTTGGTGGTTTGAAGTTGTTGTCTCAATTGGTGGTAAGAAACCAAGGTGTCCTTTGAGCCTTTATTGAGCAGCCTCTTTTTGGGCTTAAGCTCTCCTCTATTGCAGCAGGTGCATCAAGAGTGACAGCCTGAACCTGATTAGTATGATGATGGAGCCTGATTTGCGCATTTGGCTAATCAACCTTGCGCTGCTGTCTGTGTTCCTTCTTATTTACAGGCCGCACCTCCCACACATCCCACGTATGAGCACATGGGTCGCCCGTGCAAGGGAAACTCTTGAGAATGTATGTCGCTCTATTGGTGCACTGCATATCAACAGGCTGGAGGTGGCAGAGTAGTCAAGGGACAGGACACTTGGCAGGTGAAGATTGCGGATGATGCTGGTAGACCGTCTGGTATGGATCACTTGGAGGCTTCAGCATTGACGCTTAGCAGCGTGACTTGCGGCACCATCAGCGGGTAGGATCTGGTGCGGTAGGAGGTTAGGGTGGACTGATTGCCTACGATCTGGCTCTTTGACGTCAGGTCACCTCTATCGACACATAAATCAACCGTGTTCCAGGTTTCAAGCCATTAGGGCTTTCAATGGGGGGACGGGTACAGCTGATCCACGCTTGAGGTGCGGGGCCTATGGCACTTATTGCTATGGCATATCATGAAATGCAGTAATAGGGCATTCAATGGGGGGACGGGTGTGGGATCTCTCTTACCTTCTTATCATGGGCAGAGCATCAGTGTTACCTTGTGTGTTCAATCAAATGTTGCTACCCCTTAGGGTGATAATATTTTTCAGTTACCGCCTTCTGCGGGGTGTGCTGCTTGAATGCCTGGATGTCCATTACGGTTTGAGAAAAAGATTTCCTATCAGAACATTAAGTGCTGGCCTGGTGCCAGTTGATAGTGCTGACTGCTGTGCTGCCATGTGCACACAATCTGACCACTCCTTTGACACTAAAAGCGGAGGGCTATCTTCTTACTTGGATTGGAGTGCCATCAGCTACAGCTGTCCTAATGTGTTGCATCCTAATGTCTTAGCACAGACAACCTGTTTGTCGCGTGACAATTTGCTGGTCTGAAGGGAGTTGGCATCTGGGCAGGGAACGGCCATGTGTTGCTAGCAGCCAAGTTCTTCTAAATGACTCAGCTGTTTAGGGACCGCTGTGCTGTGGTGCTTGTGCTTTTGAATGGGGTTGTTTTGTCCCTTGGGTAGATAGGCCAGTGCACATCAGGTAGCAGTGTTGACGCCACACGCTGAGTCCGGCGGGTGGTAGGGGGAAGTAGGGTTTTTGTAAAACCCGAACAGTATGTGCACGGCAGCCGTGAAGGACGCGGCTTTACAAACACCACTTGCTCCGGCAGGTGGTGGTCTACCCTACACATGACATTTGCAGCAACAATCTCTACATGTGTGTGCTCTGTGGAACGGTGATGTTGCACAAGGAGTCTTCCCATGAAAAGGCTGTGTTGGTCTCCCTTAGTGCCCATCTGGGAAAAGGATGCTTTACAGACAGTTGTTATCAAAAATGGAGAGTGGCTGGTCAAGATATCTCAAGCAGCATACACACCCCAAACTCTATTGCCTGCCTGAGATGTTTCCTGGTTTGACTGTGGTCCAAGGCAAGGAGGGAGACAGAGAGATCTATGCAAGGAAACATGTACCGTGTTCCAAGGTGGGATTGTGGGAAGGGTTCCTTGGCGTAGGCATTACATGGAGCCCTTGAGGTGCGGGGCCTTTGGCCCTTTTTGCTATGGCATATTATGATATTTGATGTATAATTCATGAAGCCCTAATTGCTGCTTGTGTTCTTGGTTGTGACAAAGACCAGCTGCCTTCTTGTTTTGACAAGTAGGTCAACTATGCATGTCCTGAAGTTTCTGGGTATGAATGGGCTCACATGCCCTTGCTGGATTGGAACAGTTGGGTCACTTGCTTGGCTGCTGTTGACCATGGCTGACCACCCCTGTGGCATCAAAGCACCTCACATGGCGGGGGGTTTCTGCTCGAGATCTGTTCCTGGCAGCTGTGGTACCTCCCATGGCCGCGCTGTCTGTTCTGCTGGTACCTGAGTTTTGGGCACTGTCTGCCGCTGGAAACTGTTTCACTGTTTCGAGCCTGTAAAGTGAACTAGTAGGGAGTTTAGAACTCGGTGAAGGCAGCTGGATCCCGTGTGTGCGTCCCTGTCTCGTCCAGGGGGCATGCGCGCCAGTTGCAGCGCACAGCTGGTCACTGAGCCATGCAACCGGGTCAAACGACCTCGCAACGTGCACAGCAAGAGGCATGGGCCTGTTGAGCACTTGCGATTGCTTAAGACGGGGTCCGAACGCCTCAGCTTCGTGAACTGCAGAGCTTTCGGCAGTGACGATGCTTCGGTACAGAGCAAGCTATCCTCTTACGTCATGCAGCTGTCTCGCCTTGGCGTTGGAGCCTGTGGTGTTGCTGAAAGCAGGATACCGGGTAGTGGATGTCGTAATGTTACGAAGGACTGGCAGTTGATATGGTCCGGGCTGCCAGAGGGTCAGCCACGGCAACATGGGGTGGGCCTGTTTCTTAACTCGAAGTGGTCCCGTTGCCTAATCGACTGGTCTGCTGTCAGTGAGCGAATCCTGGTAGTCCGTGTGAGAATCAGCAGTGGGATAAACGCCTCAATCGTGGTAGCATATTCGCCGACTGATACCGAGTCCACCCCTGAGGAGGTCAAGGAAGCTTTCTACCTGCAGTTGGAAGCTATCTTGGCAGCGCTGCCTTCCAGGGACATGCTAGTCCTTCTGGGTGACTTCAACGCCCAGGTTGGCACTGATCCAGAACCGTATGGGGGTGTTATGGGGCCTCATGGCTTTGGGAAGCAGCAGCCTTCAGGGAATGGTGAGCGACTCTTGCAGCTGGCTGGTGCCTTGAACCTTCGCTTAGCCAACACCTTCTTCAAGCACAGCAATTACCGGACTGCTACTCACAAGATGGTTAATAGAAACAAGCAGGATGTGCTCAGGGTCATCGATTACATAGCTGTCTCCAAGCGGTTCATGTCAAGTGTGACAGACTGCAGGGTCTTTCGCAGCTTTGATACAGGTGGCTCTGATCATAGAATGCTGGTGCTTACGATGCGCCTCCGCTTGTCAGTGGCCAAGCAGCACAGTGCGAAGGGACAGCCAGCACGGCCCTATGACTGCAGCCGGCTGCAAGAATCTGCAGCAACTCAGCAGTGCTTTGAGCTGGCAATGTCTAACCAGTTCAGCCGTCTGGTAGGGGCTCAGTTGCAGAGCGCACAAGACGAATGGACACAGCTAACAGCGGCAGCCAGCCAAGCAGCCCATAAGGCTGGTCTAAACCTCAAGCCTCAGCAGCGGCGCCGAGATTTCGCTATATCCGATGCGACCTTGCAGAAGATTGAGCGGAAACATGCAGCACATGCAGCGGTGCTGTCCTCTCCTAATGATGCTACCAGGGCAGATTACAGGGAGGCCAATAATGCTGCTAGGCGAGCGGTTAAGAAGGATCAGGAGCGGTACTTCAAGCAGCAAGCGCTGTTTGCGGAACATGCTCTAAAAGCTGGTAATCTAGCCGTGTTCCACAAGCATGTCCAGCGGATCTTCAAGGAGCAGCAGGGCAGTAGCTCTGCTGCTCCTACAGCTGTGCTAGGGGGTGCTGATGGCAAGCAGCTGTTCCAAAGCAGGGAGCAGGTGGTGAAGTGCTTTGCTGAGCACTTTGCTGATGTCCTCAACTGCCCTGCCAAGCTCGACCAGCAAATGCAGCAGACCATTGAGGAGTTAGTGCAGAAGATGGAGGCAGGGCAAGGTGCAAACCAGCAGAGTGAAGCAGCAGCTCAGCCACCTACTGTGCAGGAGGTTGAAGAAGCTGTCTTTGCCTGTCGAAATGGGGCAGCTCCTGGGGTTGATGGTATCGCAGCGCCTATGCTAAAGCTCAGTGGGACCATGCTGAAATGGTTGCACAGGGTCATTGTGGCGGTGTGGGAGTCAGGGAAAGCGCCAGTAGAGTGGAAACGTGCACTGTTGGTGGCACTGTATAAAGGCAAAGGAGAGCGCAAAGTGAGAGATAGCTATAGGGGGATAAGCTTGCTAAGTATACCGGGGAAGGTGTATGTCTTGGTCATTTTGGCTAAGATCAGTTCTCATATCGATGCACAACTGCTTGATAACCAGTCTGCTTTTAGGAAGGGGAGGGGCCTCACTGATGCTCTGTTCACCATACGCCAGGTCATCTCTAAGTCTGTAGCATTCGATCAGCCTCTATTCATGGCTTTTGTGGATTTGCGTAAGGCATATGATTCTGTACCGCGAGACACGCTATGGCGCATCCTGCATGTGTACGGGGTACACACAAAGCTGATAGAGTTGCTGATGGACTTGCATACTGGCACACAGGCTGCTGTTAGGATGGGTGGTGTGGTGTCTGAGTGGTTTGATGTGCATGGCGGGGTGCGGCAGGGATGTGTCATTGCTCCCTTGCTGTTCAACATCTACATGGACTTTGTGGTTCGGCAGGCAATGGCTCAGATGCCGGAGGGATGTGGGGTGAAGCTAGCCTATCATGCAGATGGGAAACTTGAGCGTGATGGGTGTGGTAGTGGTGGGTGTGTGGAGCTGTTGTCTGTTCTGCTGTATGCAGATGATATGGTGTTGCTAAGTCCCAGCAGGGAGGAGTTGGTGGTCATGCTGCAGGTGATGGACAAGGTTGCTGCTAGTCTTGGGTTGCGCATCAATGCAAGCAAGACTGAGATCCTGTCCATTGACAAGGATTGGAAGGAGGGGGATGTGCCAGTGCAGCAAGGACCAGAGGTGGTTATCAGTGAGGGTGTGGTAAAAGAGGTGTCACAGTTCAAGTACTTGGGAAGTGTGCTTGTGACTGATGGCAGGTTGGATGTGGAGTTGAATATCAGGAGGGGTAAGGCTGTGGGGAGGTTTAAGCAGTTTGAAAAGATGTGGGGTACCAAGCATCTGTCATTGGCTACGAAGGTGAAGTGTTACAAGGCATATGTGTTGCCAATTCTGCTGTTCGGGAGTGAGTGTTGGTCCCTGACCAAAGTGCAATCGCAAAAGCTTGAGCGGGTGCACTCTAGCTGCCTTAGGAGCATCCTGGGGGTCAGGCTGTCAGATCGGCACACCAATGAGCATATCAGGAAATCATGTGGGGTAGCCACCTTGTCAGCATACATCACAGCAAATAGGCTGAGGTGGCTGGGGCATGTGGGCCGCATGGAGGAGGGCAGGTTGCCACATATTGCGTTGTTCTCTTCATTACATGGTGACATGACGAGGCCAGTGGGTAGGCCTCGCCATACCTGGGAGAAATGCGTGTGTGCAGATCTGAAGGTGCTTGGTCAAGATGAGGGGAGCTGGGAGGCTTCATGTCAGATTAAGAGTGCTTGGAGGAAGAGGTTGTGGGATCTTACGCACCCTTGGGAAAGCCAACGGTTAGTGAGGTGTAGAAGGCGCACTAAGCAAGCTATTGATAAGCATGTGGAGCGCTATGTGGTGCCTTTCAGTGGCTGGGAGGATGGTGGTTCACCAGTACCTAGGTGGTGGGAGCCACCTCCAGCCCCTACTAGGGTGGTGCTTGATCCTGCTGCCTCCCCGCCACCCATGTGTGATGGAAGTGGAGCAGGTTTTGGGTTTTAGTGGTGGTGTTTGTTTCCCCTTGGTGTGCACGCCGTTGCATCTAGCCTCAGCTTGTGTGTGGCAAATCCACCATCGGTTGTGTGGCTTCGTGATTGTGATCAGGAGCCTTGTGTTTGTGGCCTAGGTTTGTTTGGCCATTGGCATTGCTGGTCTTGCGTTTTGATTGATTGATTGATCTGCCGCTGGCCATGTGTGTTCCTATCTGTTGGCACTGCCACCAGTCTAGTGGCACTGATGTGGCGCAGTGGGATTACTAGACGTCTTGCTCCTATGAAGTTAATATTTGGTTTAGTTCAATTGGGATTCAGATCATTCTATTGATGTGTCTGATGCTAAGGAACTGATTAAAGTCCCTACCTGCATACATGCTTGGGTGTTAATGTTGGTTGGTGGTCTGGATAGCTTTGGTCCTCTCTCGGCGTTGCTCGAGTATGTCGCCGTCTGCATGTGTGTCTCTTGGTATCGCCACCAATCTGGTGGTACTGATGTGCGTGGGGGACTTGTAAAATGTCTTGCTTCAGGAAGGACAGTATTTGGATATGTCTGACTCGGAGTCCGACCATTCTGGTGATTGTCAGACAATGAAGTGGTTTGAAACTCCCTATATAGATACATGGCTGGGTACCCCTTTAAGTTGTTGGTCTGGAATCCATTGTGTCTGGATCCATCCGATGGTGTGTTTGGTAATTTGGACATAGCAATCCTTTGTGGTTGGCACACCTTGAAGGTTTGTCTGTTTTGTTAGGATCCATCCGATGGTGTGTTTGGTCGTTTTGACCTAGCAGCCCTTGGCGGTTGACGCACCTAACATGTTTACTGTTGTTTTACTGTTGTTGTTATGCATGTGGCACTGTCTTGAGAGTGCCGGGCTGCAGTACATTCTCTGTGCATGGCTAGAGAGCTTCCATACTGAGCATGAGTGGGAGAGTTGGAGCGGAGCTACGTTAGGAGACCGTGTGCTGGTCTCCAGCATGGGATTGTAAGGAGGTTTTCCTGGTGTTAAGATTACACGGATGGCTAAAGCATCATTTCATGCACGGACTGACCTTCTAGTACATGATCCGTTGCTGCTGAAGTGCTGGCACAGTCATTATAATTGCATGCTTGGGCTGGACAAGGTACAAAAGGACCTCCCGGCTACGCCTCCCCTTCGCTATGATTGGACCTCATTTGCCTATACGGATGGCAGCCACATTAAGCAGGCTGCCGGACGCAAAAACATTCCCAAACTCGGTGCAGCCGTTTATCTGCCGCCCACCGCCTTGCATCCTGAAGGCCAGAGCATTCCTATCCTTCCCCATTGCGCAGATGCTGTTGCCAACACCATTAACCGTGCCGAACTTATTGCCCTCTATACAGCCCTCCGGCACGACTGCACAGTCATTGCTACAGACAGCTTGGTCTCCATTTACCAATTACCAATTACCAGATGGCCCTGTCAAAGCAGGGCGCCGGTGGGGGCAGCGCCACCCACAAGGAGCCAACTTAGGCGCCAACGGCATACTCAAGTTCCTGTCCAAGCTCAAACAATCGGCTGCCACCAGCCCACCCTAAATCCCTTGCTAGCCAATGTATGTCAGGCCAGCCCATTTCGACTTGCCATGCGCTGACCAGTTGACCCAGTCAACAGCAAGCCAAGCAGTTTTATGCCTTGCTCAGGGCTATTTATCAAATACGCAAACAGATTCATCGGCCACAAGACCACTCCTTGCACCTGCATCAACACCTTCTTCAAGTCATTGCTGACTACATAGTCAACAGCCCAAATCCCATTCACCTCGTCAAAGTCAAATCTCACATAGGCATTGTAGGCAATGAAGAAGCCAACGACCTGGCACAACAAGTTGCCCTTGGAGACCTTCCAGAAGAGAGATGCCTGACCTGTACCATCCCTAGTCATAACCGCACTAATATTTACTGGCCTCATGAAGTTGTTTTGCCGCCAGGTCCTCTTGCTCTCCGCCCACAGGCACACCCACGTAAACGTCCGATAGCCTACCTGTCAACGGGCCTCCAACAAGTCAGTTGCAATTATTGTTTGTTTGTTTGTTTGCAAGAAATTGCGGCTGGGTGCCGCTAACCGCACCACCTTCTACTTTGAACAATGGCATGATACCGCTACCCTTCGAGATAACAAGCACACTAACCATTTTACCAATTACCAAATTTCCCCGTCAAAGCGGGGCGCCGGTGGGGGCAGCGCCACCCACAAGGAGCCAACTTAGGCTCCAACGGCATACTCAAGGTCCTTTCCAAAACTGACACAATGGCTGCCACCGGCCCACCCTAAATCCCTTGCTAGCCAATGTATGTCAGGCCAGCCCATTTCGACTTGCCATGTGCTGACCAGTTGACCCAGTCAACAGCAAGCCAAGCAGTTTAATGCCTTGCTCAGGGCCTTGCTCATTTTCTAATTTCTCCCTCATCAGTCACTGCTTCTCAACGTAACACAGCCATCCGTTACCGCACAGGGACTCTCTTTAACAGAAAACTTGCACATCGTTATCGCCTAGCGCCGCATAGTCGCTGTCTTCTCTGTAACCGTGAGGACAGCGGCCATCATACTGCTGCAGGGTGCCCCAAACTTACTGGCATGTACACGTACCGTCACGACCAAGCTGCACGCCAAATTGTCAAAGCCATTCTCCGCGGTCGCAAAAGTGGTTTCGTTGTCATGATGGACATTGGTAATCAGCAGCACTGTGAACATGATGGTTTGCCCCCAAACGTCCCACATCGCATCCCAGCTAATGTCCTCCCCCCCCCCGCATCCCTCCACATGTCTGCTCATTGCTCACAGACCACTCTCGGCCAGACATTTTCCTCTTTATCCCCCCAAAGCTTCCCAACCGCCCTACTCCAGAGTACATCATCCTCGAGCTCAAGTACTGCCGTGACACGGACCCCCAAAACCAGTATGACAGAGCAATCTCGCAACATCGCCCACTCGCTGATGCTATCCAACAAGCGGCTCCTCACGCTCGCGTCACCTATATACCGTTATTACTCGGAGTGGCTGGAACAATATACTCTTCTACCACCTCTCATTTGCGATACCTTGGTGTCAGAAAACAAGCACTCCCCCGCCTGCTCAACTGCCTCCATGTTATGGCCATCACCAATCTTCACTGGATTTACACTACTAAACGTCATAAGGAACGTCACCTCGACCCGCAGTTCTGGCGACACACCCATCCACCCAGATAACATAGGCGGGTGGGTAATTTACCCACCCACTTCTGTGTTCTCGGCTCCGAATGGTAGTGGGCCTATCTATATGTTTTAGGTGAGGGTCCACTCCCTTAACATATGCAAGAAGGGATTTCCCCCCTTCTCTGCGTAGTTCTCTCTCTCTCTCTCTCTCTCTCTCTCTCTCTGCATGCTTGGGCCCCTGGCACCTAATTATACTTGGCCACTACCCCGTGGTGCACCATACTGCGGCAGAGCCTTTTGCTGGCATCTCTACGTATGTTGTCTCCGGCATACTTCAGAACCACAAAAACTGCCAATAGTTTCCAATGCACATGGCTCCATGACTCACTCTCAAGTTATACTGACTACTATCTTACATGACCGGGCTGCCTCTGTAACAGGAACGCCTCTTTCCTGATACATGGAGATGCACGAGCATATATGATATACGACGCGTATGATACGTGTATGTTATGATTATGTTGTGGCGTCCAGCCAGTGACACGGGAATGACTGTGTAGTCACTAGTCGGTTATCCGGCTAGTGCGCACTGGTGGCAGTGCGCGGAGGGTCCCTGCCTATATATGTTATGGATACAAGGTGCAACACATCTTATGCTCTCTATGTCCTATGGACGTGTTCCTGTCACAGTTTGGTTTCGGCTTTTAAGGTTTCCCTGATTCCCCTGTACGTTTGCTTAATACGTTTCCGCTGCATGAGCAGTCGTTTATTCAGCCACGTGCTCACTATGGCTGACGCCCAGCTAGCTGCCCTGAAAGCCCAGTGCGCAGAGAAGGATGCTCAGATTCAGGCTCTTCAGGTTGCCAATGAGCTAGCTGACACCAAGGCCCAGCTGGCCCAGGCACAGGCACAGAGTGCCCACGCCGTTCAGGTACACAAGCCCCTTGATCCCTTCACCGGCAAAGGCTCCACATCCAACTGGGATAAGTGGATCAAGAAAGCACAACGCTGCTTTCGGGTGAACAAGATTCCCCAGTCCGAGTGGACTGGCCACATCATGGCGCTCTTGGAAGGCGATGCTGTTAACTTCGCAGATAACAGCAACCTCAAGGAGGAGGATGAGTGGGAGCACATCCATGCGGTGATGAGCCTTGGCCCATGGCGTGCCAAGAATACCAACTTCAGCAGCCTGCACGCCTTCACCAATGGGTCACTGGCACGTGCGAACCAGGCTGAGGTGGTCACTTCTGTGGAAGAAGCCAAGGCCAAGAGCACGGTGCCCATCCCTGATGTGTTCATGGTGTTCTTTCTGCTGCTCAACCTCAATGCAGCCATGCGCAACCAGGTGCTGCTCAGCCCCCAGGGCGTTAAGTGGGAGTCGTACAATGGCGTACGTCAGCTGGTGCTCAGCAAGGCAGCAGCAGAGAAGGCAGCTGGCAAGTCCGGTAGCCAGCAGCAGCAGCAGAACAGCGGCCAGCCCCGTAATGATCGTGGTGCCGGTCGTCCTTCCTCGGCTCCTCGTGACCGCTCCAATGGACGCAGTACTCCTCGGCCCTCTGGTGCTGGTCATGGCAATGACAACGCTGGTGCTTCTACTTCAACCCCAACCAACAAGCGCAAGTCCGGTTGCTTCGGATGCGGCGATCCCGACCACCGTATCGGTGACCTCAAGCCTGACGGTTCCAACGTCTGCCCCAAATGGAATGCTCAGAAGGCAGCCGCTGGCAAGGGTCACGCCAACACTGGTGGCAAGCGTTTTGCTGGAGGGAAGAAGTAAGAGGTGAGCGTTCACTCCTTCCCTAAGCTCAAAAGTACATAAGGCAGAAGCTAGCGTCCTTGCATGCCAATTACAGTCAGCTTCCAATGTCCCTCCTGTAGCAATGCCAAGTCCTGAAATTCAGGCCGACATGTCACCTGCTAATGACGAGACCTCTTTTGATGAGCTGCTTGAACAGTTCATTGTTTGCAGAACATCCTTATGAACTGATGCCTTCATCTACCCTAGCGCATGAGCCTAGAAAGCGCATGAGGCAAAAAGGACACAAGCGTGTCTCATGGAGAGACCAGCTTGCTTAAGTTAAAGATAAAGATCTACATGCTAAGCTGTTTGCTATGGTACAAACACGCGCAGCCAAGAGGGCTAAGCATGGGATCCCAAATCTGGCTGATGCTAAACCGTCCAATGTCCCCTCCATGCTTACACAGGATGAAGTGCCCCTTCAAGCGCCTGTACAACTTCCAGTAGAAGATGTTCCTACTGTACCTGTGCAAGATGCTATTGCAGCAGCAGATGGTCCTCCTGCTCCAAAAGATGATGTCTCTAATGTTGTCCAAATGGACTCTAGCACTCCAAGTGCAAGTCAGGTGCCATGGACTGACCGTCAAGATCGCATGCTAAACCCTGTGGTTTTTCTGGAGCTTCAAGCCAAGGTGGCTCGGCCCTTTGATCTGGATGGTTTTGCTCGGGATGATGGCAGTAATGCCCTATGTACTGATTATTGTTCGCCAACACGCTCCTTCTTTGAGTGTGACTTGCATGGCAAGATGGTGTGGGTGAATGCCCCATTTGATATGATCACAGCAGCTATGGAGTATTATTTTCAGCGTAAAGGTCCTGGTACAAGTGCTGTATTTCTGACTCCAGCTGTTAGCTCTAAGAACCCTCCTTCGTGGGTTAAGTATACAAAGCATATGCAGCTTTTGCATGAGTTTCCTCGTGGTACTAGCTTATTCTCAGGTCCTAACCCTGATGATGGTTCCCAAAGGCACATGTTGCCTCCTACTAGGCAGACCATTCACTGTTGGTATGATGCCCCCCAGTTGACTGCTGGTTTCCAGCCTGGTGTGAAGGTAGACATGCATACATCTGACAATGGCAAAGTTACTGTCAAACTTCAGCATCGCATGCAAGTGCCAGTTACAAAAACAAACAAACAGAAATTTAAGGTGCGGCAACCGCAAAGGGCTGCTAGGTCGAAACGACCAAACACACCATCGGATGGGTCCAAAAACAATGGAATCCATACCACCAAGCAAGAGGAATACCCAAGCAGACATCCAACTACGGACACGGCAAACAAATCACCAGCAGGAGACTGATGGGTGTATCCAAATCAAACACAATCCAGAGCACCAACCAAGCAGGATGTCCAGTAAGTCCACCGCAGATGTACCACCCAAGACGGCCAGCACACCAACCAAGGCGAATACCCAAACATGTAGCTATCTAGACTTCAACCAGTTCCTCATCAGACGAATCACTAGGAACATCTGGCTCCGACTCCGAATCAAACAGATCCAAATATTGACCTGCCGGGAGCAAGATATCCGGTAAGTCCACCACATCAGTACCACCGGACTGATGGCAGTACCAACAAACACGAACACACACGGCCACATACTTGACCAAGGCCGAGAGAGGGACACAGCCAGTGGCGGACAGTGCCCAGAAATCAGCATACCTGAGCGAGGACAACGCGGCCACGGGGGGAACCACAGCTGCCAGAAACAAATCTCTAGCCTCAACAATTGTGGGGTGTTCACACATGAACAAACAATGCGCCTCATCATCAACTACTGTGGAGCGACACCGCAAACATGTGCATTGAGAATGCGGAAGGAGGGGCGGAAGCCAACGCCCAGTATGGATACGCAAATGATGGCAACCAAGACGAAAACGCAAGAAACGTACCAACACACCATGAGACAGTCGACATGAGTAAAAAGAAGGGACAACACCCAAAACATGTGTACCAACAACCCTGAAATACAGACCAGTACGGGACCCAGGACCATTGACAACCTGGGACAGACGCTGAATGTGCTCAGTGTACCGAGTATGCAATGCCTCATCAATGCCATCAATATCCAAAGGCAGGCAAGCTCGCAAGGTGCGAGTAAGACCACCTTCACGGGGCAAAAGGATCCGTAGCACCTGAAAAAGAGCCCCCACAAAGTTATGGGCACGGGAGCGAGTGGAGAGAGCATCATCAATGTTCTGTTGCAGAGCACTTCGATACACTGAAGCAGCATCCAACTCAACAAGGCAGTTATAAAAACGAACAGCACGCCGAACATAGCAATGCACAAGAGGTTCAGATCCAAGCTCATGTAACAAAGGCAAAAGAGGCACAGACTGAGGGAGCTGCAACCACTGACGGACCAGACGGCACCGCTTAACCTCCAAAGGATCTGTAAGGCTATAGAATTTAGCTAGGGTCCAACCAGACGACCACAAACCCGGAATAGATAGAAGGCCCCAGAGTTCACACCCATACAAACCAGCTGGCTCCATAACAGTGTGCAACAATTTCAAGAAGGCTGGGAGTGCACAGGGAAAGTCTGGTGCCGCACGCATCTGAGCAGTAGCAGCATGAAAAGAAGAGGAAAAACAGGAGGCCCTGTGAGCTGCCATAGTGCCCGCAGAGGCTGCTGTGTCATAAATTAGGCCAAGATAGCGTGTCCCCTCAGTAGGTGAAGCTGATGCAAGGGGCGCGGAACCAAGACTCAAAGAACATTCACCAACTGGAGCTCCCGCCTGCAAACCCAAAACGAGTCCGATACACTTAGGCACTGACAGCTTAAGATTGCGAGCAGCGAGCACGACATTAGTATGGGTCAGCAAAGCCTGCAAGTCGGGGAGGTACTCTGCCATGAGAGCAGCATCATCAGCATAATGATAGTCCGGATGGCACCCAGGAAGACCAGGGAAGCATGGCCCCTTATCAAGTGCACTTAATGCTCCACTTAGTGGCTGGACATACAAATTGTATAACATGGGGCTCAGGGGGCATCCTTGCTTGACCCCAATACCAACATGGAAAGGCTCTGCAACAACTCCATTGGTAACCACCTGATAGCGCAAACCCTGGTACATGCCTGCAATCCCTCGCACAAGATGTTCGGGAAACTCCAACTGGAGGAGAGTTTCCACCAATTTGCCATGATCAGTAGTATCATATGCGGCCGAGACATCCAAGAATACCACATACATGAGACGATTGGTAGTGAGCGCATGATGAGCCAAATGCTGCACAACAAACATATTATGAAGGGTACTCCGATCAGGCAAGAACCCTGCTTGCCGGGGGAACATGTCACCATGCTGGTGACTGTACTGAGTGTGGGCCACATACACCCCAGAACCCAAGCAATTTGCATATAACTTGTGGAGTAGTGAGGACACCACTATAGGGCGGTAGTTAACCTCCTGAGAATGGTCCCCACGCTTATATATAGGATTCAACAAGGCAGGACTCATCTCAGCGGGCTCCTTGCCAGCTAAGTGCACAGCTCGTAGAATGGATTGTATCAAATATCGAACAGGGTAGGCAGCCAGAGCAGGCACTGGGAGGCCTGTTTTACCAGGAGAGGCCCGGCGTTTAAGTCGCTTGAAGGCACTTTGAAGTTCATCATCCCCAAACAAGTCATCTAAGTCTTCTGTTGTAGGAGGTGCCAAGGATGGCAAGGGGGGCCTCACAGGCGGCCCACTGAAGACGCTGGAAAAGTGCTGGGCAAATTCATCAGCTGTAGGCACAACAGGGCTGGATTGGGCAATGCCACGGCGTAGGGCCTTCCAGAAGTATGTGGGCTGAGACCGACACAGCTGCTCAAACCTGGAGTATTGCTGTCCTGCATGCTGACGCTTCTTGCGCAGATAGAGACTGCGAAGCTGCTTGGTCTGCTCAGCTGTGACAGCCACACCACGAAGGGCCCGCACGGCGGCATTGCACTCATCATCAAACCATGGCTGATGGACCTTTTTACGCCGACAAGAGCTAGACACCGCACGAATTTTCATCCCAACCACCTTGGCTGCCTGGAAAAGGGCCTGCCCAAGCAACTGGACAGACTGATCCAGTGTCTCAGAAGATAGAGTAGCTGTTTGGGCATCTGCAAGCAGAGCAATCACTGCTGGGTCTGTCTCAAGTGCAGAATAAAAGTCCATACGCTTTGCCTCATCCCACACTAATCGCACCATGGGTTCTGTGTGCCCAAAAGCAGAAGGAGACCCCACACTCTCCAAAGATGACATAGCAAGCCCCATAGACATGGGCAGGTGGTCACTACCATGGACATGACTAAGTACAACAGGGTTCAGAACCCTAGGCAGCAGACCGGCTGATACCAAACAATGATCTGGGCGGGTCTGTGCTCCACGAGCAGTAAAAGACGGTACAATCGGCACAGCCACACCCCCACCAGCGCCCCGTCCTGTACAGAGGAGGGTACCAGTGGTCAAACAGTAGCAGGTGTGCCTGCTATCGCACTTATTGACTCTGGTGCTGAGGGTGTTGAAGGTACAGATAATGTTATTCGTTTGGTCGTTTCGACCTAGCAGCCCATTGCGGTTGCCACACCTTAAATGTTTGTTGTTGTTGTTGTATTCTGTCCTCTCAATTCTGTTCCCGTTTTAACTTGATTGTTACCCCTGCTACTGATGAGATGCCTGCGGTTTCAGGTTTTCAAGGGCGAGACAGTAGGGTGTTCAAGATGGGCAGCCTTATTGAGACTCTCAGATGTGTGGTACTGGATATGCCAGAACCTTTGGATGTTCTTGTTACAGACAAAAAAAACACAAACAAAAATTTAAGGTGCGGCAACCGCAAAGGGCAAATGTGTGTGTGTGTGTGTGTGTGTGTGTGTGTGTGTGTGTGTGTGTGTGTGTGTGTGTGTGTGTGTGTGTGTGTGTGTGTGTGTGTGTGTGTGTGTGTGTGTGTGTGTGTGTGTGTGTGTGTGTGTGTGTGTGTGTGTGTGTGTGTCATTGGCAAACCCATCGGCACGCGTGCGGTGCCACAGTTCACCACAGGGGTGGCAAAGCCACTAACACAAATAAAACCAGGAAAAACTGAACACCATCCACCAGTTTGAACTCCATGATCATGCATGTCCAAGCAGATACAATGATGCAGAATACTGGCCCTGGAAAAGTGCACACACAATTTTATTTTTTGATTTTTTTGGGTTTTTGATTTTTTGGGTACATCCAGCAAACAAACAGCAACGCAACAGCATATATCATCAGAACATTGTATACATTTTATGCCAAAAATACTCTCACCCAGATGTGGAGAATCGCAGAGCAGCAGCAGTTCCAGAACTAACACAGACTATTAGCCCTTTGCGGTTGCCGCACCTTAAATTTTTGTTTGTTTGTTTGTTAACCAGTACATAGCCATGCCTAAGAGGTGCCCAGTAACATGAAAGTCATATGCAATTAATCTATCTCATGTCCCATAATCCGCCATAGGTTGTAATCAAAGGGGAGATAACCTTCAGGCATGATTTCACCCTCTCTACCATCGTCAAGCAGTTGTAAACAACTTTCCCGCCTTTTCTTCAGTGCTGAAATACACCTCACAACTTGCACATGATCACTATGATTGAGAATAAACTTAACATGACTATCCTTGGATTGCCCTGGTAAGGAGACAAATGGTTGCATGTGCGCAAAGCGTTCCTTGACTACAATGCAGGGTGCATTGTGGTGCAAAAGCGTGCTCGTCGTCATGTAATCAAGTGTGTCTCTGCTAAGAAGTCTGATGCAGCCAATCATAAGCCTATGCTCTTGACTGCTTCACAATGTCAAAGGCGAATGACAAAGCGACAGACATGGTACTGTCTCATGCTCGTTCAGCAAGTAGCTGCTCCTGCTCATGAAAGCGATGGGTCCGGTTCAGCTCAGCAACCTCCTGCAGATAAGCCGCTGCACCCAGACGTTGCTTCAATGGTTAAGCTGTATCCAACGGTGTTTACCGACCATCCGCCCCACTGGAGGAAGTCAGATTCAAGCTGAACACGAAACGATCCCTCTCGAGCCTGGTGCTAAGCCAGTATTCCGACCACTATTCAGGTATAGTCCTCTGGAGCTCGAGGAAATGGCAAAGCAAGTGACTGAGCTCTTGGCACTAGGTTACATCGAGCCCAGCACTTCTCCTTATGGCGCGCCTGTTCTCTTTGTTAAGAAGCCTCGCAGCACGGCGTTGCGTATGTGCATTGATTACAGAGCGTTGAACAAGCTTTCAATCCAGAACAAGCTTGCCTTGCCGCGAATCGACACACTCCTGGACATGCTCGGTGGTGCTAAAGTGTTTTCGTCGCTGGATCTTCGTCAAGCCTACCATCAGATCAAGATGGTCCCTAGTGACGTGCCCAAGTCAGCGTTCCGCGTTCCCTGGGGTCATTTTCAGTACAAAACCCTCAGCTTTGGGCTTACCAATGCGCCAGCCACTTTCCAAGGAGTTATGAACAAGATCTTTGCGCCCTACCTCAACAGGTTCGTCGTTTGTTATCTGGATGATATCTTAGTATTCAGCAAATCGCATGAGGAGCATTTGCAGCATCTCCGTATGGTCTTTGATATCCTGCAGCAGCACAGACTGACTATGGCTCTGCACAAATGTGACTTCTTGAAAGAAGAACTGTTCTTTCTAGGCCATATTGTCAGTCCAGATGGTGTTAAAGTTGACCCAGCAAAGACAGATGCCATTACTAAGTACCCCCAGCCTCAGGATTTACATCAGCTGCGTAGCTTCCTTGGTATGGCAAATTTCTTCAGGAAATTTGTGGAAGGCTATTCCAAGATTGTCAATCCCCTCACAAGGCTTACAAGGAAGGATGTCCCTTATGTTTGGGGCCATGAGCAGCAGGCTGCATTTGACAAAGTCAAGACAGCTTTGACTACTGCTCCTGTCCTTGCCCTTCCTGATTGGAAAACCGATGATCCCTTTGTGATCATTACGGATGCTTCCTATGAAGGTCTTGCAGGTGTTATCATGCAGAAAGGCAGACCTATTGCTTATGAGTCTAGGAAGCTAAACCCTGCGGAGTCCCGGTACTCCCCAACTGAGCTTGAAATGTTGGCTGTGGTACACTGTTGCAAGCTATGGCGCTGCTACATTGAAGGTAGAGATGTACATGTGTACACTGATCACAAGCCCAACACGTTTTTCAGTACTCAGACTATGCTTAACAGACGTCAAGCACGATGGGCTGAATTGCTACAGGGCCATCACATAGAATAGTTCTATAAGCCAGGCAATACGATGCCTGTGGATGGACCTTCTCGTCACCCTGTACATGAAGCTGACCCTGTGCTTATTGCAGTGCTTAGGACGAAGGTGCCTACACCGCAGAAACTGCAAGCAGTTTCTACTGTTCCCTTCTTGGACAAAGTCAAACAAGGTTACAAACTTGATCCTTGGTTTGCTGTGCCTGCTAACATGGCTACTGTCTCCCAGCGTAATGATATGCTGTATGTAGGCGACAGTTTAGTTCTGCCCCGCTATGATGGTCTTCGCGAGCAGGTCCTTCGTGAGTGTCACAGCACTCCCTATTCAGCACACCCTGGACGAGACAAAACCCTGGCGTTGGTTGATCGTTACTTTTGGTGGCTCGGTATGGCTGCAGATGTGCACAAGTTCGTCAAACATTGCGACAGCTGCCAACGTAACAAGACTCTTCCCCAGATTCCTGCTGGTAAGTTGCAGTCTATGCCTATTCCTGCTGAGAAATGGCGTTCTATCAGCATGGATTTCATTACAGACCTTCCTGTATCCACAGATGGCTATGATTCTATCATGGTGTTTGTAGACAGACTAACAAAAATGGTGCAGTTAGCTCCTTGTCATAAGACTGACACTGCTGAGCAAGTTGCATGGATCTTCTTGAACCATGTTGTTTGGTTGCATGGGCTTCCATCAGATATTGTTTCTGATCGTGATCCAAAGTTCCTTTCCAACTTCTGGACTGAGCTTTTACAGCAGTTGCATGTCTCTCAGCTGCTCAGCTCAGCTTTCCACCCTCAAACGGATGGTAACACTGAACGTGTTAACAGAGTTGTGGAAGACATGCTCAGGCATTATGTACGTGCTGATCAAATCGATTGGGATCGGTATTTGCCTCTTGTTGAATATGCTGTCAACAACAGCTACCATACCTCCCTTGGCAGCACTCCCTTCTTTTTGAATGCAGGCCAACACCCTCGCTCTCCAATTGATTATGTCATCAATTTCACGGGGAAGGAAGCAGGCAGTTCACGCTCTCCTGCTGTTCATGATCTATTGGGCAACATGTCTGCTGTGCTAAGTGAAGCCAAACGAACTTTGCAAGCAGCTCAGCAACGCCAACAGGCTTATGCAGACCTTTCTAGGCGTGAAGTTCACTATGAAGTAGGCCAGCAAGTGCTGTTGTCTACCAGGAACCTCACCTTGAAGATGATTGGCTCTGCCAAGCTGATGCCCAAGTATGTTGGTCCATTTACGGTGATCCAAAAGATCAACCCAGTGGCTTACAAGCTTAAGCTTCCACCATGTATGAAGATCCACAATGTATTTCATGTCTCACTACTCAAGGAGTACAGAGAGGATGGTTCTCTGAAGCCCCCACCACCTCCTTCTCTTATTGATGATGTACTTGAGTATGAAGTAGAACGAGTTTTATGTCACCGCACACGTAAGATTGGCAGATCAGTCAAGACTGAGTTCCTTATCAAGTGGCTTGGATATGGTGCTGAGCATAACACTTGGGAGCCTGAAGTTAATCTTACTAACTGCCCAGAAGTCCTTTCTGAGTATTGGGCTGCAGTTAAACATGTTGAAGCTCAACGGCAGCTTAAATCTAGGCGACGTGTAACGGCCAAGCGTCAGTCTGGAGCTATGAAGAGGTTTAAGTGACCTTTTATGACATGAGAGCTATGCTCATTTATATGCATCTCAGTGCTCAAAAGCAGTGCTTATGCTTTCAAAGACTGAACTTCTGTGATGTGACGTTCGTTGCCCCTTGGTCAATGCCCCTAAGACCGGCAGCTTGAGCCCTTGTCTATGTCATTTGGAGAATGGGGATTAGATGTTGTTGGATTTGTATGTAGCTGTTAGACGAGTACATATGTTATGTTATGTTACATGCTAGCATGCTGAGAGGTCTTAGCTTGTGCTAAGGACAGTCATCTTTTCTCAAAGGCTGTCATACCTTTGGCCTATATGTCTTATGGTTTGTTGAGGACATCAAACCTAAGGGGGGAGATATGTAACAGGAACGCCTCTTTCCTGATACATGGAGATGCACGAGCATATATGATATACGATGCGTATGATACGTGTATGTTATGATGATGTTGTGGCGTCCAGCCAGTGACACGGGAATGACTGTGTAGTTACTAGTCGGTTATCCGGCTAGTGCTCACTGGTGGCAGTGCGCGGAGGGTCCCTGCCTAAATATGTTATGGATACAAGGTGCAACACATCTTATGCTCTCTATGTCCTATGGACGTGTTCCTGTCACAGCCTCACATGACCGGGCTGCCCGCCAGCTGTCTCTGTCAACAGTCAAGAGTGATCTGCCACAATTTCAATATCTATTTTTTGTAGCATGGTTACAAAAAGACATGGTAGCATGGTACTCAGCATCCACGCACACACCACATGTGGCGTACAGTTAAGAAAGTAGGCCTACTTAGTGAGAACCACCTTTTGTAGCAGCAGAGCTAAAGCAGCCATGTCAGCAACAAGAAGCAAAGTGGGTTGAAAGGACAAAGCTGTTGACTGGGTCAAAAGGACCAAATATTCCAGGTCGAAACCCCGCCCTGGAAGGTTTTATTGCTCCTTTGTTTTCTGTGACCCTGGCATGTTTGAGTATCTAGGTTAGAACAGATAGTACATTACATCGTAGATCACAGGAACGGCAGGCATGGCAGGGCCAGATTTATACAGCCCCCACTGAGAGCATCCAATCCATGGACCCTGCTTGTTCAAATGCCTCCACGAATTCTCTAGCCCATGGATGGGGAACAGTCTGCAAGCGGCTGATTTTCTCGTAAGAGGACTGATGCAACAACCCAGACACGCATGATATGATACATGTTAAGGGAGCAGGAAGCTCCTTAAGAACTTATCCGTTATTTCTCAGCGACATTGCAGCAGCATCCAACATGCCGTGCGTGTTTACAGAGGACCAGACTCAATTGGCCTGCATGTCATATCAGCATCTTGGGGCGGCAGCAGGGTCCCTTACTGCCATACATGCTTCTGTTAGCCTCATGCAAGACTACCATTGTATGCATAAATGTCTCGAATTAGTATAATTCAGCTCACTATCACCAAAAGACTGAAACAAGCCGATAGCAATCAACCTGACAGCAACAGCAAAACTCTCACACTATGGCCCCAGAGCCCGCCCAGGAGCCTAGTAGCAAGCAGTGCAATACTTAAGAGGGGACACTGATGGCGGTTTCCAATCCCAATTGGAATAAATACAGCCCACGAAGCCACACACACTAGCCTGGTGACCCAGCAATCTGGCATTTTCACGACTTTCCTCCAGCTTGTAGGTCCCAGGAACTGCACAACAGTCTTTGTTGGGGACTGTTAAGGCTTCGCAAAGCGGTCCGGATTTCATGCGCTTCCCCTGCTTCCATCGGCACCGCGAGTCTCCATGAGTCCTGGTTTGCATCGGACTTGCGTTTGTCAAGCTCTCGGATCCTTGCAAGATTTCTCTTTGCGACATAACCAATAGGTCTATAGGAAAGACTCCTAGCCTATAAGGAGCGGCGGAAGCGCCTTTAACAAGCCTCACCAGCGTTTGCGCAGAATCCCCGTATTTTCCGCATTTTGTTCCAATTGGGATTGGAAACCGCCAGAATGGCAGGCTCTGTCATGCAGTGCTGAAAGCGAGAAAAGCAGGGTGCAGCGAACGATGATCGTATAGAGTATACGGCAGTTATCCACTATGAGTAAGTTTGGGGCACCCTGCAGCGAGCATCCCTCGCATGTCTGAACTTTTCAGCTAGACATCGGTCGCGGACTCCCAGGGTATGCTCATAGGGCCCACGATCTTTATGACGCTTGCCCTGCAGCCTGGGAGTCCCAAGCCATGTCTCAAAAAGAATGCAAAAGCAACATGCCCATGGGGGCAGTCTGGCGAAGTCTAAACAGCCCATCGCCTCGGCGCGAACCATAGATAATAGTCCCTTCTGCCGCTGCGCGGCCAAGGAGAATCAAAATGCTTTCATACTTCTGGTTCTCCACCTGTGCCTAGCTTTCTGTACGCGGTCAGGTGCAGAATACCCTGCGAGCCAGCATCTCAGCCTCTGCTTCCCAGAGCTGCAGCCAGGAGGACAAGCACAGCAGCGATATGGGGCAGCAATGACGAGCAGAGTAACATGCTTGAGTATCCCTGCAACTCTCAGATGCGAATGGACGCCAGCGCCTCAGTTAACACTATGGCCAGCATTCTCAACCACGATCACAGCGAGCAGACAGCCGGAAACAGAGAAAGATGTACCAGCTGCGTTTCACCAGCGCCCCTTTGAATCAAAAATAACAGTCCCTAGGTACAGCGGCAACAGCAGCAGCGTAAGAGAGCAGTGCAGGACGTTTAGCCTGGTGGACAAGCCCATCTCAGCTGCTTTCGCAGAACAACAGCGGAGCAAAAGCAGATTCTTGCAAATCTATGAAGCAAAAGTTACCACTGCCACGGGGCAGCGAAGCTATGGCCAAATTTTCAGCCCACCTCCAGCCATAGGCATCACCAGCCTGCAACAACAAACATTTAAGGTGTGGCAACCGCAAAGGGCTGCTAGGTCGAAACGACCAAACACACCATCGGATGGATCCAAACACAATGGCTTCCAGACCACCAACCAAGCAGTTCACCCAACAAGCAGCGGCATCTACCGTTTACAACAGTGGCAGGGCAAATCCTGATTCGGACTCGTGCAGTCAGCCACAGTTCCCTGGAGCGTTAGAGACGGGTAATAGCACAGGCAGCTTCTCACCGTGGTCGAAGCAGAACCAGCAGTTGAAAACCATCGCCATCGGCACCTCAGGCAGGACAGCTAGAATGATTTCAGTTGAACCACCCAAAGCATATGTTACCACTGCCACGGGGCGGCGAAGCTATGCCCAAACTTTCCGCTTGAATGACACTCACAGCTTACAAAGCTTAGCCTGCACGCTCGATCAACGTCACTTCAGTAGTGAACTAGCAAAGCAGAACATCAACATATCGCTTCCCAGATCGAACAGCTCCAGACTTGAAACCCTATACCACAGACCGAACAAAGCCAATCCTGCAACTCTAATGCCATTCAAGTTCAAATGCAGGCAGTTCTTAGATCTCTTCAAGGCAGCTGCTGCAGAGTTTCTAGTCCTCAGCGTGCTGCTAAGCATTACCACAACCATGTTCGTCCTTAACACGGGTATGTTCAGCATGCTGATAGCTCCCCACCTCCCGCTTCCAATCCATGTATGTCTTCCCTGTGTTCTACAGCGTCCCTCCCTGTATATCAATCAATTCTCACCATTGGTCTACCTGGCTACTTCCAACAGCTGCCAAGTCTCCAACGAGATCACTCCCAAACAAATCGTATCATAGCTACGAAGAAAAAGACGACACATTGCTACACAAGTCACCGCATACCTAACAAAAGGGTCCGCAGATGGCAGACAAAACACTCGCAGAATTACAACAAGATACCAGGCTACAGCCACATTAACATGTACAACGTGCTTGCAAAACTTAGCTCGCCCTGCTCTCGCAGCAACAAAGACAGAAGTCAGCAGCACAGCCTACATGTTGAGACCATCTACCCACAGAAGACAAACACAGAACACATGCTCTCCCAACTAACAGCAGAGTACTGTGCAATACAAGCAAGTCCAGTCCGAGTGTCCTTACTGATCACAACTGACGAGCAAGGCCATGACAAAGCAAAGCTGCGCCTTGAAGGGCGGTCAATTTGGGTCCATACCCCACATGACTTCCTACTCAATATTGAAGCAAGACTGGCAGCTCGGCTGTTAACAACTCTCTGTACAAGCTCCTTCCGGTGGACTCACATGCACATGAGAACTCCCTTATCGACAGAACTGCTGCTCATGATGTCAAGCCAAGGACCTCACATCTCTACCAAATTCAGCCCCTTTGCAATACTAGGGGTCTCTGCAACCCACTTTCTTTGCATCCACCATAGGTCACCTATTTTTGTGGATGATTCACCCCCTCCTCTCCATACAGAATGCCCACAGAGCATCTCTTGCCAAGCACAAGACACAGGCCCAGCACAACATGACACCCCCAGCCGGAAAGATACCTCCGGCAGAGAACCAGGCCACCCCCCATATAATCCCTACAATCACACATATGAAGACCTCAAATTTCTGTGCTCACTCCAAGGAGCAGGCCCAAAGCTAACAGCTAAACCCCAGACAGGGCCCAGAACAAAGACCACATCAAATCGCAAACGTGGATCACTGGACAAAAAACAGCGCAGCATTGACAAATATCTTTCATGTGCAGTCCCAGGGCTGCAAGGGACAGATCCAGCATATGACGCTTGCACGGCCAGAAGAATGAAGGCGAACCCAATGACACCGAATCTCAACTCAAAGATGACGCACTCTAACATCAATGCCTCTAAGGCAAATAGCAAGAAAGCCACGAAAAGCAACCAGAAAGAAGTCAAAAAAGACCAAGAGCCACCAGGCCCAACCAGGCATCCCCCTGCAGAGACATGGGTATACCCAGAAGACGTTGGCCTTTCATGCCATGCCCAAGTAGACTGCATGTGCGCAGTACACACTATCAATGCTGATGTTGGACGGCCAACTATCACTGGAGAAGAACTCATCCAGAAGCTGGAAACAGAACTCCCCTTAGCAGAAAACGAAATCAGCCAACACAACTCCTCTGGAAATTTCACTCTGATGGAAATCAATCGCTACCTTTATTGGTACTCTCCTTCTCCTGTGGCCTTGGTGCCGCTCTTTGCCACCGGCTTCCCTCTTCACACAGACGGCGGCCACCCCAGGATACGAGATAAAAAATGGCAACCAGTCAAATACCCCACACAACATGAAATCCTGGAAGCCCTGCCTCAAGGATGCACGTCTATCTGGATCAATGAACTCACTGACGGGTTTAAACACTTCTATCTGAGACAACTAAGCCCCGTAGACAACAACTGGTACGAAGTTGACTCAATTCCATATGCCAGTTCCGGACAAATAAAGGCGACTACAACACAGGACTGGGCAAAAACAGAAACCGTGTATTGCTGCATAGTGGTACTGGACGCATATCTCCACCAGCTAACAGACATACGCCTACCAATGCAGCATCGTCAGCAGCTCCCACGTGACAGATCCACACTGAAGTACATCAGCCTGAGTCAAATACAGCTCAGCAGTGTGCGTCTCCCTAAGCCTGGGGACACCATCATGCATGAAGCTCGCGTTAGACCACATGCACAAACCAGACCCCAACCTGCCCCGTTGCCAGAACTGCCTGACAAGGAGCGACCTAAACCCCAGGGCCTTAAAGCATTGTCGAGGCCAAAACTCACACCCTTTCAAGCTGCAGGCACCATCACCAAAGTCCCACAACAGCCTGCAATTCCCATATCAGTCAGCTCCACCGATAACCCAATCCCCCAAGGTTTCTCAGCTCAAGCAGTTGACCACTTTAACACGGACATCTATCAAGCAGGCAGCTGCCTTTTTGAGTCCATAGCATACATAGAACTGACAGTAGGTTGCCCCCCAAACACATTACCAACCCTGGAGCCAGTACGGCAAAGGGCACTAGAGCTCAGAGAACTCACTGGCGCCTACATAGCAGAAAACCACGATACCCCCTTCGAAGACCACATGGGACCTGCAGCTGCTGGAGACAATATTCCTTTCTCAGACCATATCAAGTTCTTAGCAGGGGAACCCGGCTATAAAGAGACTATCAGACCAGGACAAGAAGTGGCCAGTTATGTCGAACACTTAATGATGGATACGTATGCCACTGGGAGCAAAGCCCTATGGGGCGACAACATATGCCTAATAGGATTACACCATGCATTGAACAAAGCAAGCCTGCATGTATACACCTTTGCGCACAACACTCCAGATTAACTCAACCTGCTCATGATTGAGCACCCACATCCCAATAGCAACCAACCAACTTATCATCTCCTTCATAGGGCTGCCTCCCATACAGCCGAGCACTTCATGCCCCTCGTCCAACCAGGCAACCAAGTAGGCAACCCTGTGTCACTCATGTCACCCCCAAGGCCCAAACACAGCGCCATCTACCATGCAAAAGAGAACCGGGCACTGCAGAAGACCACTCTGAAACGGTCGCCCTCCGCATCAAAACACAGAGACAGTTCCGAGCATGCTCACAAAAAGACTAAGGGGGCCCTTCCTCTAATAGCTGCCCAGAGAGGCGAGAAATCTGCTCCCACACCACCCCAACAACCACCTTTCACTTTGGGCGCCAAATGTAAGCCACCGTTGCCACCAACCTCAAGCGTTAAGAGGTCAACGAGTGGTATCCACCCTCCCTGCAGGAAACATCAGCAGCCAGCCCAGGGTGAAGCAGTGTATGACCAACCACCACCAACCGATTACGAGGATGCTGATCCTAGCACCAGCTATGCACGAGCAACAGTCAAACGCCAGCGCAATATACGGGCAAGGGACATTTCTTCCTACCTACCACCCGCAAAACACACCTCAAGCTCGATCAGTCAACACCCAAAGAAAAGGGGACCCGAACCTCATCCTGAAAACATCCTACAACAGTCAGCAATCACCACAGGGTTCCATCACGTGCATACTAAGAAGTTCCCAGCAGATGCCACGGGTCAGCGAAAGAAAGCAAAACCAGCAGTGATGCCTACATCCAGCCCTTCCCCTCTGAACAATATAACTGCACACTTCCAATTTACAAGCAAGCGCCCCCAAGAGCCCACCCCTGGCAATAACAAGAACGCACCTATGTCACCCACAGGCAAAACCCAATTACCTGCGCAACCGCCGACAACATCCCATGTAGCACTGGAGAAAGAAAACAGTCCCATTGAACCACATGCAGAAAGGCCCGGCCCCAAGGACATCGGCCCTGCAGCATAAGACGTGACAGACAATGAGACGAAAGCTCCCCACCATACTGCCAAAATCGATGACCAGATTGACCCACACCAGACAGCAGGGCCTGAAACTGCACAAAGCTCCCCTCACAACGGAAATCAAGCCCGAATGCAGTGCCTCACACTCAACTTGAGGGGCCTTTGGACAAGTATGGGATTGATTCAAGAAATCATCCAAAAACACGGCCCTGATATAGTAGTCTTCACAGAGACCAAACTCCGACCAAGGAAACAAAATCCAAAGTGGGCGCACGCAGTCCTAAGAGACTACCACATCATCCACAGCAAATGCGGCACTAACCACAGAGTAGCCCAAGCCGGCATCATGATTGCGATACACAAAAGACTATGTCCTCAACGCAATCAAATCTCAAACTGCCCAATCCCTGCCCACTGTTCAGGACACTTGCTGCCCCTAATCATCCAGCGACCGCTCTCTCGCCCACTGCTCCTCACTGGGGTGTACATGCCCCAAACCAGCCTAGAGCAGAAGACGATCCAAACTGCTATATCAGCAGTAGCATGCCAATACCCAGAACACCTACTTATCACAGCTGGCGACTTCAACGCAGCATTATACCCAAATGACCGGGCCTCGGCAGTGAACCGAGTCTGCAAGAGCCGAATAGACCAACAACACCGTGCTCTCTCCCAGACATTGAAACTAAGCTCAATTGACGCACCCATAGATACCATTCCCCGTCCATACACCTACCGAAGTGAAACGTACGCCAATGGCTACACCTACAAAAGCAGGATAGATGACATCCTTATCAGTGTTCCCCAAGACGAGCTCCGAACTCATGCCACCATTGAAGTGGTCAGCACCGAAGGACAGCTAACAGACCACCAGGCGGTGCTTGCACAACTCCCTTATTCCCTCTTAAAGCAACTACCTCCACTACTGTTCGAAACCCCAGAGGCAAAACCTGTCCCGCAAGTCAAACTTGTCACCCCACTCAAGCCCAAACTGGCCTTAACATCTGCAACTACAGACCGAATAGGTCATCAAATACAGCGCGTCAAACAAGACCTCCGAAAAATCATGGAGGATGAAGTCTTGCCCCACTGGGAACAAATCAGCTCCTCCGACGCCAGGACCCCTAACCCCCTGACCCATGTTCAATCTCAGGCATCTCAAACAGTCGTTGATACGATTGGCGAACAGATCAGCGAATCATTCCAAGCCATGCTGCCAATAGCACATGATGTATGCGAAACCAAAAACACCAATCCTACTGGTATGAAGCACAGGACAAGGTCTGCACAACGAAAACGCTAAAAGTTAAGGCAACAACGATGCACACTGGCAGCCCTACGGCAGGGAAATGAACCCAATTGCACTGATTCCGAACTTGCTCAAACAATGTCAGATCTACGCACCCAGGTCCCAGACTCAGAAGACCTGTCAGAGCAAGAGCTGCTAGCACGTACCGAGACAAAAACACACATGGCCAACCTGAAAACCCAACAAGTACACCTTGATAGAAAGGAACAAACATATGCTCGCCAGAAACACATCAAATCGCTTCAAGAGCTTGCCGACAAGAACCAAAAACTTGGCAACAAAATCTTCACTGGGGCCAAAGACAAGTCTTTCAAAGATGCACTGAAGATCCTAAACATTAACGGCTCTATCACTGTCAATCCCACCATAATACAGGAACACATCATAAGCACAACCACCACAAAATTGAAGCACCCAGAAGGACCCCCCAAGACAGGTCTATACCTACCGGAGGATGCACCCCGTAACTACCCATGGGGGGCATCCCAACCTGCACCCAGAGGAGGCAACACCATAGATCCATTTGAGCTTGAGACTGAAGCCACCCAACTTCCTGCACGGCCATGGCTCCACAGCAGCATCCAAGACGAATTTGCCTTTGCAGAATGCATCCGCAACCTAAAGTCAGGCAAGGCACCAGGCCCTGACAGATAGAGTTCTGAACGACATTATTAAGGCGGCCCCGACGGACCTCCTGGCCACGCTCCACTACTTTGTGCAAATCATGTGGGCCACAGGCTGCACGCCCACCTCATGGAAATCCAGCACTCTTATACTGCTGCAAAAACCCAATAAAGACCCACTCAGTTTCGAAAAAGGGTACAGAAAGATTGGCCTTGAAAATTCCCTATACAAAGTCTGGACCAGCATGGTCAATCAATCCATGGCCAACTTTGCAGAAAAGCACAACATCCTCAGCAATGAGCAGGGCGGCTTCAGAGCACACAGAAGCACACAAGAGCAACTGGAACTGTTCACAATGTTGCTGGAAGACGCCCGACTCTGCGGCAAGGATATCTACCTCCTCCAATCTGATTTTACCGAAGCATTTGACACCATCAACCATGACAGGCTTCTGCAGATACGTTACGACCTGGGATTCCCCACAGATGCTATTGAAGTGGTCAAAAACCTGTACTCTGACATGACTACAATGATCAAGACACCACATGGCACAAGTCCTCCAATTCCAGTAGACAGAGGCACCATCCAAGGAGACAGCCTCTCACCATTCCTATTCCTTGTTTACCTTGAACCCCTTCTACGCTGGCTCACGGTTGGTGGGCGGGGATATGAACCAGGATCCTTACCACCAAATTCAAGTTTCAACTGTGCATATATTGCATATGCCGACGACCTTAACGCAATGGCTGACAACCACAAGCAGCTGCTGGTACATGCAGAAAAGATATCCCAATACGCTACATGGGGCAACCTAATTGTCAGCCCCACCAAGACTTCTGTGACTGGTATACTCTACCAGTCCCACCCCGACAAACCCACGGACCCTGCAATGCTCAAGCGCCGCCTGAATGAAGTGACAATCCAAGGCCACCATATGCCTTTCCACGACCCTACAAAGCCCTTCACAATCCTAGGGGTCGAGTTCACCATGAACCTGAATTGGGATGCACAATACAAAACCATGCTCACCACAGTCACTGACAAATGCAGGAATCTACAGCGCTCTGACGCACGCCCCAACCAGGTGCAACGCATTGTGGAGTCATGCATAAAGGGAAAAATCAAATATGGCCTCGCTTTGATGTGCTATTCCATGGACCAGCTCGAGACTATGAACAAGAAAGTAGACACAGCCCTCAAAAAGGCATCCCGTCTACCCATCGGA
Organism: Pseudopediastrum boryanum; assembly: GCA_963556185.1. Lineage (NCBI taxonomy): Eukaryota > Viridiplantae > Chlorophyta > Chlorophyceae > Sphaeropleales > Hydrodictyaceae > Pseudopediastrum > Pseudopediastrum boryanum. Next base: position 4,272,173 of record OY744506.1, read on the forward strand.
GCACCTACTGCGTTTATCAGAGAAACAACGTCGAGGGCTGGATTGGGCCACCACTCACTCATTGCAGACTGCAGCTATACAGCCAACAAAAGCCTGACCACAGCCCTCAATCATGATAGCAAACTAGGTGCCCTCACTAGGGCACTCATTGAACTCCAATTGAAGCTGCTTACACACCCCCAAAGCCACAAACACGGCAACATACCAAAGTACGCATTCAGAGTCAGGCAACTCATCATTTGCCATCGCGCAGGACACTTCTTCATGAAAGACTACGCAAAAGTGCTCCAGCTACCAGACCTCCAATCCTTTGATTACATGTTGGACCAATGGACATTCATGGAAAAACTCAAACATTAAACCCATCGTGGCCTCACTCAAGTCGTTGCAAACTATAGGCGTACACGCCCTGACCCAGATGGTGACTAGCTCTGGCACCCATGTCATACCTCCAGCCTCCTTGCGGCTCAACACACCTTTGGAAACTAAAGCAAGACATAAAAGGGCTTTGTACCGTATCATACAGTATCTCACACAGCCTAATACCCAGGCCATGCCACCAGCAGCCAAAAGAATACCTTTGCAGATACCTCTTCTCCAGAGAAAGATCCACCAGAGCCACATTCCATGGGTGAGAGAACAACTTCGTTCCGAACGCAACTGGTTCCGTAATGATGCTCTGATCTTAATACCCAAACCCATCAATACCCCTCCACAGCCAAAAAGCAATGCCGGCACACATACCGAGAGCGCTGCAGCGAACTCCAGCCTAGTCCCCTCCATATCCCAGACCGAAAAACGACAACGACTCATGGGCAACACCGTGTTCCGTGCTCACTACAGTCATCCAGTATGCCCATGTCCACCAGAACTACAGCGGCCCAAGTATACACGATATGGAAGGTACCTCAACCACATGAGTGAGACCCAGCGACGACCAGCAGACTTTGTAGCCCATGGTGCACTATACCACCAGCTCTGCTCACACCGGGACCAGCTGCTGCATGTTGAAGGCACCTACAGGGACACAAAGGAACACATTAAGATCGGCAAGAAGCGGACTAGACACACAGGCCTCCAGCAGCGCCAGTGGTTGGTCCACTGGAAGGACACCATCATGGAGAAGTGGGAGATCACTCTCAGCAAAAAGCTCGGATACGAAATAGTGGAGGATAGTCAACGACCAGCCACACTGCAAGAATCGGAAGTCGACACAAACGCTGTCTGCGAGTATTGTTTGCAGCTAGACTCAGACGAACACAACCTTTACACATGCCCAGCCTGTGCAAGGGGGTACCACTCACGCTGTGTCAACTACGGCTTGCCCCTCGATGAAGCTCAGAATCTCGAGCAGGACGATTGGATATGTCCAGAGTGTCAACGATATGAGCAACCCCATGCACGAAAAAATGTCTATCGGGCCGATATCCAAGCCTATCATGTAAAATGGAAGCCTAGATTTGAACCAGAAGAGCTGATCCTTGAGAACCCTGATGGCAGCCATCTCCTCGCCCAAGCAAAGGAGCAAGTGAAAAATCGCCCACTGACGACTTCCACCTCTGCCCTCCCCGTAAAAGACTCGCACAAAAGCAACCTACACCGACAGACAGCCCCCGAATACACCCCTCCCCAGATGTGCCGACCTCACACCACCATCGGAGATGCCAGCAGGCCCTAAGCAGGCGCGCCATCCAAGTCCTGCTCACACCCATAAACCCTGATGCTGATGTGGCCCCCACTGGCAGATACACAATCCAGCTACGCCAAACCACGCAACGTTTACCCGCTCCAGGGAGAAAAGGATTGCAAAACTACATTAGAGAGATGGCCTGCCTGTATGAACCAGAAGGACACTGCATTGGGATGCTAGACCCTGCCCGTGCTGCCGTGCTATATGATAATTTCCAACAGGCCTCCAGCAGTGCCCCCCTGGTGGCAGCACTAAACCAAGGAACGTTTGCAGAGGAGCTTGCCCTGCTGTTACTACGATACAAGGAAGGTACCCCCGTCGCGGGAACTAAACGACAAGTCAAATTAAAAAACCACTGGTCAACCCCTTCAGCAATATACTCCCTCTTCCAAAACATGCTGCAAACCACCAAGGAACGCTTCGCCAGCCCTCTTAACTACAACACCAAAATGGCAGAGTATTGGAGCTGCCACGAACGAGATCAGCTATTTGGGGCTCACCATGATGCATACAGCTGCCACTGGACTGGATACTCGGTCGCCAACCCAGAATACGAGCCCAAGGACATGGAAAAGGCTGTCGCCTGGGCAGTGCACTCCGCCAGAACAGCTACGACACCAACGCTCACGGTCTTCATATTACCTGCATGGACAGAAAGCAGCAGCACAGCATATCTTCGGTGGGCCCGCAAGTTTCCTTCCAATTGTGAAGTCCTACTACGCATTCCTAAATCCAGCTTCAAATTCCTGCCCCCACGTGCCTTTGGTACAACACAGCACGCCCATGACACAGGCAACCCCAAATGGGATGTAAATGTCCTCTTGGTCTACAATGATGCGGGCTACCAGCACTCTCTCCAGCACAAGATTCCACAGCTGCAAGAAGAGCTATGCTCTCTAATAAACAAGTTGATCACCTTAACAGGTCCTGCCAAACTGACGCGTGAGTGGCTTCAACACTTTGCCCCTAGTAGAGCTGCTTGTCCACCAGTCTGCACTCCCAGCCAGGAGCACCTATACCGCTCACCATCAAAAGTTCTCGAAGCACCCTCGGATCTGGACTACCCTCAGAGAATGCCACTGACAGCACGCTCTGAACCCCTGCTCGAGACGAGGCTGCGCCACGCCTTCCCCGAAGTAGACCCTCTGCTCTACGAAGATATCACCATCGCATACACTGACGGGAGCAGACTCCGTGACGACGAAGGCCGCATCCACACTGCCACCTCAGTGTATATACCAAACGAAGATGAAACAAAGGACGTGAAGATCGGTATCCACCCCCGGGATACCAGCAGAGACAACACCATCGTGCGCGCAGAATTGGGAGGTAGTCGAACGGCGGTGATATTGAAAGCCCCAACCATCCTCACAGACAGCCTAACTTCCCTGCAACTCATTTGGAAGCAACTGACGAGGCCTTACGCAATCGGCCCTCTCCACCGGCACAGTCACCTAGTGACCCATACAGTACAAGAAGCAATACGGCTAGCTCAAGAGCTACAGCAACCCGTAGTTCTCGGTAAGGTTAAAGCTCATAGTGGCATACCCGGAAACGATGTAGCCGACGAAATTGCGCAAGCAACAGCAAGAGGGGAGCAGGAACCATGCGAGGACTACCCTGTACCTGATAGCAATCGCCGCACCGAACTGTACTGGCCCTGCACCGAAAAGAAGAGGAAGATCGGGACGGCGAACTACATACAAGAGTTATCTACGCCGATAGCCTAGAGGGAGCCGTTAGGACACAGAGCATTGATGCCCTACGCCTAGGGGGAGCTAAGACAGACACCGTCTACTACAAAGCAATGCAGAACCAAATGCATCGCATTGACAGCCAGCACCTCGAGTTCCTGGCCAGTACCACACTGCTTACAACCATAGAAAAGATACGAAGGATACAATACCTAACAGGCACACTGCACAGTCGCAAGCGTGCCTATTGGTATGGATATTGCAACACCGACATCTGCCCCAACTGCAAGAGCAACAAAGATGGCGGCTCGCATATAATGTCTGCCTGTCCCGCAATATCTACCTCCTACCTGAGCAGACATCATGCACTTGGCAGAATCATCGGTAAGTCCGTCTCACATGGCAACCTCGGCAACAGCCTGGAATTCTGTTTCACTGATCTGGGTAGCCAAGACAAATGGGCAGCAGAAGATCTCCTCGAGAGGCATCACACCCTCTCCGAAGTCCCGGCAGATCTCATTAACAAAAAAACGGTGACAGAATGCGGATCACGGCCAGACATGCTACTATGGAAAAGAAAGCAAGCAGCAGTAAATCAGGAATCTGGCGATCCGGACATCATCTACATAGTCGAACTCAAGGTCTGCTGCGACTCCAGCCCAGAACAGACGCATCAGCGCGCCGTTGAACAGCATGCCAACCTTAGAAGCGCTATCTGCAAGCAGCACCCAGCATCCGTCGTCCACACATACAGTGGTGAACTGCGCACTGCATGCACTCAATGCTATGTCAGGCAGAACAATCATCACTCCAGCTGAAGCCCAAGCACTACTCCGACATCCACAAGTCCCAAGACCAGCCGACAGCGATAGGCCTGACTGCAATGCCGACGGCTGGTTCAGATGGGAGGCTATCAACAAGCTCCTATACTACACAACAACTATAGACTTGACCCTTCTTGTCCTAAGGAACCCTCAAAACCACCCACAGCACTCTGCCAGTACTAGCTCAGCAAAGGCACAGATACTCGCCCTGGCACCGCAAGGATGTAATGCATTGTTCCTGCATAAACCAGGCCACTTCATGTTGTACTCGCCATCATAGAGATGGACCAGGCATTACAGCACTAAACTAGCACGGTAACGTCCCACTCCTCAGAGTGAAGAAAGATCCACTGGCCCTAGAATGGGTAGTTCCAGCAGAATCATCCCAGATATACGAGGCCTGGCGTCACAAGGATACCAGGATGCGCAGCCTTTGGTTATAATCGAGCGCAGGGAGGCAACCCCTACGTCACCCCCACGAGGAGGGTCACCAATGTTTGCGCAGTGGCGTAATGTAGGGCTGGGTATACATGTTTCGGCTGCAGCCCAATGCGGCCTCATCAGTACCCTTTAGTGAATGAACCTCAAGCACAGCTGCCTTAATAGAACACATAGAACTAGGCCTTTGCTCCAGCAAACTGGAATGCCACGTCAGCTATGCCCCACTGCTGACGCACAACTGCATGCTGCTGCTAACGCTGCTGCCACAAGCTGCGACCATCATGGAGGAATTCACTTCGAATTGGGGATCGATCCCGAAGCCAGACTGCTGCTGACGCTGCACAAGCTCCACCACGTAGGCATTGCCGACTTGCTCGCATGGTATGACGAGTGCCAGCAATGTTCGGGCAACCAGCGGCCAAGCTGCCCTAGGCCACTTCATATGCTGGAAACGCAGCCCTATAAACGGCAAATGGTACAGCCTGGACTCGATCCCCTATGTAACAACACGCAGAATAAAGGAGTTGACTGATGCCGACTGGGCAGCATTCAATGGCACGATCAGTACAACCATAGCGGCTGACGCATACCTCCACAACGCCACTGGATTAACTCTGTACAAACGTAGGTATACACCGCCCCCGGCAAACAGAAGTCACATGCACTATGTGGACCTAGCAGGAATTGAGCTCCATAAAGCAGGCCCCACTAAGCGCCCTGCTGCTGCATGGATTGATGAGGATACAGAACGAGCCCGCGCCCGGGCCCAGAGAATAGCACAGGCCCGAGCAGGCACATCTCAGCAGCTTCCCAAACGCAAGCCTGCACAGCGTGACATAGCACCACACATAGCCCAGGCTGCCCTGCAGCCCTCCCAGACCCACGAACAACCTACCACGACCCAACAGCAAACAGAGGCACGCCACCCTCATAGCCCCTGGAGGCTCGCAACCGCATTAAACATTAGAGTGTGCAGTCAAATTGCCAGTCACTGCGGGCTGCATGCATTAGAAGCCATGGTAGGACAGGCCATTGCCACTCCACGAGAGGTCACCAAGTACCTTCAAGAGACCTGGCCTGCAGGAGAGGATAAAGAAGGGCAGGAGGGTGATCACTATTCCACACAAGGCAACTACTCAGATCTTGCACTACAACGCATCCTGTATTGGTTCTGGTGCAGGAGGGCTTGCCAAGGAACTGAATTCTTGGAGATGCACGTGGTCTCTGGCCATGAACAGCTGCAAAAGGGCAATTATAGCGAAGCAATAATACAACTGCTACACCAGGCTGAGGCTTTTATGGTAAATTATACAACAAATCCATCCGCTGGGCAAGATAGTGGCAGACACTGGCATGTTGTGAGGAAGGGAAGGACTGACAAAGGCCCTACACCAGACTGGTATCTTGTTGACTCCCTAGACCAGGCTGTGCATCCAGCCCAGGTGAAAATAATGACAGAGGCCGACTGGAAGGATATCCATGGCACTTTATACATCATTAAACAAAGCACAGAAAAACAAATGCTAGACTCATGTGAATTCACAGATGAGGAACTACTGGCACATCAACAGAGACTTGCAGGAGAGGAAGCACGAGCAGCTCACACCCATGTCAGAGAGCAAAGCGACCCCCCGCATCTGCTTATTATAGAGCAGGATCAAGCCCAACGGTCGGGCCTCACCCAGACCACCCTTAGGAAACGGAATAAGAACCCACCAACTGAGCCTGGGCAGCGCAACAAGCCTAAAAAGACCAAGGCACCAACGACAGCCAAAACTAATGACAACTCATCCAGTATACCAGACATACAAAACTATTTCCACAAGCAAGCACAGCCCACAGCGCACACTCAGGAGATATTGCACCCACCCATACACTCACAACAGGTACAGGGGCTCTGCACAGGGACCCAATTGGAAACTCCCAATAAAGAGAGTGCTACCATCCCCACGCTGAAAGTAATGACTCTTAATGTGAGGGGGCTGTACTCGAATCTTGAAGATGTGCTTGATGTGCTGCAAGACCACCAACCTGATGTGCTCGTTCTGACAGAAACCAAACTAACAAGAAAAGCATGCAGCCAGGCATGCAAACATCTCAGTGGCCATGGGTATGTACAACGACACAGCGCATGCCAGTACAATCCTAGAGCAGGAGTAGAGAGAGAGAGAGCTACGCAAGGAGGGGCGTGAGGTGCCCTCCCGCGTAAGATTAAGGGAGGGGCCCATTGGTGTAAGGATTACACTGGGCCAGCCTACCATAGGATAGATACATCCGTGGGTGGGCTTCCGCCCACCCGCCTTTGTTAGCTTACTTTCTTGTAGTTCCTCCTGTGCCATTGAGGCTCTTTGGGCTTTTCCAGTTTTCTTTTTGTTGTGTATATGCTGTGTAAGGACTTAACTGCTGCAGTATGTACTTCTGAAATGCATTGCTTTAGAGCTTGCCCTTTGATACCGAGGGCTTGAAGATTCATGGTGGTACTGTTGTATATGGTGCCTGCAACTCCGACAAGCAAGGGATAGTACCATACTTTGGCAGTGGGGTCTATGTCTTTGATTTTGTCAATGAGTACTTGGTGTTGATAATCAGCTTTGCTTTGCTGGCCTGTTGGGTCTGAATCCCTGCAGATCTTGACCTCTATTATCCAGTACTCTGCTGGGTTGTTTCCATTCTTGGGTTTGTATAGCATACCATCAGGGCGCTTGTCGGTGGTGCCTTGTGCTTGTTGCACTGCCTCCTTTAGTCCCCTTGGAAGGAGCTCCCACGGGATGTTTCTAGACTGGTGGGCCATGATGCCGTCTTCTGCACAGTTTTCAGTTGATCCAAGGTCCATTTGAATGACAAATGCTCCTTTGCGTCCCCTTAACACTCTTGTCATGATTAGTCGGCCGACCTTGTTATGCCTGTTGATGTACATTCTTTTCAAAGCTGGGCATCCTGAGGCTGTGTGGTGTCCGCCATCCTCGTCACCGCACAGGAGACATTTGCTACTAGGTGCATGTCCACACCTATAGGCCATTTTCCTTGTCCACATGGTCCCGTACCGGTAGCGCAAAGCGGTTTTACGTTCTGCATACTTGATTTTTCCCGAGGTCATGTACTCGTTGCTAGCAGGCAGGTCCAGTCTTTCCTCAATCCTTTTAAAAGCCTCGAAATAACAGGTAGCTCTGTTTGCCATCCCAAAGCGACTCTTTTGGTGGCAGTAATGACGTACCGAGTCGTGAAGGTCTGTCAAAGGGTTCACCCGCTTGAAACGGTCAATTAACGTGCGCTGCCCATTATTGGTCCGTGACCAACGATTGTTCCATTGGGTCTTGTGCGGCCAATATTGGGTCAACCTGTTGTTACTAGGACTCTCGTACTTCTCACATTCCTCATAGTCGGAGGTGTCCCCTGTCGCAGCCGCCTTAGCGATTGCGTCCGCTCTTTCATTACCGATAATTGAAGCATGGCCCTTGACCTTGTGAAGGGTTGTCCTCAGTCCCCTGTTGACGATCTCGGTTACTATCTCTTTAATTAGCTCACAGTGCTGGTGATTTAGGAGATCTTGTGGGCGTCTCAGCATCTTTTTGATTTGGTACATTGAGCTGAGGCTGTCGGTGGCTATCATGTGGGCTCCATGCCTCAGCGCAGCAAGGATACCAAACAGTTCTGCTCTGTTTATGGTGTTCTGGGGATGGCTGTCGCCTGCAGGGACAATTGGAACCCCACGTTCATCGTCCTCATTGGCTGCTTGTGGGGGGAAGTACACTCCTGCCCCTATGCCTGGGGCATCACACTCTGCATCCATTGGTGATGTTTTGTGGCTTGTTTGCTTGTAGCTACCATCTGTGTAGGCATAGTTTTTCCAATTGTACCGGAGGGGTGGGGCTGTTGGTAGGGCAGTGGCTAATTGCGTTTCCAGGTCATCCAGCGTAGTGCTGGCGTCAACCATGGCTGGAGGGTCTTGACTGGTGGCTGAATCGTCCCGGAGGGACTCAGAGCCGTTTGTTTGTTTGGGGTAACCCATTTTGCTGAGCTGTTTTGGCGTCAGCAATGTTGGCTGATGAGATGTGCTGGGCGGGGCATTGCTGCTTGGGGGGTTGTAGTACATGCTGATGTCTTGTATCTCTTTGTCGTCCGGCAGGGACTGATTAATGGCATCCTGCAGCGTTTGCAGAAACCTGGTCATGTAGCCGCTCTCCCAGTAAGGGAGGTGGGCCTCAAAACCCTTTGCGTTGCCTGTGACAATGATATTTACGTCCCATCTAGGGTTTCCTGCATACATGTCGCCCCGTTCCCAAGTTGTGGGTTTCTGGAACCTGAAGTGTTTTCGGGGTATTTGTAGGAGATGCATGCAGTTTTCTGGGAAGTGTTGTAGCCATGCAAGGTAGGCAGTTCTGTTTGCATCGGACCAGGCAGGCAGGATATGTATGCCAAAGACAGGGGCTGTTGTGTTACGGGCCGCTGCTATGGCAGTAGCCATGTTCTTGTTCAGGTCTTCATCCTCATACTCTGGGTTGTGCACGCTTCCGCCGGTCCACCTATATCTGTAGCTATCCCATTTCGCCCCAAAGATTTGGTCCCTTTTGTGGGCGCTCCAGTACATCGTAAATGTTGGGTTGTAATTGAGTGGGCTTGCGAATCTCTCTTTTGTTATGTCTGTGAGCTGCCTGAGAGCCTCATACACCTCAGGGGGAGTGGCCCAGTGGTTCTTTATTTGGACCTTCCTAATGGCTTTGTGATCTTTGATCTGTGCTCCATCTCTGTACCTGCACATGAGGGCATACAGTTCTTGGGGAAAGGTACCTGCCTTCAACTTCCGCATAACATTTGGTTTGTGGCGAGTGCTGTGGCAGTACTGTTGGTACAGTATTGCTGTCCTTTCAGGGGTGAGGGTGTAGCGACATTTGCCATCTGGTGTGTATATGCAGGCGAGCGTTTTTATCCACATTTGTCCATCTATGCACATCTCTACCTCTCTAATAAAGACTTCGTGTCTTCCTGTGGGGTGGATATCAGCATGGGGGTTCATTGGTGATGTGTCCATGTCGAAAAGGTTGCTGTACTGCTGTCCAATGTTGATGTTGTATCTTTGAGGGTGATCGGGGTAGTAGTCGCCTTGTTGCTGCAGTGCCGATAACCCTTGCTGAGCTTGAGCCAGCTCGCCAAGTGCAGGAGTTGCCGGGGACCGGTCATTTGCTGCTGCTGCCTGTTGCAACCGGTAAGCAGCAATAGAGCAGGAGTAACCCTACTAATCAACAAGAGCTTTGCAGACCTGGGAACTGATGAAACAATTGACATCCCCGGGGACCTTGGTGGTTACATAAAAGCAGTGCAGCTTCGCATGGAGGTCTCTACACCGTTAACAGTCGTTGGGGTATACATGCCTACCAGCCATCCCTCAGACAAGATTGTCAGATCCCAAATCTACAGGAGAATGAAAGCACTGACAGAAAAAGCCAATGACAAAGAGGAAGGTCGCCACAACATAATATTTGCAGGAGATTTCAATGCAACACTGAACAATATGGATAGAGCAAGTGGCAATACCAACCCAATGGACAACGCTCACCAAACACAGATCAAGGGAACAAAACTCTATACGCTGGACCCTGTCCAGGCTGGTCACCCCAGGAAATACACATGGAGAAAGGGATCAGCTGAACAGCTGGCAAGCCGGATTGATGACATGTTCACAAACAATGAAGCCCTTCCAGCCTCTGCAGTCACACAGATATGGGATATGACCGGCAAAGGCACAGATCATGATCTCTTGGAGGTCTGTGTTCCCTACCACAAGCTCAACATGCTCCCACCCCCACCAATCACAACTGACAGTGCCGAGAAAGCAACCCTTGAAAAACTGAAACGACTGAAGAAACTCACAAAGGAGGAGAGGGATGGCCTCAAGATTATCGTGGAAGAAAGGCATGGTCTAGCATACCACCAGCTGAATGACCAAGTCCAACACTTACTGCTCAACGACGTGTACCCACACTGGGAGCGCCTATCTAATGGAGACCCCGCAAGCATGGAACCCCTCCGGACCCTCTGTCTCGGAACTGCAGCTGATCCCGCCGCCCAAAGGGAGCTTATGGAAGCGCTGAACACTCAGATGGCTGACCTGCTGCTGCAGACTCGGGACACCATGCTATCAGAAGGTCCAACCACCATGACCAACCCAACAGGGCACCACTATCGGCCCAGACTTGTGGCCCTCCAACGTGATGGCCTGATTAAGTTACGAAAGAAGGTAGTCCAAGCATTGAGACAGGAACACGTGGAGGAAACAGAGCTGCCTGCAGACGTGTGTAAAGCACTTGAAGCACTGAACACAACAGCTGAGCGCAGTGGCACCTCTCCTCAACCCCTAAAAGCCTCTCTCAAACAAGTTAAACCCAAAATCCGCAAGGAACTACGGGTCATTGACAGTGAGCACCAGACAAAGCGTAAGCAAAATGCCATTGCCAAAAGGCAGGCACTGTATGACCAAAGGCAGAAGATAGGCAACCAAATGATCACTGGCCAATTCAAGGGGCGCAACAGCATGCAGCTTAGGGCAATAAAAACTGGAGAAGACACAGTAGTTACAGACCCAAAGGGAGTCCTGGAAGCCATCACAACATGTTATACGCCCAAGCTGATGCCAGCAGCAGGTGCCGGTAGCAAAACTGGACTGTACCACCCATCAGAGCAAGCAATGTCATATCCCTGGCTACAACCCAACGCCCCAGATACCTTTGACCTGAACACAGCCATCACTAGCGGTGCTGCTCCACGACGATGGCTGCACAATGAAATAAGGGACCAGCAAGCTTTTCAGGCCTGCCTCAAATCCCTGGCTCGCGGCAAGGCCCCGGGACCCGAACAAATAACAAATGAGATGCTGAACATGCTGCCTCCCCAAGGACAAGACCTCCTACACGGTTACATCCAAGTTGATGTGGGCAACAGGCTACACCCCTAAAGCATGGAAAGAGAGCACCACAGTGCTCCTGTTCAAAAACAAAGGCACACCCCTCAAACTGCAATTCTACAGACGCATTGGCCTAGAGATGACAATATACAAACTATGGACCAGAATGATCACATGGGTCCTTGCTGACTATGCCGAAAGACACAACATTCTGAGCTACACCCAGGGTGGGTTCCGAAACAAACGAACCTGCATGGACCAGCTGGAGCTGTTCACCCTCTTGCTTGAGGATGCCAAACTGACCCGGAAAGACATCTATCTCCTTATGGTTGACTTTTCCGAGGCTTTTGACACAATTGACCATGACAAGCTGCTGCAAATCATGTATGACCTGGGCTTCCCGACAGATGCCACAGAGGTGGTCAAAGACCTGTACACGGGTGCAACAACAGCATTTACAACCCCATTCGGGAATACCGAACCAATGCCCATGGACAGAGGGACAATTCAAGGTGACAGCCTCTCACCGTTTCTGTTCATTTTATATCTGGAGCCCCTGCTACGCTGGCTAAGGGTAGGTGCCAGAGGATACATCCCAGGTGCATACAACAACCGAGATACGCTTTTCAAACTGAAACAGCAGATCCCAGATGTCACATATGCGGATGACCTGAACCTGATATGTTCATGCATTGGGGATTTAACCAGCCAAGCTGACAAGGTCACCCTGTATGCTGACTGGGGACACCTAAAAATAAACAACACAAAGACCCTCCTCACAGGTGCCAGATATAGGGCTGACGCCAAAGACCCTTTTAATCTGGAGAAGCTCCGGCGTAGCCTAACTGATGTGAAGGTCCAACGATCCCCTGCAACACTCCACGACCCACGAAAACCGTTCCGTTACCTGGGCCTGCAATTCACCATGCACCTTGACTGGTCAGCCCAATATCAACTGACCAGGGATACCATTCGAGACATGTGTCACATCATGAAGCACTCATACGCTACAACCTCCCAGAAGATGCGCACCCTGAATACATGCATACGGACAAAAATTCGGTATGCATTCTGTGTGGCCCCTTACACCAAAGCTCAGCTCAAAGCGTTAGACAGCCCCCTCTGTAGGGCAGCCAAAGAAGCATATGGTCTTCCAAACAGTACTGCCACGGCAGTAGCACATGAAGACATCAGTAAAGGCGGTCTAGGGTGCCCCTCCCTACTAGCAGAGTACAATACTGTACAAATACAGCGGTTGACAGAGGCTCTCAATGACCCCGGACCAGTGGGAGAGCTCAGCCGTACACGCCTGCAGACAGATGGCAGCTGCCTGGACAAACTGACAGCAATGGCTCGCCCTGCCCTAACACACCACAGCCTGAGGCTGAGGCAGGTGATTGCATGCGCAAGCATAGATGTCGAGCTCAAAAAGCAGGGACTTGGCCCAACAGAACTACCCGATACCAGCCCACTCTTGCAAGACCTGCAGAAGATGCAGGCACTTGCAAGCCCCCAACCACCAGACCTCCTCCTAGCTGACCTTCACCAACTCAGACAAGTAGGTATGCACCGACTTCAGGACATTATGTCTTCCACAGGTAGAACTGTCCTTACAACACGACAGCTCATGTTGAAACTGGACAAGGATATCACCGCTAGGACGCTGACCGCTTTTAAACGTATTGCATACATGCTCACTCTCCCGCCAGGCATCACAAAAGAAACCTACTGCAGCAGGCCACCTGTGCAAGCAGGACATGGTGCAATAATCCATCCGGAGTATGCAAGGCTGCTGAAGTTCCACAACCTCATCGATGACATAGACATACGCAATGCACCTCTCCCAGCATTGTGGGCTGCACAGACACATGCCCCAAGCACAGAGCAAGCCCTGACAGAAATTCAGGCTTACCTGTCCTCACTCAGCGCACCACCAAGAGGCCACACTAAAAGCAGCAGTGTGCGCCAGACTGCAACAGACATCACAGCCCCACTGGTGTACCGAATAGAAACAGGCTATCACGTTTACCAGCGAATCAAGAATGAGAAAAGACAGCCCTTCAAAGATATGCGAGAGCAATTATATAACAACTTTGCAGAAGGGCAGGACCAAGTAGAAGGTATAGAAGGTCTGGCAGTGGCGGCACGCCACACCGGACGAGGGCAAAAGAGAAAGAAAGTAGCAACACAGAACCAGGTCATTGTGCGATGGGCCCCAACAGTTATGCAAGGATGGGTGGTGGAACTGGCTAAGCAAAAGGGCTATCACATTGATGATGCTCCAGAGCACGCTCTACAGCCAATGACCCATGATTGGGTCATGATCATGAAGTCTGCAACACACCAAACCTCCCGACTGAATGCTGCTGTCCTAACGCCCACCTGCCAGCACGACGAATCCCTGCACGTACAACCCTAGCACATTGCAGCATATGTAGCAGACGATATCATATTGATTGTCTCCCGCTAACCCATCGCCCTGCAGGGGACATATTGGAAGAGGATGTCACGACAGGCTGGACCTGCATTGAATGTAACAGGGATCAGTATGCCACTAAAGGCCTCCCTCTTGATATAAGGCACTACAACGTCCATTGGAAGCCCAGTCGAGAAAGTGAGAGTGACCTCATCGCACATAATCCAGTTGTTGCTGAGATGATTGCTGCTTACCGGTTGCAACAGGCAGCAGCAGCAAATGACCGGTCCCCGGCAACTCCTGCACTTGGCGAGCTGGCTCAAGCTCAGCAAGGGTTATCGGCACTGCAGCAACAAGGCGACTACTACCCTGATCACCCTCAAAGATACAACATCAACATTGGACAGCAGTACAGCAACCTTTTCGACATGGACACATCACCAATGAACCCCCATGCTGATATCCACCCCACAGGAAGACACGAAGTCTTTATTAGAGAGGTAGAGATGTGCATAGATGGACAAATGTGGATAAAAACGCTCGCCTGCATATACACACCAGATGGCAAATGTCGCTACACCCTCACCCCTGAAAGGACAGCAATACTGTACCAACAGTACTGCCACATCACTCGCCACAAACCAAATGTTATGCGGAAGTTGAAGGCAGGTACCTTTCCCCAAGAACTGTATGCCCTCATGTGCAGGTACAGAGATGGAGCACAGATCAAAGATCACAAAGCCATTAGGAAGGTCCAAATAAAGAACCACTGGGCCACTCCCCCTGAGGTGTATGAGGCTCTCAGGCAGCTCACAGACATAACAAAAGAGAGATTCGCAAGCCCACTCAATTACAACCCAACATTTACGATGTACTGGAGCGCCCACAAAAGGGACCAAATCTTTGGGGCGAAATGGGATAGCTACAGATATAGGTGGACCGGCGGAAGCGTGCACAACCCAGAGTATGAGGATGAAGATCTGAACAAGAACATGGCTACTGCCATAGCAGCGGCCCGTAACACAACAGCCCCTGTCTTTGGCATACATATCCTGCCTGCCTGGTCCGATGCAAACAGAACTGCCTACCTTGCATGGCTACAACACTTCCCAGAAAACTGCATGCATCTCCTACAAATACCCCGAAAACACTTCAGGTTCCAGAAACCCACAACTTGGGAACGGGGCGACATGTATGCAGGAAACCCTAGATGGGACGGTAAATATCATTGTCACAGGCAACGCAAAGGGTTTTGAGGCCCACCTCCCTTACTGGGAGAGCGGCTACATGACCAGGTTTCTGCAAACGCTGCAGGATGCCATTAATCAGTCCCTGCCGGACGACAAAGAGATACAAGACATCAGCATGTACTACAACCCCCCAAGCAGCAATGCCCCGCCCAGCACATCTCATCAGCCAACATTGCTGACGCCAAAACAGCTCAGCAAAATGGGTTACCCCAAACAAACAAACGGCTCTGAGTCCCTCCGGGACGATTCAGCCACCAGTCAAGACCCTCCAGCCATGGTTGACGCCAGCACTACACTGGATGACCTGGAAACGCAATTAGCCACTGCCCTACCAACAGCCCCACCCCTCCGGTACAATTGGAAAAACTATGCCTACACAGATGGTAGCTACAAGCAAACAAGCCACAAAACATCACCAATGGATGCAGAGTGTGATACCCCAGGCATAGGGGCAGGAGTGTACTTCCCCCCACAAGCAGCCAATGAGGACGATGAACGTGGGGTTCCAATTGTCCCTGCAGGCGACAGCCATCCCCAGAACACCATAAACAGAGCAGAACTGGTTGGTATCCTTGCTGCGCTGAGGCATGGAGCCCACATGATAGCCACCGACAGCCTCAGCTCAATGTACCAAATCAAAAAGATGCTGAGACGCCCACAAGATCTCCTAAATCACCAGCACTGTGAGCTAATCAAAGAGATAGTAACCGAGATCGTCAACAGGGGACTGAGGACAACCCTTCACAAGGTCAAGGGCCATGCTTCAATTATCGGTAATGAAAGAGCGGACGCAATCGCTAAGGCGGCTGCGACAGGGGACACCTCCGACTATGAGGAATGTGAGAAGTACGAGAGTCCTAGTAACAACAGGTTGACCCAATATTGGCCGCACAAGACCCAATGGAACAATCGTTGGTCACGGACCAATAATGGGCAGCGCACGTTAATTGACCGTTTCAAGCGGGTGAACCCTTTGACAGACCTTCACGACTCGGTACGTCATTACTGCCACCAAAAGAGTCGCTTTGGGATGGCAAACAGAGCTACCTGTTATTTCGAGGCTTTTAAAAGGATTGAGGAAAGACTGGACCTGCCTGCTAGCAACGAGTACATGACCTCGGGAAAAATCAAGTATGCAGAACGTAAAACCGCTTTGCGCTACCGGTACGGGACCATGTGGACAAGGAAAATGGCCTATAGGTGTGGACATGCACCTAGTAGCAAATGTCTCCTGTGCGGTGACGAGGATGGCGGACACCACACAGCCTCAGGATGCCCAGCTTTGAAAAGAATGTACATCAACAGGCATAACAAGGTCGGCCGACTAATCATGACAAGAGTGTTAAGGGGACGCAAAGGAGCATTTGTCATTCAAATGGACCTTGGATCAACTGAAAACTGTGCAGAAGCAATACAATACAATACAATACAATACAAGTTGGGGGACTGAAAGCGCTGTTACGAACTCACTCTTCGATCCCCTAGTGCAGAAGACGGCATCATGGCCCACCAGTCTAGAAACATCCCGTGGGAGCTCCTTCCAAGGGGACTAAAGGAGGCAGTGCAACAAGCACAAGGCACCACCGACAAGCGCCCTGATGGTATGCTATACAAACCCAAGAATGGAAACAACCCAGCAGAGTACTGGATAATAGAGGTCAAGATCTGCAGGGATTCAGACCCAACAGGCCAGCAAAGCAAAGCTGATTATCAACACCAAGTACTCATTGACAAAATCAAAGACATAGACCCCACTGCCAAAGTATGGTACTATCCCTTGCTTGTCGGAGTTGCAGGCACCATATACAACAGTACCACCATGAATCTTCAAGCCCTCGGTATCAAAGGGCAAGCTCTAAAGCAATGCATTTCAGAAGTACATACTGCAGCAGTTAAGTCCTTACACAGCATATACACAACAAAAAGAAAACTGGAAAAGCCCAAAGAGCCTCAATGGCACAGGAGGAACTACAAGAAAGTAAGCTAACAAAGGCGGGTGGGCGGAAGCCCACCCACGGATGTAACTATCCTATGGTAGGCTGGCCCAGTGTAATCCTTACACCAATGGGCCCCTCCCTTAATCTTACGCGGGAGGGCACCTCACGCCCCTCCTTGCGTAGCTCTCTCTCTCTCTCTCATACAGTGGTCATTCTAGTAGGAGTCGCAGGCACTGCATACGAAGACTACACTCTGGCTCCGCTCCGCAGACTCGGCATCAGCGGCAAACATTTGAAACAAACTATTCAGAAGCTGGCAATCTGCGCCACACAACACATGCAAAAGATCTGGCAACATCGACAGAAACTCCAGCAGCAGGGCACATCCGCAGCCATGCGAGCAGGCATCGGGTAGTCCCATATACGTGCATCTGTCTATTTTATTATGGATTGGGAGGACAAGGTAGGGGGGGGACGCACCACGCGTGCTAGTACCGCCTCTTAATTAAAACTACGCAGGGCTAACGCCCGGCGTCCACTCACTCACTCACTCGTAACTCACTCACCGACAGGGGACACTTGTCACAAGTCGGAGGGGACACTTGCCACAGCCACTCAAATCAAGTCTGCATTGCATGTTCTGCAGCTCTTAGTCAGCATGCACGCCCTAAGCAGTATCTGTCTCTCTTGCTCAGGCCCTAGTAATTTGCCATCTAGAGCTGGTAGAAGCTCCATGCAAACCCTCAGCAGCTCTACCCAGCCATGCTGCTGAATCTGTTCTTGTTTTGACAGGTGATGGGCCTTTGCACCCCAGCCCCCCCCCCTTCCCCCGGAAAACCTGACACACTCCTCATATCAATCATCAGAGATCATCACACCAATAACTGCCATCGGTACAGAAGCATCTGCTGGCCGAGCAGATGCTACTTATTACCCTTCCCTTGATGCTAAAACCTTCCCAACAGGTGCATAGTTGTAGAGGCTGTGAGGGGGAAATACCAATTACCAATTACCAATTACCAAATGGCCCCATCAGAGCGGGGCGCCGGTGGGGGCAGCGCCACCCACAAGGAGCCAACTTAGGCTCCAACGGCGTACTCAAACTCCTGCCCAAAACTCACACAATGGCTGCCACCAGCCCACCCTAGATCCATTGCTAGCCAATGTATGTCAGGCCAGCCCATTTCGACTTGCCATGTGCTGACCAGTTGACCCAGTCAACAGCAAGCCAAGCAGTTTTATGCCTTGCTCAGGGCCCAAAAAGCAGGCAAATACGCCCCTGTGGTTCTTGGCTTGTGCCTTGAGGGATGGCACCAGGGCGCTGGGATGCACGCGGAGCTATGCGCCTGCAAACCGAGCTCTGCAAACCGGGGATGACAAACCAGCACCCGGGATGAGGGATGACATAATCCAGTCGGGATGATTTGCAGGCACCCGGGATGATTTGCAAGAGCTCGGGATGCAAAATCTGGGATGCAAACGGTGGTCTGAGAGGATTGTTTACATATGGCCGAGCTCTCATGTAAAGCTTTCCTTTCGAAGTCGCTGGCAGCTCAGCTGATGACGAACAGTCCGCTTGGGTTTAAGAAATTATGACCAACGGCGGGAAATCAGTAGTCACTCAACAGCTCAGTAGCCACACAAGCAGATAGCTCGCATGCAGGAAGCAGCCAATTGAGCCTGGAGAGGCTCTTTACATCTCACCGAGACAATATGGTGGCAACTAGAAGTGGTCGCTCGACTCTGGGATGCCCAACTGACTGAGGCGCCGCTCATGCACAGATGCAAGCGAGCGCGTGCAGCATCTACTAGATCCAAGTGAAAGTCTCCTGCGGCCCAAAAGTGTGCTCGGACTTCTAATCCACAGATTATCCAAGTTTGCATCGCTTCCTGCCTCTCACGTGCAAGTTGGCCATTGCCGTGGACAAAGTTGTCCACCGTTAGTTGGTGACTGGACCGTGTAAGCTCCGCGCACTTATATACTTACGCGCACTTAAATATCTACGCACACCTATATACAGAGCCCACTCTACCTAATATGAGCTTGCTAGTACCCAGCGGTCGGGTGCTACTTGTTAGTCTGAAACATCGGCATGGCAGGGCAGCTGCTGGGCTGGCGCGCACAGCTCTGGGCAACTACTTTGATGTCTTCGATAGAGAGCATTCTGGTATAGCGAGAACCTACAAGCTCATCACATGGAGAATATCGCGTAGGATCAATCCGAGTTGTGCGGTGACTGTACATACTCACATACAGTGAGTAGCAGTACAACACGCGACCATTGCCTGAAAAATCAAGGTGCGGCAACCGCAAAAGGGCCGCCTGGATAATTCTGGATATAAATGTAATATGGGGTCCGTCTCAGTACATGCGGCAGCACTGCAGTAAGGCAGTGCATAAGTAATCAGCAGTAAGATGCCTGGGATGATATATACAGTTAGAAAAGCTTTGATCCAAGGGTCTACGAAAAGCACATAGCAGGACTTCTTGCCTGTACTAGCCCCAACCTTATAAGGTGTCCATATTCCTCTGCTGCATTATCTGGGTTGTGTTCTGGTCCCGCTGCATGGATGCCGAGTGTTGTTGCTGCTCAATTGTTCATGTCAGTATTGAGTGCATTCTAGCAGCAGCTCCTTGGTGCTTTTGTTGCTGTTGCACAGATCAATACCAGATAAGGGCAGCTCAATGCAACATAACAATGTTATACTCCGCTGATATTGTTAATGTGATGTTGGTTATCTGCGCATTGCTCAGCATCCGCTGCCGCTACTAATCAATGTGATCAATGGGCTTGTCAACAATTCACGGTAGTGCAGGTGCTGCTGCCATTGTGCAGGTGCTGCTGCCATCAAAGCGGCTTTGAGCGGCAGGGAGCTCATCACACAATGAAGGTACTTGCGTGGCTCACCCCTGGCTCGATACTTGTGGTGTGTGATGCTGCTGCAAGCAAGCTACTGCTGCTGCAAACCAAGTGCCACTGCTGCTGTGGTTGTGTTGTCATTAGCCGGTAAGGTGGTACCGCATTTCTTCTTGGTGCTTGTCTTTTCCAGGGGGTGTCAGAAGATGACTGCAGCAGCCCAACCTCCTCCTACTCCTGCTGCTGCTGTTGCAGTACACCACCGTGAGGAGGTTATCCTGTATGGTCGGCAGGCATGTACCAGCTGGAAGCTGGCTACGAAGTCCAGCCAGAATGACCCAGTGGTGCTGCCACATGTGATTACAACCCGTGCTGCAGACCCTGGTTCAAGATGACAATGCTGTGGTTGATGGCACCCTGCTTTGCTGCCAAGGGGGTTTAGGCAGTATGGAGGGGGATGCCTCTTGCATGGGGCTTTACATCTGCAATGAGGTGGACACACTGTACGGAAAGGTGGACAAAACACCAGCACTGTGCAAAGGGATTTAAGCAGAAGCGGGGAGGTACGTGCCTTTTGAAAGGGGGTTTAGGCACCCAGTAATGCAATTGGTGTTGAACGCTTGAACTTATGTGGGAAGTGTAACTACTGCCATCCCGGTGGTACCGGTACTGTAGTCTACTTGTGGGAGCAGCATGCCCTAGCTGCTGTCTGAATACGCCCTAATGCCCAGTTGTAGCCTAGTGGCTGGCACCTAGTCCGCTGGCTTAGTTTTTATCGGGTTTGGATGGGGTTGCTGTAATGAGGTTTCCATGCAGAGGCATGTGTGTGCGGAAGTGTGACGGGGTCCCTTGCGGGGCTGCAAAGGAGCTAAATGGATCAAGATGTTGAGTGCAACCTTGGCAAGCGTACTCTGTAATACAGGAGCGGATACCATGGCATGCTCCAGCTATGATTGGGCTAGACCTGGGCCAGAGTTTTTGGCCAGACCTGAGCCAGGCAGCTTTCTGGCCACTCTGGCTAAACTACACTATAGACGTCTGGCTCAGATGTGGCCCCAAGTCTGGCCCAGAGCTGCCCCGGGGCTGAGGCCTAGATGCTGGCCAGAGTGCGTCCCGCTTGTCCTATGAGTGTCTCAGCACGCATTGCTCATTGTTGGAGCAAGATCTAGATGGATGGTTGGACATGGCAGGCCATGGCAAGCCATGGCAGGCCATCACTACTGGCACTATTGGAATGCTGCATCTCTCCTAGCTATCTAGCTGGTTTTAACTAAGGGTATGGAACGCGTTGTTTAAAGCATGCGGTTGCTGCAAAGAGGTTCATGTGCTGAACTCGCTTACTTCACTGTATGTAACGAAGGCGGCTTGCAGATACAAGCATATGGGACTCGGCGGGCGCCCGGCACTATGCACCTACCGGCATGCGCAGATAGTGCGCGCACGGCCGCTTGGGCGCCGCGGTCCGTGGTTCAAATCGACGGGATGACAAAGTTCAAGCGGGCCGGGATGACTGGGATGAGAATTCCCGGGATGCGTAGCTACTCAAATCTGGGATGCAAAGCCGGGATGACAAACCGGGGATGCGGGATGACAGATTTTCCGGTTTGCGTACTGCTGGGATGCAAACATAGCTCCGCCAGAGCATTCCAGTGGGATGCAAAACCGGTGCCACCCCTCAACTTGTGCCAGTGGTCTTGGCAATAGCGGTTACATTGATGATGCTCTCTCGACTCGCTCTCGGGCCCATAATTTTGTGGGGGCTCTCTTTCAGGTGTTACGGATTCTCCTGCCTCGTGCAGGTGGAATTACACGCACCTTGCGGAATTGCCTGCCTTTGGATGCTACTGCCATTGATGAGGCATTGTCCACTAGGTACACTCAGCACATCCAGCACCTGTCCCAGGTTGAACATGGTACTGGATCCCGTATTGGTCTGTATTTCAGGGTTGTGGGAACACATGCTTTGGGCGTGGTCCCTTCTTTTTACTCATGTAGACTTTCTGGGCTAGTTGGTAATCTGGTAATCTGGTAATCATGGTGTGTTGGTACGCTTCTTGCGTTTTCGTCTTGGCTGCCATCATCTGCGCATTCACACAGGACGTTGGCAGCTGCCTGCCCTCCTACGTCCTCAACGTACTTGTTTGCGCTGTAGTTCCACAGCCGTGGATGATGAGGCACATTGCCTCTTCTTGTGTGAACACCCGACAATTGTTGAGGCACGAGATGTCCGCTTCTTGTCAGCTGTTGTACCACCTGTGTCCGCACTGTCGTCTCTCAGGTATGCTGACTTTTGGGCACTGTATTCAACTGGCAGGGTCCCTCTTCCAGTGTTGGTCAAGTATGTTGCCATCTGCGTTCGTGTCGGTCGACAATGCCACCAGTCTGGTGGTACTGATGTGGTGGACTTGCCAGACATCTTGCTTCCGGAAGATCAGTATTTATATATGTTTGATTCGGAGTCTGATATTTCTGGTGATAATTCTGAGGATGAACTGGTTGAAGTCCTCTAGATGAGTGAGTACCTGGCTGGTATCCATTTGCTTGGTGGTATGGAACCCATTGTGTTTTGGATCCATCCGATGGTGTGTTTGGTCGGTTCGACCTAGCAGCCCTTGGCGGTTGCCACACCTTAAATGTTTGTTATGTTATGTTATGTTATGATGACGGGAAAAGAAAGTGGTGATGCCATCAGGTCCCAGATCAGTCACACCATAGGATTGGGTGCGTGATAGAATGACTGGGTCCGTAAGGACCACCCCTTTGCGCTTGCCCTGCAGGATACCACCTTGAAGATCGCACAGCACCATCTGACCACCTGTGCTGTGGTAGGAGAAGTGGCTGAGGGCTTGCATGACCTGGTGCCATCCACCACTACCACCAACATAGCCTGAGTTGCTGTTGAACTTTTGGAAGTTCTCAATAAAAGGCTCGATCAAATGTTTCTGCCCTGCGTAGGTGCTCTGAGGTTCAAATACCCAAACCCCCGGGTGGTTCAAGTAGATCGTCTCCTGGATGATGCCTTCCTCGTTGAAGGCGTTGATGATCTCCTGAGCTTTCTCCACAGCGATAATGTCTTTCTTGAAGAAGGTGTCCTCGTACACAGCACCGCTCTTGAACCACTTGCAGACACACTGCTGGCCGTTGCGTGGTCCGGAGATATAATGACCCTTTGCTACGAGACGGAAGGCGCCCTGAGCAAACGGGCTGCTCATGCCTGTAATGGTTGCTCTATTGGACAGGTTCAACCATGCGGAGCTCATTGCACCCTGAGGTTGCTTCGGTATCGAGTACTACTTGCTGAGATGCGTGCGTGCTGAGTCCAGGGGAAATGGAGCGGCACACGTTCTCCAGCACTATGTATGAGGGTAGCTTTTTCTACAGGTTGCATCGGATGCTGCTAGAGGGTAAAGCTGAAGATCTTAGGAGAGATCTATCCGTGAAGCAGCCGTGGCCAGTGACCAGCGATTTGAGCCTTGGACGGACGATTGCGGTCGCCGGGGGACGGCTAGGTGACAGTCACAATTGGACACACCGCATGAACGTACTTCACCACAGACATAGTGACCCCAAGACACATGTATCAACCAGCATAGAGTCAAATTCGTTCCGCATCGGGGCCCTCGACTCGCT
This sequence comes from Pseudopediastrum boryanum, assembly GCA_963556185.1. Classification (NCBI taxonomy): domain Eukaryota; kingdom Viridiplantae; phylum Chlorophyta; class Chlorophyceae; order Sphaeropleales; family Hydrodictyaceae; genus Pseudopediastrum; species Pseudopediastrum boryanum. The sequence goes on from OY744506.1 coordinate 4,295,811, forward strand.
CGCATGTTCAATTGATCCACTTGCCACTGATCCACTTGCGACTGCTGGCAGCACCACTTGACCGGCAACCGCTTTGTCGAGCAACAGGAGCCAGTTGAGTTGAATTGGATTGCCGTGCGACAGGTTAGCCTGTGTGGAAGTTGGAGGACCAACACCATTGGGCCGAGCGAGGTCCTTATGACTGCAAAGCCAACTGTAAGCAACAGCAGGTGACTTTGCCATCAGTCCCCAGCAGCTGCCAATATGACGAGGCAGCTGTCGCATGCAAATATGCGTACCCTGCTATAGCAATCACCAGGCCATTTTGGAAAAGAAACAAAGAGCAGTTAGCAGCCCGCCCTGTAGGTAACATGACAACATGTTCGCCCGTGCAAAGATGTGTACGCTGCATTATTGCTCAATACATGAGATAGATCACTGCACAGCTTTCGGGCCGTGCAGCACCCGAGGCATAACTCCATCCAGTTTGTTAGTATGTGGAGAGCAGATATCGAGACAAAGAGGCTAGACCGCTAGAGAGCCAAAGCTGCCAGACCATGCAAAAGACCCAGGAAATTACAAGCTAACCACTGCAAGCGCTCCAACAACAGCATGCTTTGCGGACTGGCCAACACTACCCCATATACCCTGCCACCCCCCACGAAGTCCGAAAGCAAGCTAAAGCTGGATAGGCTGCGGCTAGGCGAGAAATGCAAGGACTAGAAAAGAAATGCAGGGACTAAGGGACCAATGGGACACAGGAACGCAAGCATACAGGAAAAGCAGGGTGCCTAGGACGACACGAACAGGACATGCAAGCGAGCTCGACCTTCCCTGTTAGCATAAGCTGCGAAAAAGACGCCTTCCAGCGGTGCAACGTCAGTAGACATCCTGGGATGAATATCTACGTCCACAAACATGCCAGGTAACTCCAAGGCCCTATGCACAAATCTCATTCACTACTCCAAACAAGGTGCTGTAGATAGGTAGTGGCAGGCCCTGTCTGCCAAGAATCATGCACAAACAATGCACGCTGCTGATCTCATGCATGGTCAATTTAGTACTTCAAACAAATTACTGACAGTAACACAAACCCAGATCACAGGCATAATACATCGGTCCAAAAGAAGGCTGAAATCGTCCATATGTTTCCCACGTCATGGTGCCCATAGGTGGGTTGTGGCCCACAATTACAAACCAATAGGATGGCAGGCCTATCCTTCCATCGTCTCATGCTCCTCCGTGCTTATAGCATCAGGCAGGGCTGCACCAGCTTGCAACCACCATTGCACTGCACATGCCGGCTGGCCCACGGGTGATGAACACCAGACGTCCCGCTACTAAGACAGCTAAACTGTTTGTTCCTGCTGACAGGCCTGTTGCTGCTTGCCAGTATCACCACCTTCTTGCCACACCAGACAACCAATACTACCCAGCATTCAAGCATTCAAGTCAATCCTGTAACCAATATTCAACCTCCATGCTCATTCTCCCCATAAACCCCGGGCTTTCCAAACCCCTACTTTTTCTTATACCTCCACCCTGAACTTCTTACTGCTCGACTCCCCAACATATGCCGCATAGCTCAGTAACTCCGCTGCCCCCGCTCCCTCCTGTGCACAGCACAAGAAGGTACGCTTCTCTCATTGGCGGCAAGGCTCCTGTGCTGTGGCTCCTCCCTGCTGGGGACTAGCATACAGCGAGTCCCAACTCACTGATTCCAAGACCCCACGCTGCGCATCCCCCCCACAGCGCTCCCTGGCAAGCTCCAGCTCCCCCCACTGCCACTGACCCCTCCCCTACCCCCCACCACCCCCGGCTGGAACTTGCACATGCAATCATACAGCCTCCCGCTGAAGAGCTTCCTTGCAATCCTCTCCGTCTTAATCATGGCCAGCTTCAAGCAGTCACACTTGAACTGCGCATGGAGGTTGGTATGTATTGCCCTCCCCATACCCTCAATCACGAATAAGTCCACCCCCACTGTAGCATCTGCCAAGTGGCCAGGCACTCTGCTGAGGTCCAGGCAAGGGCCGCCATGGCCATTAGCTACCACATATAGCTTAGGCACCCTGTCTATGCTGTTGCTGCTGCTACTGCCCAGATAGCTCGGGGAAGCAGCTACACCCCCTTGGCTGCTAATGTTTGTAGGGGTAACAGCTGCAGCATGGTCCTCCTGCTGCTGCTCCTGCTGCTGCTGCTGTGAACTGCTACTCCCTGCTGCATTAGGCAGCAGGGTTATAAGAGATGCCTGAGCTGCATCAGTTCCGCTGCTGGTAGGGATGCCATTCACAGGCGAGGTGATGCCCGTGCCTCCCACGCTGGTACTGCTGCCTATACCATTCCCGATACCAGCCCCATAGCCGATTCCACTGATCGGCGCACCGCTGCTGCCATACCTAGGCCCCCCACTGCTGCCTCCCCCGCTGCTGCTATGTACCCGCTGCAGCACCGGGCTGGACCTCCCACCTGCTACTGCTGCTGCCGTCAAGAGCCCAGAATTCCCCCCCGGTGGTGACCTGCTCATACCAGCCCCCAAAGAAGCTAGGTCATGATGGGATGACTGCCGCTGCCGCAAGCCGGGGTAGGGGGGCACATGTCCGGCCAGAGAGGTGCCCTCATGCTTCTTAGCAGCTTTCCGGGCTTCTTTGATGATTGGGCACAGCTCTGATGCCGCACTAAGGAGGCTGCGCAGCTCAGGGGCAGTGATATCATTGATGGCTGGCAGGGTGTTGGCAATCAGCACCACCTGCAAGAGTACAAGCAAAGAGGATGCACATGGAGCCACATTGAGAGACCTTGGTGGTGGTGCAGCAACAACGCCCTGGTTGCCGGGAGATTATATCAGTAAAATGAATCCTCTCACGCGGCGGCTGGCTGTGCTTGGATGCAAAGAGACAAAGCGGTCAAGGGCATACATATGACATCCTGCAGGGCAACACAGGGGGGCTAAACCCAACGCCTACCCCCCAAAAAGCCCATCTCACAGTGCCGGCTTGTGGTAACCTTCTTGGTTACAGGGGACCACAGTCCCCAGCCATAGGCCTAAGACAAACCCATGTCTCCTCCCCTCACTGCACCCCCCCTTACCTCACATCCCAGGCGCAGCATTTCTCGCACAAAGGGCAGCATGCCCAGCACCACATCTGCCCCAGCATTGTCCACCGCTATCATCACACGCCTGAAGGGAGGGTCTGCCCGAGACCCCGGGGGACCATCCACACCACCACCACCACCACCAGCTGCTGCAGCCGCTGCTGTTGTGTGGCTATTCATGAACGGACTGGCGCGCATGGAGTTGCTGCTACCACCTGTGGCACCAGCAGCAAGGAGTCAAATGCTGAATGTGAATATGCATCTTCTCTGTCAGCTATCGTATGAGAGCGCCTTGGTTAACTACGGCATTCTGCCAGGGGCAACAGTCTTGTACTGAATTCATATGCAGAAGAGGCAAATAGAGACAAGAGTGGCTCCATTTTCCCTTTTGGAGCACCAGGGAAGCAACTTGAGAACACAGTGCAAAGGATGTTTGGGTAAGGGGTGGAGTATTCGGCACTCTCACATATCGCGTAACTTCCCATGAATGCAGCTACCACTAAGCTACAGTAGCAGCTTTCCCAGTCTACAGACAGCTTGACCAAAACATGAGGTCGCCCCCCACCCCCCCCCCCCACCCCACCCCAGCTCATCCCGTGCTCCATGCAAAATCTGCACTGATTTGGTCCTGTAAGAGTACATGGTCATGTAGCAGCCTGCGTACAAAGAGGTATACCTATTACCTGAGCTGGTCCTGTCCATTGCCACCCCCTCTTGCCCAGCTGGGCCACTGCCCTGCTCCTTCAGCAATAGGTGCTGTTGCTGTTGCCCCGCAATGTCCTGCTGCTCTGGACCATACACAGCTTCACAGAAGGCATCAAAGTCATCCACCCGCCAAGGCCTCTGGCTCAAGCTGCGACGGGCCCCACGGTAGATGTCCAGAATGGTGCCTATGCAAAGCAGAAATACACAATGTATGCATCACTTTACACGGTTTGGAATCTCACCTCACCTCCCATTCACGCCCTTTCCACCACTTTCTCAGCCCATATCTCCAGAACTGCGACAGGTCGACCCAATTAAGCATAATCTTTTGCTCTTTCACAGCTTGCATCATTTAAACACCTCACCACCAGAGCAGTATCAACTGCTTCAACAAAGCTTGAATCACGCTGATACGACTCCTTAACGATACTGTCCTGCGAGAATAGTTCAGGAACACCGGACGAAGATCACTCCCTTCAATGGGGTCGCAGAAGGGTCTGTAAGGTGTAAAAGCAGCAATGGACCATTCTGAGTAGTGTTCTGAGAGAAAGTGTTGCATAAACACAGCCTCAGGCCCCTTACCATTTGTGTAGAGCTCCACGCATGCCTTAGCCCCCCAGTCAAAGATGTTAGCTGCCAGGATGCCCTGCACCAGTGACAGCAGCCTCTCCCTTGGTGGCAGCAGATCCAGCTCACTGAGCAGGTCTGGCAGCACCTGCAGTGCCACCTGGTTCTCACGCTCCTTGTCCAACCTGGAGCAATGTGGACAAGGCAGTAGATGTCAGTCAGCGCATGCAAAAGCATCAGCGTCAGTGCAGGGACAAGAGACAGTTGACTTTCACCTACACAAGACAACCTTCAGCAGCCTCACCAAGCAGGAAGATGCAGCACTCGCCCAACCAACAAGTTAGGCCTGGACTTTACAAAATCATCCTGGCAGAAGCACTGGCAATTCAGAGATAACAATGAAAGCACCCACCAGGAAGCCTTTGCTGCAGTCTAAGGAGCTCCTTCAGTTGGAATTCACCAGTGGTCACTGCCCACATGGCCCAGAGGCAAAGATCTCAACAACAGGCGGGCCCGCGCTAACAAGACCTCCCCTCAAAATCAGCAGTTCAGAAAGTACAATCTGAAGTCTAAGGCATTTTTAGAATCGACAATGCTGCCTCAACCCTTGCTTCTGCCCCAGGAGGGCCTCTTCATATGCTGCTACCCTTTCTTCACACCGCCCAAAGCGCACCTGTACACATCCGAGAAGCCAAACTCCCTCAAGCACTCCTCCCGCATCTCAAACAGCTCCGACAGCCCCAGCTGACCATAGCACCCAGGCTCTTCCTCTAGTTTTCCCAGGTGCGCTGCAAAGGCTCGACCAAAAGCCTGGGCACGCCGCCTGGGACCATCTCCACCTCCTTCGCTTGCTATCGCCTTCTCAACTACCGTAGGAATCTGCGGAAGACAGCAGAACCCACCCTTAGGACGCTACCACTCCAAGAACTTGAGTTGAGTAGCAAGTGTTCTGTTGGATTAGGCTCCCAAAGATATTCTTAGGCAGCCCGGTGGATCACTACAGCCCAAGCAGGGCCTGAGTAAGTCATGTGGCTGTATGCACTCGCAACACCATCCTCTTCAGAATGCGACTCCTAGAGTTCAGCAGAGCCAAAAATGAATGGCCCTATAAATGCACACCGGAGCTACCATGTCAACCAACCCTCACAAAAGGGATGCTGTTGCAAATTAGCTCCTCACCACTCTCTGGTAACCATCCACATTATAAAGTACATTGCTTTTTAGCAGTGGCAGTCCCCATCATCCCTCCCAGACCCTGATGGCCAACCCCACCCTAATGCCCCCAGCCTGCAGCAACAAGCAGCAACACTGTTTGTGTTGCTGGCCATAGACATAAAACGGTAGGAAGCAGGTGATGGCTCACCTGGTCTGAGAGCACCTTGAGCAACCACTTGTACTCCTCCTCATCGCTGTTGATGTCTATGGTGTTGGGCACGTAGCTGCAGCAACACCAGCAGCATCAGGGGTTACACCCACTTGATCGCATGATTCCATGACCAGTGCCACCAAGCATGGAATCAATGTTCCAATGGTTTCCGGTTCTAACCCTGTTAGTGGCTTTGGACCCCTGTGGTGAACTGTGGGACCGCACGCATGACGATGGGTTTAATGTCGGATTTACACACACACGAGTGATGATAAACCAGTAAAGAGACAAAAGCACCAAGGAAGACAATCACAGGTGTGCACAAGTATATCCTTGTGGCCTCAGTATTTCTGTCATTTGTTCAGCCTTGTTGCAGCGCAATTGTGCCTACCGGTACTGTACTGTGCTAGACTTGCTGTTCGAGGGACATTGCAGTTATGCATGTCAGGAAAAGCCTGCTTCACTCACTTGATAGGGTCTAGCAGCAGCGGGAAGGGCTCCTGTGTGGGAGTGTAATGTAGCACCCCCACATGCAATGCCATCCGTGATGGATGCATGGGACTGATGGGCTGGCTGTCCTGCCGCTCCAAGTAGGGTGGAACCTGCCAGAGTAGTACAAGAAAGGCACAAGCTCAGCGCATGGCATTGCATGATCACAGAGATGCATGTACATCTCAAAGGCCAGCAACACATCTCAACCTTGCTCCCATCCAACACTTTTTACAGGACTGCCATGGGAGCTCTCTTAAATACACTGCAGATGGAGAGCGCATGTAGGGGCGATGTCCCATGTTGTCGGATGACTGCACCGCTTGGTGCATACTACCTTGATTGAGATGAGGAGAGCAACAAGCAAAAAGAAGGGATGACAAAAGGACCACCAGGTGCTTATCCATGCAGAACATGCAGTGAAATCCCCATTATGTGGAGAATGGCCTACCCCAAAGACTCACCTGAATGGAGGGCTGCTCTGGTTGCTGCTGATGTGCGGCTGAACCCACTTGCACAAACTTCTCCACCCAGCTGACACGATCACTCATGTCCTTGATGACTGGGCCACGCACCTCACCACCAGCAAAGGGGGCACCCATGCTGAAGCGCTCAACAAACCGAGCACGCACCTATTCACAGGAGTGCACAAGTGGGCAACAGCTGCCTTGAGGGGGAGGAGTGTAGATAAAGAAGTGGAGAGGCGGAATTCTTGTTGTTCTCTCCAGTCCAACATGTACCCTCCTCATTTCGAAGGTGGCAGAAGACAGACAAAAGCAGCATCAGCCCTTGCAAGCAGTGGTAAGACAGTGTGAGAATGGACTCTCTGCACCTACCACCGCATTCTGATATGGTCGTGGGAGAAAGGCTTCATGACTGATTATAAGGTTCACAGCCTATGCATCCCATCCCAGGTACCAGGTGGACTCCCATGCTGCCAAGATTGAGATGCTCAATGAGCTTGAAATAAGCACACACACCTTTGTGGATGAGCTTGCATTGGAGCGCAGTGGGCGTGTAGATGAGCCGTGAACAGGCATAGGGTGCACCTTGAGGAATGCCCCCACTGCTCCTAGGAAGCCCTCGTGCCGCAGGAACAGAGCACGCATCTCACCCTGCACACAGTAAGCAAGCACAATATGCTATGGAGGGGCTCACATCTCGTTATGTAGCATCTCCATCGAATCCCAACAGCTCAGACATCGCACCATAGACGCTGTCGGTATGCATCGGTCCCCTGTGCTAATCACCTTGCACCAAATTACAGGAATCTCGCCAGCAGGAATCAGGAAATGGATCATCTGTCCTCTCCAGCGACAGAGAATGCAGACTGGAATAGAAGGACGGTCTCATCCTGAGGTACAAATAAAAGTTTTTTCTTACAAGTTACCACTCCCCGCAGTTCTTAGGCAAGCATGCACGTCATAGATAACATCTATGCAGCTAAGGTACAAGTACAAAACACACGCCCACCTTCCCACCCTCCCCCCCCCCCCATCCCCAATCACACACACACACTCCCTGGCAATGCAGGAGGTTGTTGGTGTGTGTGGGGCGGGTGGATGGTGTTGGTTCTAATGCACAGCTTGCATGCTCAAGACCCACCTTGGACCAGAAGCGGATGGCAAAGGAGATGGTCTCCATGGTGTAGGGGTGACCCCGGATGAAGAAGCCGCCAAAGAACAGGCGCTTGAGGTTGAAGCGCTTGGCATTCATGTAAGCCAGCTGGCCAATGTTGTAAGCTACCATCCTGCACAAGGCCATGCTGACGTCTGCCAACAGCACAGTAAAAGCGGAAAGGGGGTCAAATATTGGGGCGGACATAAATCAAACTCCAGCCAAGCAAGGATTTCAAACTACCATGCATTAATATTTCATGCCTTTGCACCTGAAGTCACATGGCTTTACTGTCCGAGTATGCCCTGAAAAACAATTAACGGCAAGAATGTAATGGCATGCATCCAAGCCACAGCAGATTTGCTCACACCAAAGCTGTGGTAGGTATGTAGCTATTGGAATCCTCCAAGCATGAGCCGTTTGACCCTCCTAAGCTATAGTCAGGCATTCTGTTTGGCGGCCATCACAACTATCACTACTGATGAACCTAGAACATTGAGCTGTGACAGAACTGCTGCCACAGCACCGACCCCTCATGGTGGGCTAGCCTGTGGCTATATCAACAAGGTAGTCACCAATGCAAGTTCAGTCACCTGCTGGGTTGTAGTCAGCCAACTCCTTGTCCTGCCCAACCACCTTCCCAAAGCTGCTGGCAATGGTGCTGGCAGACAGTCCAATGTTTGAGTAGTCACGACCACCATAGATGTCCCCCACAAGCATGTCAACCTGTAAGAATGCAGTCCAACAACACACGCAGTGCCAGATAGGGGTCAAAAACCATTATTTTCTACAACTTGGACCTGCTAGCAAACCAGCTGAATGTTCCGGTTTCCGAAAAGGCTAGATGAGCTTTCTTCTGGGATGCAGAAAGGTACAGAAAGCTCTGCTGTTTTCAAGCCCTGTAAGCTCTGTAAGGTAACGGGGCACGGCCACATAGGGTGAATGCCACAAACAGCCAACCAAGACCGTACACATGCACCTATATGGCCCTGCAAGGCAGATAATGGATGTCTTGGCGCCACAAGACCACTGCATTTTGGTTCATCTAATAATGACTAAGTAACCACCACTGTTGCGCATATCAGCAGAATTTGTTCCTTCCAGCAATCAAGTGGTGCTGTGGACAGGCCACGGCATGATGCCCGTATTCTGGATACAAACACAAAACACTTTTGAGATCATTGCGCCAAAACCCAGCAAATCCTAGCTGCTACACTAACATGCCTGCTTGCAAACTGTTCACTACTCACATTGGCATGATTCCCCTTAGCTGATAGCTCCAGCATGTCATCAAAGTCTTGGAGCCCTGTGAGCAAGCGGCACAAACCCCAGAAGGTGCCTCCTCCCACACTGCTGCCACTGACACGCTCGTACTGGCCTTCACCATCCACCTTGATGATGGACACACCACTGCCAATGTTGACCAGAAGATAAGGAAACAGCTCCTCGTCACCTGAATGTCAGAAAACAATGGACAGAATTACTAAGACTATGCAGCAAACGAACAGCTCATCTGATTTTGCTAAAACATCTTTTCACGCAGCGGCACCTGGAGTTATGATCCAAAGCTCTGGGTCCTGCAAATTATTGCTTCATTCAGTAGCCAGCCTACATGAGTGCCCTGTAATAGCATTCACGGCCAGGACAACGGGTGTTCTATGCAGATTGACAGACAATCTTGCATCAGCAGCCCGGCACTTTGAGAATTACCCAGCCCATGGCATCCATGCTGTCAGCAGAGCTCACAGAATACACATATGTGCCACCTGCTCCAGAGACCCATGTGATCTCCTCAGAAGCAACGCCCAGCTATCCCTTCAAACCACAGCAATGCTCATCAATATGCAAGTGAAACATGGATAAGCCATGATTGCCATAGGTGTGTACGTGCTTGCAAGGCGTCACTTACAGCTGCAGCTGACAAACTGGGGGCCCTTCTCTGTGCTGTAGGTGAAGGCCTCATGCGTGATAGTCTTCAACAGGAAGCTGCAGCCAGCCACGGCACAGTTGATCTCATCTTCGCGCTCCAGCACCAGCCCTAGGCGCTCCTTGAACATGTCTGTGCGTGCCAAGAGGGGAGAAGGAGTTCAGTGCGTGAAGTGAGACATAACAGCAGTGTCCTGCAAGGTTCCTTCTTTCCTACTGGACAACGAGCAAGATCTGCATGGAGCCTGTCAATAGGACAGATGGTCCAGCCTATCAGTCTGTTATTAGGTTCACCTTTGAGCGGGAAGACAACTTGCACACTCCTGCAATAGCACACAGAAAAAGAGCACAACGTGCCTAAGCTCTTTATGGTAGTCTGCTTCTACCCAGACCAGAATAGCACTTCCTTGACAAGCTATGCCACCTGCTGATCTTCAGCACATTTGGTTACAGCTTGCTGGTGCTGCTGGTGCTGCTGCTGGCGGTACTTCCTTTGAGATGAACTCACAAGCTAGCGCAGCAGCAGCTGGTGTACCTGTCATCATGCTTTTTGATCCGCAAGCAGTTGCTCACCTGAGAAGCGGAGAGCTCCCCCTCCAGTTGCCTTGACCCGCACTTCATGGCGCATGCCATCCTTGCCATAGCAGCGGTGCAAGCCCTTAGCCTCAATGAAGTCCAGGCAATCCTGGATCCGTGCTGTCTCAAACTTCACAAAGTGCATGCGACCTGCCAGGAACATGTTTGCAGGGCTGGTCAATGACCTGAGCTCATTGGCAATGCACAACCACCACAAGCCCTTCAAACAGTCTTCCTTTGCACAGTGAGGCAGGTGAAGATAGATGGATGAAGCTTAATTCACCCCTGGCTGAGCATGTAACTTACCCCCTCGTGGTTGTCCCGACTGCATTGGCTGCTCAGGAGAGTCTGGAGAGAAGTACACCAATTTGATAAGGGAGCCGCCAATGTCAACAGCAATGTGGCGGACATAACTGGCCTCCTGATGTGGCAGCACAATGCTTGGGGCCCCCCTCCGTTCTGGTATGCCTGCATGCCGAAGTCAACGCTGTCAATGGCGCTACCTGGCCCCAGATTGCTGGTAGATGTCCTGGTCCTCATCATCTGCTGTTGGCGGTTGAGCCATAGACCAGCAACCAGGCACTGCTGACCGACCTGTGTCTCCAGGGCAGCTGTCACGGATGCTTGCTCCAGTGAGGTTGAGCTCTGCAAGCCTTTCCTCTAAGTAATCCACATCTTGCTGGCCCGTGGGCGAATCCCCCTCGGCTTCTTCAAGGTCGAAGTCCGATACCGGTGGTATGATTGATACATCAGTATGTGAGTCTGCCATATGTTCTGCCAAAGATATGCAGCTTTCTAGAACAGACTGGTTGTATCATGCGACCAGAATGGCAGTCAGGAGCATTGGAAGGCAGTAAAATGAGCTCAAGCCTGGGTCAGATGCCAACTACCTCAATGTGAGGCAGACGTGAAGTATCACCATTGGGCGTTTCAAGCATAAAGTTACCACCATTGGCATTGGCAAGTACGTTGTGGGCTACTAGAAGGCAGGTCCGTAGATGCTCGTAACCAGTTGGAACCGGGCCGGGGCACCCGGTGTGTAAACGTCCGTAACGAGGCACGCCCGTCCTTGCGGCTCTCAACCCTACAACCGGAGGGCTACTTTCGGTACAGTCTACATTCTCACGGGCGTATCCTTCTCTCGCTGCTTTCAGAGATCGAGTGGGCTGACTCAGCTCGGGCATCTATCTGCAACTGCCTTTCCGTGCTTGCGGCACGAAGCTGCATTGGAGCAGCCGGCTTCTTGAAGGGCGATTTGGATGTTCTATTATCAAGCATCATCCTCTCGATCCTAATTTTTGAGATCCGCCCCCCTACCGCGAAGGCCCGCAGGAAAGGCAGCTTGAGTGACCGTTGGGCAGGGAACTGTCCATGACATGATCCGCGTCAGCTTTGCAGCCACTTCCAAAATACAAGTTCCTGGAGTAGTCTCGACTGGCTGAGCAACCAGAACTCAATCTCCACGCACTGCTATGATAGATTTCAGCTGTCAAACATCTGTGTGTGTGTGTGTTTGCCTGCGAAGGACCTGAGGTGCATTCGACACATTGATTAAACATCTAAAACATTGAACGTTTTTAGACACTGCATTTAATTCACACTTACGAGTTTGGTGCACTTAACTTCCTTTTACCAATCCAATCACCGAGAGTCCCAGTCATCTCTCCAAATCTACCAATCCATCACCCACAGTCCGCCAGTCACCTCTCGAATTCTGCAAAATGATACTCTGGCCAGGTTGGCCCGATTCAATCAAGGATCATCCCAAGTGGCTCTGTGCAAGGCGTCTACTACAGGACATCATATGCTTGCACTGCATATGTCTCATGTTAAGGACTCCATGAGACTCCACTACCCCTCACTCCTGCCCTGGCCCAACCGCCCAAGTGTGCTATCACAATGATTCACCAATGCCACAACCCTGCAAGTTGTGGGCAGTACCCTGATTATGCAGGACTACAAACAACCTGTACCATAAGGTTTGGAGACAGCTGCGGGTACAATGATATGTGTACATGACGCTATGCATTCTGCAGGGGCCATCAATTAGGTCTGTGGTGGCCTTATGTGGGGCCCTACTGCAAACAACTGGTATATTACAAGAGCAGAAGCAAAGTGCAGCAAAATGTCAATATGCTGGCCCCCACTTCATGTGAAGCGGATCCAGCAGCACAACTATGTGCCGAAGACCTGAAGTGTAGCGCTAGTGACAACAAATAGGGATCCATCCGACAGACTTTTAGACCTAGTACTTGCGCATGCATGACATGTCTGCTAGCAAGCATTCGTCTCCCCTCCCCCCGGACAGACCATAGGATCTAACAAGTAACAACTCCTAGCAACCACAGTCCTGATCTAACAGTCTTTCAAACATCACCCCGAGCCCTGCAAAACTTGCACCGGCAAAAACAATTCGCATATGTGGGCAAATGGATTGCACCACCAAAGCTTAATGCGTGCAAACATGGAGAAAGACGTCCTTCAAGATTCTCACCCCTGCTCAGTGATCAAACCCAAGAATCCTCCTGCATATGCAGGCTCGGACCAAAAATGAATGCAGCTTGCTTTAGCCCCTGCATACCCTGCACAGTACAGAACTCCAGTGACTGCACTCCCTGCAATCTTATCCTCTCAAAAGATTGGTTTGCTAACGCTGGCCTCATCACAGAGCCTAAGGAATAAAAGCATATGATCCTGCGAAGTTGCCCACATGCTGCATCATGTCAGCCTCCACTCCGCAAAGATGTCATCTGCAGTACGTTGAACTGCCGTTCCTGGAAGCGGTAATGCATAGTCCGCCCAACCATGATTCGCAATAGAGGTAGCAACCTACCATCAGCGATGGAAAGGGCAACCCAAAGCCTTCACTCATGGCAACAAGTAACTTCCCTTGTGCCCGCGCCCTGCTTCAAAGCTCTCCATCTGGGCTTACTGCCATTTGCGTCATTTTGCCCCTGCCAGCCCCACTCAAGTCAGTGAGGCCCTGTCCTCCACAATGCCCATGTCTTGCAGGAACTCGTCCATCAGCACCAACCTGTACGTCTCCTTGCCTCCCTCACAGTCGCGTGGCTGTTCGCCTTCTTCGCACTGCACCAGCAATTACACACAGGGCATATCACTCTAAACAGAAAACAGTCCTGTGCTGCTGACAGGCCTCCACTGCTCTATGGCTTCTCAGCTGCTGAAGACAGTCTCCCATTCCCGTACTGGACGCAATTGCTTATGGGTGAATAACCCACTCGGTGACCGCTTCATGCCAAAATGCTGATAGCTTGTCAGTTCTATCAGAATCCAAGAAGAGCCCAAGTGGCAGCTTTTTGCTTTACCCAACAACAGTCGGCATATTGCTTCACCAGTGGTTGCATTACTGCTGCTCATGTGAGTTCAAACCCCCCTGGTCATATTTGTAATCCCACTAGAGTTGGCTCAGAAGGCCAAATGTGCCCACAAATAATCTAGCGTGTGAATGCCTAAGAGTCGGCTTAGCTGTAGGGCTGAGCCCGTAACTCATCTCTTCTTCAAGTCTGCTTGCCGCCCAGACCCTATACCCGACCTACCTGTGAGCTCCCCACCTCATAAGCTGCCTTGAAAGGTCCCCCTGACGCTGGCTTAAGCAGCACATCCCCAGTGCAGCCCCCCGGCTCCCGCAACTTAAACACTATCATCATAAACTCATCATTAAAGTTGCTGCGCAGCCGCTCCGCCATCGTCAGATGGTCCTTCGGGTCTTGTTCTGGATCATAGATGTATGCCAGGCCCACCATGTTGTCTTGAGTTAGAACAGCACGCAGCTCATTCCAGGCAGCACCCTGCCAAACGATGCAGCAACGGCAGAGACAAGGCCAAAGGGTCCGTAGGAGGAGCTAACATCCCGATGGCAGAAGGCCCTCGCTCATACAATGCATATCCAGTGACAAGTGAGGTTGAAGCAAGAAGATGCAAGGTCTTTGATGCAGTAACAGAGGTGCAGGGTCTTTACATTGCCATGTTTTACTAGCTAACAGGGGACATGCCGTTGTTAGCCCTGGCTCATTGTATTTGCAGTGAATGAAGCCATGTACCATCTTAACGCTTGCTGACCCTTCCCAGGAACATTTTCTGATAACACAAGCAAACAGCAGATTTCATATTCTACTTATGAACATATGCAGTCATCAATATGTGCTGGTCCAAACAAAGATGCTCACAGCTCGTCCCTGACTAATTGTGCAAGGCGCAAAGCTTAGACGAGCAGCAATGCTATCGGAGCTGTGATTGCCCACCCTATGATCAACATCTGCCGTGCCAATTGCTTACCCCTTCCACCATGTCAGGATCCTCCGGTTCTGTTTTGACACAGAACTCCCGGAAATTGAAGGAACGGCTCCGCTGGCAATGGATAGGAGGGGACTTACCCCAGGTAGCCTCCATGTAGCTCTTTGGGGGGTCTCCACCATTCCGCTTGGCCACATCCCTGCAATAGATTGTTGACTGCATGAGAAACATGTTTATGGGCTCACGATCCCTAAGCAGCAGGAGTGCCTAACACAGGTAAAGCATCAGATAGATACATGCATGTGTATAATCAGTAGCTTTGAGCCTTTGATTTGGGCCTTAAATGGCATTCATATGTGTCATCAGTTGCATGGTATGATACAAGCATACAGTACAGGAGACGTGTTTGTAAGCCTTGGCCGGTTAACTTCAACAGGCACATCCTTGTTGTGTATATTTGCACCTCAGGAGCAAAAGGAAGCAACTCACGATATGTCAGTGTTGGTGAAGTAGATAAAACCCTTGCCTCTCTGATCTTGTGGTTTCTGCACGGACAACGATGTGATTTGGTCAGTACATGCAGCTCCATCTGCGGCTGCCCAGCTGCCCATGAAGCTTCACTCAGATTTGAATTAAAACCGGGCATGGAGAGCTGCGGGTTGTACATCTCCATAAAGGAACTGGATGGAGCATCTCGTGCAAGTCTGGAAAGTACCTGCTTCTCCAGCTCCTCATGGTGGTCAAAGATCTTATGAAGGTCATGCAACGTTGCGAAGACAGTCTGCTTGCTATCGTCACCAAAGCGTGCCACTGCGTTGTGTACCCAGTTGTTATCTGGCTTGTGGTGGTAGCCCTCATTGAAGAGGATTGATCCACACATAATGCTGTGTTGATCTTGCATATGGTCAGGTCGCTTGTCTATAAGAGCAGGTGGGACTGTGTGCGCCACAAGCCGGTCCGATCTGTAGAGCTTCATAAGCTCATCGGCAGTGACTTTAGGCATTGTGGACTGGGATTATCGAGATTGTCTCGCTGCCGTGACTCAAGAATGGTCATTTTACCATAGACCACAGGACGCGCTAGCACGCCACCTGTGCAATTCAATACTTATGGCACTTACTTGGTGGACTGTGGCTGCTCTAGTAAAACCTCCTGTTTCAACATGCAGCTTGGATGCCTCATGCTGACGTGAGTGACTTGACGGGTGCCGATCCTGGTGCCTCCGCCTCACCTGAGTGAACCTGCGCCTGCTGTCAAGCTGCTGTCTGATCTGTAGCATTAGGAGAAATAGTTCTCGGCTGTAGGGCAAAATCTCTGCATGCTGCTTTTAGACAGGTGCCGAGGTATCACCGTGGCATGCTCCATGCCAGGCCCTTGCTCTCAAAGGATTGCAGGAGCCATTCGTGTCTGCAAGGATGTACTCGCACTTGCGCTAGCTTGCATGTATCTATGATATAGACAGTAGTGTCACAGTGCCATCTCGTCGACCTGGAAGACAAGGCGGTTGCACAGTGCAACCGTCAATGTGAACGCAACCTTTCAGCATCAGGGCTGTTTTCTTAAAGATGTTACGGCTGTCTAAGCTCAGCTCTATCAGCGCCTATGCAAGGCCAGAAGCACATCTCACTCGGCAGACGACGCATGGAGCAGTTGGTGAGCACTGAGGAGCTTGGGCAGAGTTCAGCAAACATCATTTGGCGCTGACAGACGACTAATACAAGCTAGCGTGTAGTGGGCTTTATGGTCCACTTGAACACAGCAAGCCCATGCAGCGTGGGTTGTAAGCTGACAATAGCCTTCTTTCCCTCCTTACAGTCACCATCATAGGTGTAATCCTAGGCATCATGCTAACGTCTCATGAAATCTCCTGGTTCTTCAGCGGCAAGGGCACAGCAAAGGTAAGCTGTTATAGCATCTAAGCAGATACAACCAATGTGAGCTTTTTATCAGCAGCTACTGTTTTGAGAATGCTTGGAAGGACCTACTGCACATGGCACAGCCCCATTGACTGAGACACAGAAGGTCAGCATTTCATCGATGTCTGCACGGAGTCAACACTAAGCGCGCTATGGAATGCTCCCGGCTCATTGCTATTCAACGGCGATCTGAACCAGCTGCTGTTGACCCTGTCATATGCCATGCCTCGATGAGCCTTTAGTCAAGGGAAGACACCAGCATTTGACGCTGTGCCGGATCTTGTGGTGGCTCCTGCTCCGTGTCCTGCAATGTCTGCATGGTGGCTTCATAACAGGCCAAGCCTCCTGCAGATCCACTCTTCATTGACGTGTTGCAAGCACTTACGTTTGCAGCACATACAGGTTTGCCTCCGATGATTTACCGTAGCCAGACCGTCCTAGCATGTGTCGTGTTGCATTGAAGTTGCCCTTTGTGGTCCACCCTGATTTTCTTCTGTCATCCTATTCTGTTTGCAGATGGCTGTTGACCTGGCTAGAAGGCACGACCTTAACATCAAGCTGGATGTCACCTTCCCAGCTATCCCATGCGCAGGTTAGTGCTCCTTTTCCTTGGCAAATTGCAGGCAGTGATCTGACAAAGAGTTTCTTTCAAGGCCATTGCCTAATCAGCAGAGCTCTTTTGCCCCGCTTTTGTCTATTGACTGGTACACAGTGCATGTTGAGAGCAGTGTACCTAGCCAGCACTTACTCTATGCTTACATTTACGGAGCAGGAATACAAGCTTCTGCCGCGCCCTAATACATGTGTTCCTTTGCTGCAGCTACAGGTTAGCGGTAGGTGTCTGTATATGATCAGCTGCATGCTACATGGTACCAGGTTTGTGTTGGAGGATCTGCAGCTTTATGCCAAAATCGCTTTCAAACTGCAACTGTTGATGCTGTCCATGTAGCTTATATGTGCAATAGCTTACTTTTTATAACAAGACAGAAACTATGAGGGTTCTATTTAGCCAAATATATAGCAACAAGCAGCTGACCCAGCACACGCTATATGGTCTTCCCTTTCTCAGGTCTCAGCGTTGACATCCTGGACGCCAGTGGCACAAGCGAGTCTGACGTGAGCAGCAACTCCAAGCGGGATGTACACCTACACAAAGAGCGGCTGAATGGACAAGGCCAGCGCATACGAGGCAAGAATGGGGAGTACCTGACGCCTGTGACCCAGCAGCAGACTGCACAAGCAGGGGGCACAGTTATGAGCATAGACATTGGAGCAGCCATGCAACAGATGGGAGATATGGAAGCAGAGATCACCGCGCATGAAGGATGTAGGCTGCATGGGGATGTACAGGTGAGAGAGAAGGGGGAGTGAGTGGCTGCACGGGGACATGGGATGGCAGCTGAGCAGGGAAGCCAGCGTGCATGGAGATGTGAGGTTTAAAAATGGGCCAGTGATTCAAAAGATGCTTTGTGGAGAATCTTTGAGGGAGCCTGGGTGTGAATTTAGGGGCAGGAGCACTGGAAACAAACTTTTACTGGCAGCCCATGGCATTGGCAGAACCGCAAGGAACCCCATTGTTCGTAGCATTAGCAAGGAAGCTGCAAAAAAGACTGGCTTTGGACCAAGGGGAATGGAGACTGGATATTCAAGCTGTAGTTCGGTAGTCACTTTGCAGGCGTCGAGTAGGGGCGGGCAGTGGGGCCCAGCATTTGGTTGCCAGGGAACTAACGGCAGCAATAATGCTTTGTGGTAATAAGTGTCATGAGGTCTTACAATATTCAAGAAGCATCGCAAACATTGGGCTGCGCTGGAAGAAGGAGGATAGACAGGGACAGGCTGAGAATGTTTGCCACGATGAATGCCGCGAGGCTGCAATCAGGACCATGGACATGATCTGAGGTTCGTCTATGGCCCTAGCGCACGGTTTAAAAGCATTCATATATCCTTAATGCAGCTCAGCACCCCGAGACATCACATGTTAGCTTCCTGTATCTTGCAGGTGCGCCGTGTTGCTGGCCGTCTTCATTTTGCAGTGCACCAGCAATCGTTCTTGGACATCCTGCCTCAGATGCTGACTGGTCACCAACTGCCACGTCTGACCAACATGAGCCATGTCATTCATAAGCTCTCCTTTGGACCTGATTACCCTGGGCAAGTGAACCCTCTGGATGGCTTCTCCCGGATCGTGTCGGCAGGCAGTGTCCTACAAGCCTACCGATACTTCCTCAAGGTGGGTCGATGGGGCATGTTGCAGCTGTGAACTAGCCTCTGTGGTCCTTTGTGCTGTCTTAGACTAGCTACTGGGATTGATCTTTTGGCAGACTGCGGAGTGTGATTAATCAAGGAGAGGCGATCATACTGACAGCCTGGTGTTGAAACCCAACTATTCCTGTTGGTCTAGCCAGGCTAGATACAGTCATACCCAGTCAGCATGGGCAATGGGATCGTGGCATGCTGCTTATTGCTTCAAATGCTGGCCGGCCCTTTTCTGACGTCAGACTCATCATATCGGTAAAGGGTCTCTGATATGACCTTGAGCAGTAAGCAATTCGCTTGAGAGCATGGCGATGTGTTGGTGGCATTATTGGTAACCTTCTGATGCATGCGCAGCAGTGCTTACGTGCTTCTTGCTTACGTGGTGCTGCAGATTGTGCCAACCAACTACTTCACTCGCATGGGAGTTGTACTCGAGACCAGCCAGTATTCGGTTGGTGAATACGCCATGCCGGTCATGACATCTCCGGACGATCACACCAAGGGTGGTGTCCGGTACCCATATGTGGACATCTCTTACGACCTCTCTCCAATTATCATGACCATCAATCAGTCACCGGCCTCCATGCTGCACTTTCTTGTCCGCATGTGTGCTGTGATTGGGGGGGTCCTGTCAGTGACCCGCATGCTGGACCTAGTTGTAGATAGGTCATTCCGTGCAGCAGGCTACACCCCGTTCACCCCCCGCACGAGTGCAGCAGGCCCTGAGAAGTACACCCCCCGCACAAGTCTCGCGAGTGTTGCAAGTGGCCTTCCCACTATGCCGAGTTACACTGGAGGCCCCGCCCGTTATAGCAGTTTGGGTGGTGGTTCGAGCGTCTCTGGGGGAGGGGCAGGGAGCCCCTTAGCACGGTATGGATCGAATGTGTCTGTGGGCTACGCTGGGCAGCCAAGCTTTGTTAGCCAAAATAGTGTGGGCCAGGCTACCTTCAGGAACACGTCTAGTCACCCCGGTCAGAGCCCCTTGGTCCATCAAGGGAGTTGGCAAGGGCCTCCTCTGGCTCCACAGGGAAGCATTCAGAGCCATGGGTCTGCTAGCTTCATCGTGCCTCCACCGCAAGGTCCCAACTAGTACCCAGATGGGCTGGTGGCAGCCAGTGTTTCAGCTTGGACAGGAACTTGAGTATGCCCGTTGGAGCCTAAGTTGGCTCCTTGTGGGTGGCGCTGCCCCCACGGGCGCCCTGCTTTGACTGGGCCATTTGGTAATTGGTAATTGGTAGATGTAGCATTTCTGCTGGGAGGGGTCTGAGGCCGTCAGGCCGGTGCTGTTCTGCTGAGGATGGGTCTGAGGTTGTGTTGTGTTCATGTGCAACCCATTTCAGGAGAGCATCCAAAGCTTTCCCTCTGCTATCTTCTCTTCCCCTCTGTTCCACCTCCTACCATATAGGGTGAAGAGGGGTGCTGGTTATTATTACATTTCATGATATGCCATAGCAATAAGTGCCATAGGCCCCGCACCTCAAGCTGTCACAAAGAGCAGCGAGGTGGAACAGAATACGGGTAAACTTCGACATGTATGACAATATATGCATGCCTAAACATGAGGTCCAGCAGCTAGGTCAAAATCACCCAAAACCTCCACTGCCCCAATGGGGGTAAGAGCCTCCCTCCTACTTGAGAAAGCAAGGAGGGCTTGTAAGCCCGGGTGCAAGCAATAGTTGGTAACAAACCCCATTGGTTGGACCTCACGCCACATCAGAAGGGTGAGCATAAGCATTCCTAATCTTCCAAGCAGCTGCAACATATTTAGCTATACACTTAAATGCATGCTTGAAAGGGCCATATACTAAGCCAGACTCCTCATCGACGTCTACACCCCAGAACTCTTCATTAAGCATGCTATGCAGCTTCTCCTCATCAGATTTGCCATCCAATATCTGACATTTTGCAGCAACATCAGGGTCAGAAGTCAGCTTCTCCCACAGCTTTTGCCTTTGTGCCTGGTAAACAGGACAGTCAAACAAGAAGTGTTCAGGAGACTCAACTTCACCTCCCAATTCAGGGCCAAGATCACAGGACTTGCAGCACTCCCTACGTGCACTTTGCCTGCTAGCGCTCTGCCTACCGAATTTTGCTGTCATAGCGTTGAGAGGAAGAATACCTGCACGCAACTGCATAATGAGTTCCATGCCTTTGCTCAGAGGGCCTGTGCACAGATATGGCTGCGGCTTGAAATAATTGATATCGTCATTGTAATGCTGCATATATGTCGCTAAAGTAGATTTATTCCTCGCACCCTCCTCCCGAACAGCCCTGTCTCTTTCATATATACTCCACCTGACATATGCCCTGAAGCTAGGTAGGTGTCCCTCTCTCACTCTTGCTTGTAAGGTTTCCTCCTGCATGCCTAGTTCAGCCCTGAGTTTATTGAACCTCTTCTGCCAAGAAGTATAATTCCTGTGGCTTGGCCAAGATGCTTCAAGTGCCTGCCTGCTAAAGCTAGTAGTATCCTTTTGCTGTAATTTGAACCACCATTCAACCTTCCTCTGGTCCAACCAGCTAGATAGAGGTCTAACACCAGCTTCTGCCCTCAATACCTCATGGCAGATGTTTGGCTTGCAATGCAGTGATCTCTTCAAAACCTCTATTTGGATCTTAGACTCTATGGTATTTGTCTGCTGGGATGATGCCCACCATACCTCAGAACCATACTCAACCCTTGGTCTTATCAACCATACTCAACCCTTGGGGTGCTGGTGAGGGCAATGCTTCGGGGTGGACGCAGTTTAGTGCTCTATGTGTTTGGTTGTTTGTTTGTTTTCGTTTGTTTCTATAGCTACAAGAATGATGTATGACTCACAGAGGCAATGTGGTCAATGTGCAGTGTCTTCTGGACAGTGATTTTTTCTGCTGCAACCGAGGGCTTCTGCTTCACTGTATGAGACCATCGGCTGTAAGTAGAATATTGACACGGGCTGGCAGGGTTAAGGCAACCAAGGATAAACCAGCCGAGGTACCGTAGCCCTGTCTGAGCCGCGGCAGCTGTTTGATGGAATCGAATCTGTGAAGGCCGCATGCTACACAGAGAGCTCCACAAGGATGGCTAAGACTGCCAACATGCGAAATTTGCGTAGACATAAGGTCAGGCAAACCCTTAAGGCAAACAAACTGCAGACCGCATGTGTCCCCTCGAGAACCGACCTACCGCACCACTGCACAGGTGAGGATGTGGTGTCCCAAGGAATTTACTTTAGAGTGGATTATTCATCCCCAGAGCGTGTGAAGGTTGCTCAAGGGTCAAACTTACCACTCAGGTGCAAGATGCAGAGAGCAGACATGCCAATGTGCCAACAAAACACCTCGCGTGGGCTCAGATTATTAGTCTTGCCCGGCATTGAGGCAAAGCCTCTTCGGGAAACATAGATCATCAGCACCCATGCCTCGACCTTCCAGCAGAGCTTCTAAGCTATCAGAGGGCCGCAAGAAAAGGAGGGGATGGGTCCAACACAAATAAAGACAGGATGCAGGAGAAACCGAAGCAGCTGGTAGCAGCATCGGTTGTTGATATACGATACCTGCATCAAGAGTCGATGTCTTCGGCTGTAAATGCCAACAGAGCTCCCGTCGGCTCCGACCCTTCTGCAGTTCCTCAGTACTTCGGTTGCTAGGTGCCGAAGCGATGCACCAAGCGCCTGTACGCTGTGGACTAGGTTGGCTTCCTTGATGTGCGGACACATGTACGCGGCTAGCAAGCTGAACGGCTTCTGGCTGCTGAGCTTCAGCTACCTTTAAACCTCGGCTTGTAACCCGGTTTCTAAGGCTTTCGAACAGGTTAGCCGGTACCCCTTTCGGCTTTCCTGTCTACACACGAACAGTACCTGTAGATGGCGAGTGTGTGCTTTAGAAGGGTCCAGCACTTCTATAGCCTCCAAGCGGAGCCTGGGACCTTCGCATGGAAGTGCCGTTTTGCCGTTGTTACAAGAAGGACCGTCGTGCTGACGTGTTTCTGCATAGAGAGAAGCCCTTGCTTGCACTATCTTAGACTGATCTTCAGTTGTGAGGTTGTCCGATCTGACCCGCCGGGACACCTTGCACCTGCATCCCTCACTCCTGGGATCCCCAGCGAAGGACCTTCGTGAAACCAGCAGCTGAACAGCATATGGTTGGCATCAGTACATAACGTCGAGAAGCCACTTTGGAGCAGTCTCTATTGTCGGCTACATTGGCCATATCGGTCGAGATGCGCAGTGCATGACCAGAAGACCGCTCTTATTGGCCTTTAAGTACGTTATGCAAAGGATGTCTGGAGACAACGACTATGATCCTAATCACGACAGTGGAACAGACACAGATGATGATGGCCATCTTATCCAGCAGGTGCGTGCCATGCCCGAAATTTCTCCCCCTTTGTCCCAAGCTTCCACAATAGCACAGTCTGCACGGACAGTTGCGACAAGAACTTTCCAATGGTTCTGTGGTAGTATGTGACAAACGCCACACGCATCATGCAGCATGCAGACTGCACCGGCAGCAGCAGTGGGGTGGTACCCAACTGACAATCAATTGCGCCTACCTGCTGCTCAGAGGCATGCCAAGTTAAACCTGTAGTAGTAAGAGCAGCAGTTCATGATCTCCCCCCCCCCCTTTAATTTCACAGGCAGCTCGAACATTTGAGCGCAAGCAGCAGGAAACAAAGGTTAAGCGTGCTCCAAAGCGCCCAGCTGGTGTTGTGACCCTGAAGGCCCTCATTCAGGAGGGCCTACTGGCACCGGCAGAGGATGCTCTCACCATGGAGTACAAGGGCACCATCACACATGCAAGTTTGACTGCAGATGGGAGGATCTTCTGGGAAGGTACGCTTGAGTTCTCGCTTTTCTGCCCTCATTTGCTTGCTCGGGCTCTCACACTTTTATCAGCCATGCCCTAACCCCAGGCACCATCTGCTTGGTAGCTGCATATGTGAACTGATACGGCTGAATCATCGGTCATGTGGATGTTCTCAAGTTTGATGAGCTGTTTCTGGGAAATGCATCACAACACTGTGGGGAGCTATCCTTGTGTCAAACCAACAGAAGGGCCAGTCTATGATACCAATGTAGACTAGGGTTTGTATTCCACTGACTTTCCTTGACGGTTGCTGGTATTCCTCTGTGCACCAGGCATGCACTTTGACTCGCCTAGCGCCTTTTCCATCTACCTGAAGCGCTTGGTCAACCCCAACCGCAAGGCTGATGATGGCTGGAAGACTGTCAAGTATGCTGGCAAGTAAGTACAGGGCTGCATAGATTCATCCCTTCTGGGTGCATCACAGAATATGGACCGTTACCGCCCTTTTGCTGCTTAAATGCTTCTTAAATAGGATTCAGTACTGATACTAACAGTACTGGTAGTAATGCAGAGGATGCCTCAAGTGCTGCCTATAGACTAGGTGATCTGTCCGAAACATGATGTTGTGTACAATACCCGGAAAGCTGTGGGTTGAACCAGCAGCATCTCCTGCAGAGATCAAGGCAGGGCAGCATGTCTTCTAGTGCATTTCCTTTAGGGCTTCTAGTGCACGGTGGTGGATAAGCTTTCAGGTGTGGGGCTTCAGCTCTGCAGCACAGAGTAGTGCTTCTTGGAGGTTCTTGCATCAGGAGGCTTGTCACAGTCACAGGCAGCAGCTTTACTCCCTTCTTGGTCTTATGCTGTTGTCACCTTATCTGTGATCGTGTGATGATAGAGTATTGTGATTGCGCTGGGGTGGCTCCCTTTTCTTATTGCTGTCATGGGTGCACACACAGTCTGGTGATAAAGTGTTGTGATTGCGCTGGGGTGGCTCCCTTTTCTTATTGCTGTCATGGGTGCACACACAGTCTGGTGATAAAGTGTTGTGATGCGCTGTGGTGGTTCCCTTTTCTTATTGCTGTAATGGGTGCACACGCAGGTACCTGGAGGCTTACAAGGTTGAGCTGCTCATGCGGCGGTACAATGAAGAGCAAGGCGAAGGTGGTGAAGGTGGGGATGGTGACTTCCCCTCCAAGCGGCCCCGCATGGATGCTGCTGCTTTTGCTGGCTGTGCCCCGGTCCTGAAGCAGCTGGCTCCCAGGAAGCATGCAGGGCAAGCAGCTGCAGCAGCAGCAGCCCGCCAAGCAGCTGCAGCTGCTGCTGGTACAGCCAGCAAGGCCAGCCCTAGCCCTGAGCCAGGACCTACTGCAAGGGAGGGATTCTGGCTGGACAACACACCCCGGCCTGCAGATTTGGCATCACAGGCAGTGCTGGAGCATGACCTAGCACCAAAGGGAGGGGAGCGCGGGAATGCTAACAGACAGGAGGTGCCTCGGCAGCAAGGGGCACCCCCTCCGGTCAAGCACTATATGTCAGGTGTGCTTGGCGGGCATGTGTGTGGAGGTCAGGGGCGGCGGGTATTGAGGTTAATCGCTTTTTTACATGTGCTGGTACCAGCATTATCAGGCTTAAATACCACGTGCTAGCAGAAATCGGGGGTCCTTGCTTTTATGTCCAAGCAGCAAAGTAAAGGGCCCCATGACTGGACCCACCGCTGGGCTAGGCACAGGCAGACATGCGCGTTTCTCAGTCAGGTTACTTGCTGTCTTACAGGTTGAAACCATGCACCTTCAAATCAAGGGTTCTACCCTGCTAGTGCATCCACCGCTAGCTGGGTTATGCACAGATGAATGGGTGGGCTGCTGCTGCTGTCTGTATGTTGGCGACTGCTGGCCATAGCATGTTGTCAGCTGGCATTATAACCCTGAGGCAGGTTCACAGCTACTAACACACCAAAATGGCAGTGGTGTATCTGCTGGCATGCTCAAGCACAAACAGTAGAAGTGATTGGAGCAAGCCTACTCCCAAGGTATTTGACTGAACCCTTGTTGCTATTCCATCATTGGCAGGCAGTGACCTTGAGAAGAAGAGCAACCAGAGCAGCGCTAGCCAGGCAGATCGGCCTCGGCGCATGGTGCGGGCTCCAGAGCGCCTCGCTAGCTCCCTGGCTGACAAGGACCCGCATGACATGGTGCGGTGTGATGCTTACCAAGGGGTGCCCGGCAGTGGGGCGCCTGGCTCACAGCCCTTCAAGGTCAAAGTGGTGCCCTGGTAAGCCTGAGGGGGGGTTGCAAGGGTTGTCTGCTTTCAGCTGTCGGACTAAGGACTTCAATAGAGACAGCCTGTCTGTGTAAAAGGAAAGGTGTTTGTGATGGCACAATCTGATGGGCGAGGATGCTGGGTGCGCATGGTTTATAAGGCTAGTGGGACAGGGTCTGCAGAGGTTTCAAGTGCTATGTGCTTTGCTTAGCTGGGGTTCTGGAAATGCAAAGAAGTTAGGGCAGTGTATGACAACCCTTGCTTTGCAAATTAGTTCTGGCGTGTGTATGGTAAAGGGTAAGGGCTGCTTGTGCAGTAGCGGGTAGGAGAAAGGTGGGCGTGTCCTAGTGGGTAGGCCCAGGGGCGGCTTTGCCGGAGGCAGTCTTGCTTTGTTTTTCATTGATTCTCCGGTTGATCCTAGGCCTCTGAAGGAAGGTTTAAAGCCGCAGCTGGTCTACAGTAACAGCATAGTGATGCCTCTGCCCATGACCTCACGGCCGATTGCTGGTTCTAGGGGCAACTTGATACTGGACTGTATGCAATATCAAGTTGATCATGATGTTTGCTTCTGCAGTGCTGAGCTTGTGATGGACTTCCATGCCCACTTGGACAAGCACGAAGTCATTGGCTTGCTGGCTGGCACCTGGGACCCAGCAACTAAGGTAGTGCGTGTGGAGCGTGCATTCCCAGTCAGGGAATCCCTGGGAGCAGCAGCAACAGCAGGAGGGACAGCAGGTGGCGGAGGGGCAGCTGCAGCTGGGGCAGCAAAGGATGAAGGTGGTGCTCGGGGTGGGGCAGGCGGCAGCAGCAGTGGCAATGGCAGCGGCAATGACCATATCAACGTGGAGATGGACAGTGAGGACCAGTTCAAGGTCACGGAGGTGATACAGCAGCAGTATGGGTTGCAGGTGGTGGGGTGGTACCACAGCCACCCGACGTTCACACCCCTGCCGTCACTCATAGACCTAGGGAATCAGCTGATGATGCAGCGGAATGCAGGGGAGGAGGGGACGCCAGGAGGAGAGGAGCCCTACATTGCAGCCATCCTGTCACCCTATGACTCTAGGCTGCCTTCTCTGCAGAGCGCAGTGACATGGTTCAATGTGGCGTATGACAAAAGCAAGGTGTCTCTGGACAAGGATTTACTGGAACAGGTGGGTGGTGAGCCATCAGGCATGGGGTGACAGATCGTTGTAAATAGCAAGAAAAGGTATCCATAACTTCCCCGTTTGGGAAGGTTCTTTGCCATGGACAGGGTGTAGGGCGATTGTAAGTCATCACCCTACTAACGGGAAGTACAGTAGGGGTTTGCAGGGCGGCCAAGGGTATGGATTGCACTTGTCTGCGTGTATCCAGGTCCTGAGCATTTCCTGTGCCTCAGCCTTGGTGTCGAACTCACATTGTAGGAGTCAGACGTTCCGCAGCTATGCATGGCAGTCATGCCAGTCTTTTGCAATTGTAATTATCTGCTAATTGAGAGGTCTGATTTTGAGATGTCACGGCTGATCAAACAGATACACATTTTCTGCCGTGAGCAGCTATCTTATGTTTTCTTCCATAGAGGACAGTGGTTAATCCCCTCTATGCAAACACTGACGTCCTGTTACGGCCTCATCCACCCCTTGAATTGGCGCTGTCAACATTTGACCCCGTCATGTGTAAATCCTGGTTTTACACTCTAGGGGAAATGGTACCTGCTGTGTTCTCAAATATGATGCCACTTTCTGCTGCAGGGTTGCTTGCCCATGGAACTGTCAGTGGAGCGTGCTGTGCTGACAGACACCAGTGAAGTCATCATCAGCCTGGTGGCTCAGCTCAAAGCCCTGGCTGCACGTTATGCCCGCAAGCGCAGCTCTGCAAACCTTGTAGCCCCTTGGCGCCCACCTCCTAATGACTCCACCCCACCAGTTAGCCGCTTGGTGAAGTTGCTGGGGTCTGTCTGCTCCTGGCTGCCTGATAACTTCACCCCTCACATGCGCCAGACTTTCAGGCAGCTGCTGGAGCTAGGGATTAAGGATGTGAGGCAGAGCGCTGGGTTGCCGGCGTTAGAGGATGATACGGGGCGGGAGGCGGATGAGCTAATGGGGGGGAAGCGGGGAGGAGCAGCAGGGCAACAGGGGAAGGTGGGACTGAAGCCAATAGCAGCAGCAGCTACAGCACAGACCCCGCCAGCACAAGCTGTTGCGGCACCTCCTGCAGCAGATGCACCAGGTTTGGAGGGGGCTGTTCCAATAACAGCTTTGGGTGCTGCAAGCGGGGGTGCAGCTCCGCTGCAGCCGCAGCAGCCATTGGGAGAGGAGCAGCAACAGGCAGCACCAAGCGAATCTATTGGTGCAGCAGCAGCAGCTAATGGGGCTCCAGTGATGGTTCCTATTTGATGAGTTGGTGCCTGCATTTGGGTTTGCAGGGACTGGAGCACTGCATGGCTTGGATGAGGCTTGACAAGCCTTGGTTGGGGCTAAAGGCTGGTTACACCTGCCAGCACTATTGAGTTTACGTATGTATTCAATTGGGAAATACCTGCTGCCAGCGCACTGTGATCGTATTGAGGCGCATTGTGGTCTGGTAGCCAAGGCTGAGTCAGCTGGTCAAGCTAGCTCAGGTAGGTATATGCCTGATATGATTGACATGCATGAGTGGTGAACGAAGAGATGAGACTGGAAAGTGACCGAAGGTGAAGTGCTGCTGATGTATGTTGTTGAGGTTGCACCATGGACGTGGTAGCCAGCAGTGGATGGCCGGAGTGGACAGGGACGAAATCAGCATCTCAGTATACTGCAGGAGTCTTAAGTCGGCTCCTTGTGCATGCCGGCCAATAGTTTGCTTGTGCGGCTCCTTTGTGCGGCGCGCTGTTCATGGATGCTGCCTGCAGTCATGAGATGCCGGCTGCTGGAGGATAGCAGAACGCCTGCATAAGCAGTTCCAATATTGCTACAGTCCAAGTGTGGGTGTCCTGCTGCCCCGCTGGCAGCTGAAACCAGCTAGCTGTGCTGAAGTGCTGAAAAGCGAGCTGAGGGATTGCCTAACCATCGTGCATTGGGAGCCATTTCATCTTAGATGCCACACCTTAAATGTTTGTATGTTTGCTTAGGGTACCTTGTATGTACAGGCCACATACAAAACACTATAATACCAAAATGAGAGGACTCAGAGCACACAAGACCTCAGCCAAACAGCAGCAGTGAGCACTATGCATGACTTCTACTAGCTGCAGCACTGCACAGTACATGTACTGCACAACCAGACGTACCACCTGCTTGCATAATATATACCAGGCCATGGTAGCCCCTGGGAGCATTCTCACTAGCAGCGACCGCAGATCAATCACGCATGCACCCTCTGGTAAACAGGGCAGAGAGAGAGACCTACGCAGAGAACTAAAGAAACAAAAATTTAAGGTGAGAGAGACCTACGCAGAGAAGGGGTAGATAGGGCCCACCTTCTCAGCGCAGCTTGCCGGTGCTTCCCCATTTAGCACCCACTGGCATCTTGTTAACTGCTGGACCCACCCTCCCCTTCATATCATCAGCCATCTCCACATTCCTAATGTCCTTGTTGCTCGGCCGCAGTGCACTCAACAGCTTCTGCACCATCCCAGTATTATCCAACCCACATGCAGCCAGCTCCAATGAAAAGCTGGTGCTTTTGCACCTATAGCTGCCGCCACAATCTTCCAGAGCTCCTGCTGATCCTACGCCCTAAACCCCAGCAGCAGCTTTACCATTGCATCCTCCCCTGCCTCAGCTGCTGCTGCTGCTTCTGTAGCTGCCAGTGCCACTTTACCTGCCTGTACCCCTGCTGCTGCAGCTGTCTCTGCATTCCTCGCTGCTGCTGCCACAATTGTTCTTGCAGTAGCTGCTGCCTCTCCAGGCCCCTGCTCCACTCCTACCCGAGCAATAACCCAAGCAGTCCCCGCAGTGCCAACCGCTTGCGCTGCTGCCTCCAGCACATTTTGCAGCCAGTTCATGCTCCAATCCTTCACCATCCCCAGGATGGACGCCACCACCTCACAAGTATCTCCTAGCAGATCTTTACTAAGTAGGCCTACTTCCTTAATTGTACGCCACAAATGGTGTGTGCGTAGATGTACTAAGTAGGCCTACTTCCTTAATTGTACGCCACAAATGGTGTGTGCGTAGATGTAACCATGTAACCTAGCAGATGCTAGCTTCAATGCATATGCCCAATTCCCACCCCTGCCACACATACCCAGCAGCCACCTTTTCAGCTACAGCTCCATGCGGGCACCCTCGCCACACATACATGGCCAAGCTGCTCTTTCAAACCACATGTCCAAGGCCTTCATATGTTCCACCTCGCTGTTTCTGTAAAGCTTGAGGTGCGGGGCCTATGGCACTTTCAGTCATGCATATCAAGCAACGCAACAAAAAAACAACGCCTTCACAATTCTGATCACCAGCTCAAAAACGTCTTCAGATGCTGCTCTGCTGCTACTGTTGCTCCATACAGGAAGAAGCAGAGGCCATGCAGCTGCCACAGCACCCGGGGGAACTGCACAATGAGCTTAGCTACCCAATGGTGCCTTGGCTCTATTGCATACGGACCTAACTACCCTTGCACAGCCGCCGCCTTCACCAACCAAGCAGACAGCTGGTGGTCACCCCAACAGTATGTGTATACATCATTGGTCAGAAGAACACTCCAGAGGCGAATGCCCAAGCAGAGCAAGCGCTTCCTCCCACCCGTAGCTTCCCCACCCTCCTCCCAACCCTTCAGTGTAGATAGCAGTTGCTGTAGCCCGTAGGTCATCTGTAAACTACCACGGGCACTTTGCTTTCATGTGTCAACTTCTTGGTGACAGAGCCAACCCAGAACTCCTGCATGCAGCATAGCGGGACACATCCAAAGGAACCTTCTCACATTCTGGTTGAGTCGCGTATGGCTGGTACTCGAGCCAGGACGTAAAGTGATGAATGTGTTGCCAAAGTGTACTGCACATACATGCAACCCAACATCCGCACCAGTGTAACGGCGTTCTTGCGGACAACCTGCCATAGAACTGAATACGTCACAGAACAGAAACAGAAAAACAGAAAAACAGCATTGCAGAGCTCCTCACACGCCAGAGAATCTGCTTTCAAGCACTTGCTTGTACACAACATGCACCATGTAGAAGCAACTACTTGACAGCAAGATCTATGGCGTTGTTTTACTACAACTACAAATGAGCAACCGCCTAAGGGGGGCCTACCTGAAGAGAAGGCTACATCCTCTGGGGCCTAAGTCCTGCTCAAGGCAGGCACAATTACAAAACACACCTCTCCTTCCTGATTATCATATTCAGTGCTGGCCTGATAGACCACCACTAAACTATCAGTAAGTTCTTCCACTTCGCTGTTTTCTAGCAGCTTGAGGTGCCGGACCAATGGCACTTTGGTATGGCATGTCATGAGCTGTGATACTATGAAAGCCCTTACTAGGCAACAGCTTCCAGTGGCAATTCCCTGGCTAACAAGACCTCGCCCATGTCACCTTGTTTTCCATCAGGAAATTTGCACTACAAAAGTCAGGATGTCAGGTGCCACTTCGACTTCCAAAGCAACATGCTTGCTGGGCTTGTGCCGCAACCACCTGCTAGTCCCCCTAACCCCACCTCATCCCAATCAAGTGGTCAGGACAGGCTTAGACCCCTTAAGTGCTGCAAGTCACTCATACATCCCGCCAAAGATATGCAAACTTTGCCTGGTCTTGTGATACACCCTATCCATACTCTCTTGCAGCTCCTATGTTCTGGTGTGGTGTGGTGGGAGTGTCATAAAAAATGGCCGGCCCTCCCCTGGCCAGGCCTGACCCACCCTCACACCAGCCAAGTGCCTACAGGTCCCTGAAGTTGCCCTGCAGCAAGCATATCTTCTGCACTTGACAGGTGCCTGCCTACTCCACAACCGCAGTGACCCTGCTAACCCTGCTCTTCAGCCTGGGCACAACAGGCCCACTAGACCCCATTATTACCTGCAAGGCCTTCTTGCCATGGCTTGCCACCACAATGGCAACAGCATGCAGATCCTCTGCCTTGTCCATGATGATGTTGCCAATGGAGTCTGCATTGTCTGCAGCAACTATTAGGTGCACATCTGTTGGGACCTGCACAGCAGCAGCATGAATGAAGATCAGCAGAATCAACAACAAACACTCAGTGCCTGCTGTGCAGATATTGCTTGAGGTAGCAGCTATACTGACACCAGAGCCATTCTTCTTTCGAAGGTGAGTTCTTACATCAAGTGCATGGGATCATGTGTTTCGGCCTGTTGGCCATCATCAGATCAACAGTAAACACCCAATGCCTGTGAGCTGCATGCTTTGAGCACAAAACACATGGAAAAACAAGTACATGTTTCTAATTGCAGAGGTTCGCTGTAAACCTCTCTTGCATGGAAAGCAAGAGCTTGCACCAGTATCTGCTGCAGGGATGCATGTGCAGCAGTTCACCCTTTCCGTCTTGCCAGTGCAAATGAGACCATTGACCTTCCTGCAAGCCGCTAATGGCCATTGCCTTGGTCCTCTAGCAAGCTATAAGGGCATTCAGACCACCCTCTGGAACCAGGAGCCTCCATGTGGCCCCGCATCCATGTGACCTATCCATGTGGCTATCCATGTGGCTATCCATGTGACCTATCCATGTGGCCTATCCATGTGGCCTATCCATGTAGCCTATCCATGTAGCCTATCTCCACACTTACCTGTGCCTGCCTCACCACAGGTGCAAACGCGGCCTTTACCATTTCAATGGCTTCCCTGAACTGCAACCACAGAAACAACACATTAATGAAGTTTCCTACTTGGTCCGCATCCGTGATTCTGTGACAGCTTGAGATGCAAGTCCTATGGCAACTTTGCTATAACATTTCAGGACAAGTGTAACAATGATAACACTGAGGCTAGTTGCTACAGCATTGTCGAGGCAGCATATGCTACAGCATGTACCAATGCAATGGATAAGCAGTGGTCAACCTAGACAGATGATGTCCTCCGCACGACACAGGCACATAGCAATATGCCGAGCTGAGGTCAACTAAGAGGCTGGCCGTCCTGCAGTTTTAAACACAAGGAACCTAATGCGCAGAACAGCCAGTATACACCTGAAGCAAGCCATCATGAACTCCTTGCATGTCTGACAACCAAACGCACCCCCAGGTATCACTCTGCAGCCTTGACAAAGCTTGTCCCATTGGATAGTGCTAAAGAGAGTCCCTTTGGCTCCCCTGGGTCTAACAGTGCAGATGTCATCTGTCACTTACCTCCTCCCTTTCCAAGGCATCATCTGGTGGGATGTATACCCCAGGCCATGGGTGCATGGTGTCAGGCTCTGGGACCACATGGATCAATGAAAACTTGTCACCTGCAGACAGAAAAAAACGTCAAGTCCCATGGCGCAGCAATATCAGGATTGCTTTGTGCTTGGAGGATACTCTGAAGAGAAAAATCAGTACTCAGGCTGGTCTGTGGCAATGATGAGGCTGCTTACCCCGGCGGTATAAGTTTGTTGCTGCCCATTCAAGCGCTTTGACGCTAGTCTACGCAGAAAGCAGCGACGGGTATGTTTAGAGTTAGTGGCAACGGGGCACGTGCTGCGGATCAGCTACTGAGTATCAAGCCCTTACTTCTGTGTTGTCCACTGCAACTATGATTATGCGCTCGTAGAGGTTGTATGGACCTGGATCTGTAACGCTGATGATAGAAGCAAGGCTTATCACCGATCTAGAACGCGGTGGTGCTTGAGACATGGCACTTGGCCGCGGCGCTACTGTTCCGGACCAGGCATCCAAGGTTTAGGGTAACCCAAACATGATAAGCTGAGACTCCTGAACCGATCTCTCCCGCAGTACGTATGAAGTTTATGAAGTACTGCACCGACAATGGGTCAGCAGGATTCGATCAGATTGTGGGATTGTGTCAGCGACTCCAATGTTCCGGCGCTTCTGAAGCTGTAAGAGTTCTCGAGACCATGATGAGCTAACGCACTAGTAGGTCACATGCCGCTAGCTTTCAGGGATGCCATACACATGAGTCGGTTTAAGCACACGGTGGAGAGCCCCGCAGACATTCTGCCGTGTGGATGGTGTCACTCGAGTGAGCCAACTGCGGAGCGAGTGACAGACTCATGAGCATAGCCCAAGCTCGCATTTGGCGGACAGCGTAACATTGCAAGTAGGTCCACATTGGCCTGCTTCTGTAGCTGTTGAAATGCAAGCCATACAAACTTAGCCCAGTGACCCATCATGCATGGTATGAGTTGAGGTCTTGCAAAGACTCGTTGATTCTCCTGCTTTCAGACACGTAAGCACTGCTGAGGTCTTAGCAGCGCCGCCGCCAATGGGAGCAGGGGCTTCCAAGGGCAGCGGATCAGAGATACCACCCATGGCCAGCAGCAGACGTACAGCAGCAGGTCATGCTGGCCGTTCAGCATTGGCAGAGGTACGCTCATGGGGTCGCTGGTTTTCACCCTGCCTATGCTATTCCAGGCTGGCGCATTGCGCCCAGATGGGCGAAGGTCACATGCCTACAGACCTGCATGGTGCAAAGCAGCGGAGACAGCCTACTTCGACAGGTCTATGGTGTCAGGGCATGATCGGATTCGATTGATTTAGAGGAACACGATATTTGGTCAGAGCCGCATAGGAACCATGCTGAAGCTGCCTGAGGTTCTCGCAGGTCTTCTCCACGCTCGTGGCGGTAGGAGGTCTGGTCTGGGCGCTCAAGCTGACCATGAGCTACATGGACCCCTACCGGGAGCAGCGCAAAGAGGTCAGTGACATACCTCCAGACGGCTACGTAGACAGTTGAAATGCTGCCAATAAGGCAGTGAAGCAGAGCAACTTGCAGTTAACATGCCAGTGAATAGAGCAATATAGCCTCTAGCAGCACAGCGCAACTTGCAACTTCAAGAGGCAGACAGGAAAGCAGCGATGGGAAGCTAGTGGCCTCAATTCCAGAGACCACTGAAATCACTTCAGCCTTAAAAGCGGGGCCACCTATGCAGTGGGTTCACCACACATGCACAGTTAAGAGGTGGAGAACCTATTGCAGTCCTGGGTTCCTCATGGACCTGCTCTTACTGCCAAGCAGCTGCTGCCTGTCTCCACAGATGCTTTCTGACAGCCCACTGAGCATCTGAACACCAGCAGCTGCACCCTGCTTGACTGTGCTGCTGCAGCAGCCTCCCTGTAGTGCAGTGGCGGCTGCAAATGCCATATATCTTCCATTTGCACTCAGGAAGGTCACTACATCTGGCACGTCCTTTATCTAGTGCTGTTCCATGCCTTAATAGCATTTGCAAGTGACCGTTGTGTCCTGGCACCTGTACCTTACTTGGCAGTACAGGGGAGCTGCAACACCCGTGCCTGTGCTGTGTTTAATGCTGCAGGCGAAGCGTCAAGCTGCACTGCTGAAGAAGAGGCTGGGTAGAGACATTGAACTCAACGAGTTTGAGATGGTGAGCGGGAAGGTTGCAAACCGAGACCTGCTCGTGTTGCTGTGTTGGATGGGTGATAAATTCCGCCTCATGCTAAGAGACCTAAAACCGTGCCGGGAACACCCCCAGCTGAATATGTCCTGCAGATTATAACTATATCAAATGGCATAGCTTGCAGAAGGGCGCTATTACCATGGTGCATGCAGCTGGTTGGATCACATGCAACCATCCGTAGGCAGTATGCTGTTTGCGGCTGGGCAGTGACTAGGCTTTGGCTGCACGTGTATGTTTTAGCTTGGCTCTGCTTTTCCTTGGAGGTTTTAGGCCTCTGCTAGATGGGAGAGCATGAGGTACCTGGAGCAGATCATAGTTGCATTCGCATGAGCACGTTGCAATCAGTCTGACCAAGAAAACAGGCCCAGGGCTTACCCCTTGCGCCTGTTCCCGTTAACCGCAACATTACAGACCAGCCTCTCAGTTACCCCATTCTACTCAATCAATCAATCAATCAAAACGCAAGACCAGCAATGCCAATGGCCAAACAAACCTAGGCCACAAACACAAGGCTCCTGATCACAATCACGAAGCCACACAACCGATGGTGGATTTGCCACACACAAGCTGAGGCTAGATGCAACGGCGTGCACACCAAGGGGAAACAAACACCACCACTAAAACCCAAAACCTGCTCCACTTCCATCACACATGGGTGGCGGGGAGGCAGCAGGATCAAGCACCACCCTAGTAGGGGCTGGAGGTGGCTCCCACCACCTAGGTACTGGTGAACCACCATCCTCCCAGCCACTGAAAGGCACCACATAGCGCTCCACATGCTTATCAATAGCTTGCTTAGTGCGCCTTCTACACCTCACTAACCGTTGGCTTTCCCAAGGGTGCGTAAGATCCCACAACCTCTTCCTCCAAGCACTCTTAATCTGACATGAAGCCTCCCAGCTCCCCTCATCTTGACCAAGCACCTTCAGATCTGCACACACGCATTTCTCCCAGGTATGGCGAGGCCTACCCACTGGCCTCGTCATGTCACCATGTAATGAAGAGAACAACGCAATATGCGGCAACCTGCCCTCCTCCATGCGGCCCACATGCCCCAGCCACCTCAGCCTATTTGCTGTGATGTATGCTGACAAGGTGGCTACCCCACATGATTTCCTGATATGCTCATTGGTGTGCCGATCTGACAACCTGACCCCCAGGATGCTCCTAAGGCAGCTAGAGTGCACCCGCTCAAGCTTTTGCGATTGCACTTTGGTCAGGGACCAACACTCACTCCCGAACAGCAGAATTGGCAACACATATGCCTTGTAACACTTCACCTTCGTAGCCAATGACAGATGCTTGGTACCCCACATCTTTTCAAACTGCTTAAACCTCCCCACAGCCTTACCCCTCCTGATATTCAACTCCACATCCAACCTGCCATCAGTCACAAGCACACTTCCCAAGTACTTGAACTGTGACACCTCTTTTACCACACCCTCACTGATAACCACCTCTGGTCCTTGCTGCACTGGCACATCCCCCTCCTTCCAATCCTTGTCAATGGACAGGATCTCAGTCTTGCTTGCATTCTACTACTGCATGCAATTAAAGGCTGCTTCTCTGGCGAAGCCTTTTTTGGGAGCACTGCAAGGAATAACCTCATACCTGCATGCAGTAGACAACCGGCTGGAGTCATGTCAAGGGCGCTGCACAGCTGCAGTGCTGAATGCTGCCTAGTTCGGATAAAGTGCATGCAGCAAGTGGGCCAAGGCAACATTTGAAACAAGTTGCACAAGGCACATTTGTATTGAGTGTATGTTTCTCATGGGTGTTTGCTGGTCTGCAGCTCTTGGCGTCCAACATTTTAAACCCACGCAACATTGAAGTGTCTCTGGATGACATTGGGGGCCTGGAAGATGTCAAAGCAGACATGGTAAGGTGGGGTAAAAGAGGACTGCTCACTGAGCACAAGAGTGGTCGCCTTACAGTAGAATCTTGCAATAGTACAGTTGTTGGGCTAAGGGGTGGTGGTTGTTGGTTTGCTTTTCAAGGGCTTCGTTATATCACAAGCACAGGTCGTTATCATCAACATCACCAGTCATAGTCAGGTGAGTGATGGGCTTTGGATGATTTATCACACTGCACTACATGGTATAAGCCCCTCAGATTTGTTGTTAGGTGGAATTGCAGCTTTTTACTCCTCTCAGTATATGTCTGGCAAGTGCTGACGTGGGCGGGAGGTAGTGGTGGCGCACACAGCTTTGATGCATGCAGGCAGTGTTATAGGATATAGCGCTTTATATGGCTGCTGGCAATGTAAGGGCACCTGCTATATGATCTGTGTGCACTACAATAGGCTATGCCCCGCAGTTGCTTGGACGGCAGCTGTGAAAGCATTTCATCGGATACATGCTAGTTGCCTGCCTCTTACTCCTTGGCTTTTGCCAGGGTTAGGAGATACTGTCCACTGTAGCAGGTTGTGGCACTTTTGGAGGTCATACATAACTCGATGATGGGGTTTTACATTGCACAACCTGACCTTGCCCTTCTTCGTGCACCAGCAGCACCTCCTCAGAGTTTTCCATAATGATGAGTTTTCGTCTGGTTGGTGCCGTTGTGCGTAAAAGTTTGTGACGGTGCTGGAAGATCCTGGCAGACCAGGATGAAGTTATGCATCATCTTGTGCCATCCTTGAGTCCAGAGAAGCAGTAAGACAGAGATGCAGGCGAAACTATAGCCGGTCTTGATTTTGACATCGTTTGGAAGGAAGCATTCCGGAAGGAATGTAGGGCCACTGCCCTCGATAGACTGACGACACTCAACATGGCCCGTGAATTGGGTGCAAGATGCAATGAGCTGAAAGACGTGCCCTGCTGACAACGTGCATATCTGGTTCCTGCGGCTTTCATTTTTAACTGCTCTCATGTATCCTTCATTCTCTTTCCTCTTGCTCCTTGCTTGTGCCAGTGTTTGAAGGTGTTGAAGCCGCTATCAGACCCAGACACCTTCTGCACCACGTTATGGCGCCCTGCCAAGGGAGTTTTATTCTATGGGCCCCCTGGTACTGGCAAGACCATGCTTGCCAAGGCCCTGGCCAAGGAGTCCAATTGCTTTTTCCTGAACGTTACAGCCAGCACAGTGATGAGCAAGTGGTTTGGAGATGCTAATCGGTTCATACGTGGGATCTTCACCTTGGCAGCAAAGCTGGAGCCATGTGTCATATTCATAGGTGAGGCGTTTTGGAGACGTTGGTCGATGTCATATGTGAGGATTCCAGGAGACCTGTATCATCAACCACTTTCATAGGTAAGGAGTTTCGGAGCCCTGGGTCATTCTTATAGGTGAGGAGGTAAGGACTGCAGAGTGGACTTTGAATGCTGTTGCGATCTGGCAGATGCTTTATACCTCCAAGCTCTTGTGGTTCGGGTGGGCTTGAGTTGTATTTGTTGAGGTAAAATGATATGATGGTGCAGTCGGTTAAACAGAGCTGCTAGCTTGACTACAGGGCGTAGCATTGCAAGATCTGCTGGTAAGAATACTCGTGTGACATCATTTCTTCTTCTGAGCTTCAGCAGGTGTAGCATTGTATTCAACAGTGCGAAATTGCGTGCAGATCAGGGTAGGCATGCCCACCTCTCGCCTAGCCTCTTCATCGCAGCTAGGTCCGTTCATGATGCACAAGATGTTTTTTGTACACTAGCGGAAGTATACTGCTGCGTTCCTGTCTCTCTTTCTGCGTGTGTCTACTGGTACAGCGCCTTTATTGCTTCATAGTTCACTGCTTGTGTGAGGTTCTGTCATCTTGGGTAATGTGTGCGTGGGCAGAGAGTGCTTTCCGTTTAGTCCATCTGTTGGAAAGGGCTTTGTTGCTAATCTCTTGGTTCGTCCGTGTGCCATTGTGTTCAGATGAGGTAGATGCCTTCCTAACCAAGCGTGGGGCCTCCAGTGAGCATGAAGCTACCTTGCAAGCCAAGACGGAGTTCATGCAGCTATGGGATGGTATGGAGAGCTTGCGAGGTGTGCGGGTGCTGGTCATGGGGGCAACAAACAGACCGTGGATGGTGGATGAGGCCGTGCTCAGGTGGGGAAGAAAAAGGGTGAAGTGGAATGGGGCAGGTTGGGGGTGGGGTGGGGTGGGGGCGGTGGGGGGATGGGGAACGGAAGTTTAGGAGGTTGTTTAGACGAAGCGGGGAATAATCGTAGAAATACATGCCCCAAGCTCTGCTGGCCTTGCGTGCTGAGAGGGGTTCGGTGTTGGGGCCACTCTGCTTTGCATGTTAGGGCTATGTACTACGCTTTTATGTGGACTTCGGCCAGTCAGATCCGCTCCGGTACTGAGGGTGTTGTCGCTATGGGTGGTGTAAATCCCGTGCCTAGAAGGGGGCTAGGGGAGGCAGGAGGGAGTTGGGAGTGTGCTGACCATTGGTGCAATCAATTACCAGGTCATCTTTGAGACTGTGCTGAGACAGACGACAGGGGAGGGGGGGACTTTGGCCCGGGGGAGGGGGGGGGGGTATTTCAGGGGCGATTTGAGGTGATTAAGGGGCAAATGAGAGACTTCAAAGGGGGCCTAAAGGAGGAGGTGGGAGCTCAGCGTATGGTGTGGGTGCTGGTTTGTGCAGCGAGCCGGCCACGTTGGTGGAAGGCGTTGTGTCCAGGTGGGAATTGAAGGAGGAGTTTGGGAGCAGGGGCCTTGAAGGTGGGTGGGTGTAATGAGGAATTGTGGGCAGCGGGTGGAGACAGAGGATAGGGAGGGGGATGAGGTTCATAGCTGTTGTGCAATGGAAGTTACTGTCCCAGTTTTCCATATTGGCACAGCAAATTGAGTCAGATCGCCTCAAACGGTTGGACCGCCGTGGTAGTCTGTGCACTAGAGCAAACCTGTGTACTTGTGCATTAACCTAAGGACGAGTTGCTGATGGGTATGCATGGTCTGGTGGCGCAATGCTTGCCTCCTTCTGGGGCTCTCAGTATGTGTTCTGATCCGGTTCCTACTAAATCTCTGCCTTCGCCACCCCGATTGTGTCCAATCGTAAAATCTGTAGGTGCCTGTCCGATGTTGTGAGCAAGGGAATGACCCCTTGCTGGCTTGATTCCGTCTTACTTTTCTTTTTTTGATACGGAATAGCCAAAAAGCCAAGGCCCTGGGTCTCGAGCCGTGCTAACAACAGCAAGGTGGAGCAGTATTGAGATCGTTTGATGGATTGTTTGCATGTGCTTTGGTGCAGGCGGTTTGCGTTACAGTATGAAGTGGGTCTGCCAGAAGCAGCAGAGCGGATGCAGATCATGCTGCGATATCTGCTGCGGCATGAAGGGGAGATGCGGGCGCTGGCAGCAGCAGGCCGCTTTGAGCCTGGGGAGGGGGGCGTGGATCCAAACTTATTGATGGACAGGTGAGTTGGTCGGGTGATCTGGTATCAAAGCTTCTGTGGCCTAAGGACCAGACCTCCTCATATTGTGT
Source organism: Pseudopediastrum boryanum (assembly GCA_963556185.1). Lineage (NCBI taxonomy): Eukaryota > Viridiplantae > Chlorophyta > Chlorophyceae > Sphaeropleales > Hydrodictyaceae > Pseudopediastrum > Pseudopediastrum boryanum. The sequence continues at coordinate 4,336,496 of OY744506.1, forward strand.
AGGGGAAGCGCTGCAGATTTGCAACTGTCAATTTGTGCAGGAGGACGTCCCCCTTGCAAGTATTGTGAGGTTCCATGGTTCCCGCTGAATCCGAGGGGCTTAGCCCTGCACATCGCACATGGCGTTCTCCCACGTAACATGGCTAGGAGGAGCAAATAGTAGATAGGAAATTTGTGGAAGGTTGGGCTGGAGTCTGGTCTATCGGTGGGTACCTGAGTCAAAGGTGGTGATGCTGAAGTAGAATGTGGGTTGGGTCCGGGGGGTTTGTGCTGGTGATAGATGGACTGTATTAGGGAGTTACACGGGAGTTTAAGCGGAGGTTCACTGAAAGTTCGACCTGAGGGTGTAGGCTGCTTGGATTGTTTTGGGGGCTGATGATATGGGAAGGTAGCAAGGTGGGTAGCAGCTCGTCACACCTTGGCACAGCCTTTCACCTTTCGGTGATGTGTGAACTTGCAGTGTAGTATGATACTGGTGCACTTCTCAATGTTGCTTGTATTCTGTGAGCTGGTTCAGGCATGAGCTAGAAGGTTGGAGGTTGAGTGTGGATTTGTGCAGCAGGGGGGAGGGGAGGAATGGACAGTCATGGGGGGCTTGCTTGTATCCATATCTAGTCCCTGCTCATGCCACTTGCTGTGGTGGACAGATTGACCCCCAGGCTGCCATAGGGTGGCAGGTTTCTTGTGGATGAACAGGAAGATGCTGGATGTGCTTCCAGTGTAAGCCGGGAATCTGTGCAGTTTACATGGCACCCTTCCTATTGCACTGCAAAACCCTGAGCACGAAGGTAGAGGTGGGCTCAAGCAAGGAGAAAGGCTTGTATGGTGTTGTGATGTGTGCAGGCCATCTGGTCCCGGTGAGCAGCCTCCTCTGACGGCCCTGGCAGGACTAACCAAGGGCTACAGTGGAAGTGACCTCATGGAGCTGTGTGCACAGGTGAGTGGGAGGCCAAGGGGTGGGAGAGAGGAGAGAAAAAGCGGGGAGGGGGGAGAGGGAAGGAGGGAGCGGGGGGAGAGGGGAGAGGGAAGGTGGGGGGAGTGAGGGAAGGGGGGCGGGTAGGGGGAGGGGGAGAGGAAAGGGCGAAGCAGGGGAAAGGGAAGGGAGGGGAAGGGAGGGAGGTGGGGGGAGGAGGAGGGAAGAAGGCAATGAGGGAAGAGATGTGTGATTGATGGGTTGGGGCGTGGACAGGTAACATGTGGTTAAGGGGATGTGAGATGGAGAGGTCCTGTGTAGTCCAAGGGCGCGGGGAATACGAGGTGCATGGGGGAGAAGGCATCTGTGTTGCATTGCGCGTTGGGGGCGGTGAGAGGGCCTCTGTGACAAGGCGTGGGGAGTGCATAGGGTGTGTGGTATTCAGCGAAAGTGGTTGATGGGTAGTGAGGGTGTGTGAGGGGGGAAGGTTGGGGTCGAGGCAGAACTATTTCGCTGCACTCGATCCAATGTCGTGGTGCCTGTTGCTGCGATGGCTCTGACAAACGATCACAGAGCTCAGCGGGAGTTTTAGCGATAGGCAGCAGCAGATTGTCACCTGCAGTGGTGGAACTCATTGACGATTGGACCTTGGGTGTATGTGCACGTGCATGCTGATGAGTCTGAGTAGTGGCCAAGCACACGTAACTGGTTTGATGTTCAGAAAAGCAGCAGCGTAGCGGGTGCTGCATGGCCCTCGGGCCGTGCTGTCGTTTACTTCAAAGCAGCAATAGGGTATGGGTTTAGGCTTGGGAGGCAGGCTGCACGGGGGCTACTCGGTCTTAGAGGTAAGCCCACACGTTGACATGCTTGGCATAGAGAAAATTGTTTAAGCTGATGATTTGTGCAAGCGTTGTCTGAATGTAGCTGCATTGGTCGTCAGTGACCTGTCCTGTAGTTAGTGGTCAGTGAGGGTTCTAATGATCTGCTTGGCAAGCTGATGTTACTACTTCTTGCCGACTTGTGCGGACTTCAAAGAAACAAACAGTTATTTAAGGTGCGGCAACCGCAAAGGGCTGCTAGGTGCATCAACTTGCTGCTGCTTACGTGCTTGTATTGTTCTGGCGTTGTCAGGCTGCTCAGGAGGTACTTGCTGAGAAGTGGACACAACATGACGAGCACCTGCGACAGCTAGGGTATAAAGACATTGTGAAGGCGCTGCAGCATGTCAAGCCAAGCACGAGCAGGGCAGATGCATATGTGCAGGGGACACATGGGCAGCGCTACAATCATGGGGATGGTAGCTTTAGCAGTCCAGGGCGGAAGATCAATCCGGATCTCTCAGACCTTATGATGGCTATGGCAACAGAAGCTGGAACGTTAGGTGGGACTGGACGTGGAAGATGGCAGGGTAGCAAAGAAGAGGAGAGCAGTACGGACGGGGCTGAGCAGCCAACTGGCAGCAGCAGCAAGAGCAGCAGCAGGGGCGTTAGGGGGGTTACGTCACAGGGAATTGAGGGTGAGGTTGGGGTGAATGGCACCGACGGGGCGAAGAAAGATGGCAGTGAGGGCAGAGAAGAGGAAGTGTTTGCTGCTTTGGGGCGGATGGTGTGGCAGTATATGAACCAAGTCGGGTGACCTTGGGTGATGAATGCGCCTGCTTCAGGGTTTTCTGTTCAAGATACTCCCCGCGCTGCGGATCTGGAAGATGGCTGCATTAATCAAAACATAATTGCGTAATACGGCAGACGAATCTCTGATGTTTGAGCGAGCGCTGGGCGGCGCTGCTACAAGGGAACAAGCCATCCCGCCATATTTAAACCTGCGACGTAGCATTCACCTGGACAGCAGATTAGCACGGTTCGCTTAATAGGTGCCATTTCTATGTTGCGCACGAAAAGTCCCGCTGATTAGCTGAACGATGAAAGAGTAGTGATTGTCAAGAGATTACGCCAGCTGTCGTTGTGCGCTTCAAATCCGTGGCCATGTATTGAAGCTGGGCTTGTGCTGTTCTAGAGCGAGCAAAGCGGAGCGCTGGCCAAGAAAGTGGTCGCTTGACTGTGCGCATGTTGCCCAGGAGTGGCTCTTTGACATAGTGGCAGATAGAACAATACTTTGTCTCGTTTGACCAATTGCCGATGCCCGGGGGAATGGAACAGCCACATAGTTGGCCGAAGGGATCTGTGATTGAAGGCATTATGAAGGGTCGCTACGACCTATGCCCTCAGGAAGAGGTCTTTAGCAGCAGAGCAGACACTCCTTCCTGGGGTTCCATCGGCGATTCAGGGGGAAGCGACGCGAGTCCAGCTTGTACAGATGTCGCGTGTACAGTAAAGATCAACCTTGCTTTAAAGAAGAATGCTAGACCCCGCCAACTTGGCAAGCGCGCAGCTTCCAGAGCGTTATTCCCGGACGCCACAGGCTGTGAGGGTGTCCAAACCTTCTTACAGCAAGCTGAGCACGAGGTGCGGGATGTCCCAAAAAACGCCAGAAAGGTTCTGTGCCCAGAATTTGGGCTGCACACTTGACATACATGTCGCATTGTGCACCTTCAGACCGTGCGCAGAGGCCACGAAGCACGACTGCACGAATGGATTTCTGGCGGTTAGTCCGCTGACAGATCATGCATCCAATTTGAACCCCGCTAATCTTACTCCTATGTTTGATATGCGTTACAGGCAAAGAAGAGAGTCTGCCGGGAGCGACTTGCGCACATTTCCGAAGTATCACAAGCAGCTCTGATGGTCCCTTGGTGCCATGAGCCTTTGACCACTCCCTGCTCGCGCCCTACAGCGAGCAGTTTATGCTGATTGGTGCACAACATTTCGACGAGACAATTAATGCTGCAGATACTCTCTTTCGGGGCAGCAGACATCATACCAGTGGGCGTCTCGGCATCCTGTCTTTTTGGTCGAAGAGTCTTGTGCTCGAGCTAGCAGCTATCCACTCGGCGCTGCAGCCCTTGCGTCAAGAAGGGCATTTGTATGCATGATCAGCAAGGGCAGTCCGTTAAGTATTGCTGCCTATTGGCCACGAAGCCAACCATTACCCGAGGCAGCGGTTGGCTGCAATATCCAGGCTTTCCAGTCCAGCTGGTCACGATGGGGGTCCTGATGACCAATAATGGCACCTTGCAAGTGAAAAACTAATTCTTTCGACGTGTATCATATGAGCAAAGGAAACTTTAAGTGCACGGGCATTGCTGCCCGCACGGGGCAAATACCTTGTCTACCATATATGGTGCCAACAGAGCCTAATTAATTGTGAATTTTTGGTGATGCCAACTTCATCTGTCATGGATTTCAGGCCACTTCAGGATGCAGCATCTGATCGGATGATGTGTGTTGCAGCCCAATCAGAATACTGGTACTGGTTCAGATGGGTGATTGGCTCCTATCAAAGCCAGGATGTCCAAGCACAAAGATTTCTGAGACATGCAGTGAATTGCCTATCAGTTTCTACAGCGACATTTGGCAATCTGCATGCCACAGTGGCAACAGGGAGGGGCCTTAACTTGTTACACCTTTGTGGTGCACTGTTTTGGGCTCAATCAATGGTTGGACACTGCTATGCCAGTTGAGTTTGCATGCTCTATGAGGCTGCTTGTTTGCAGAGATAGAGAAGCCCTCAACGTGGTGCCTGAAGTAATTGCAGCTACACATTGTTCTGGTGTTTGATGGGCATGTGACCTGGTGGCACCTGCTTACATTTTAGGATAAATGCCCACCAGCCAATACCATGCATGCCATGTTAGCGCCCTGTATGCGTGTGCTTTGTCTGTGGCTGCAACATATAGGCAAAGTGTATCTGTTCTCGGGTTCAGTGTCACATTGCATCTTGTCCTATCTGAACAAGCTAACAGTGTCTTAGTGAGGAGTTACTATGCAAGTGACCTGACCCAAAGAGACTGTGGCCCTTGGGATGCATAGTGTGTTCTCAAAGCTCTAGATTAGCAAGTACGGCTCCAGGCACATCAGGCATCGGTTCTGTTTTCTATACGCTGGGGGACATCCGTGACCCCAGTTGGAGTCCATGCATGCCCACCTCAGCAAGGAATATACGCATGGCACTGTCGGTAAGGCAGTGCATATGTTAGCGCAGTGCATGCATGTATTGAGCATGCCAGTTCAAATCCTCGTGCTGCAGCCATCGTTTTGCTGTGCCTGGTGTCTTGACAAGCTGTATGAAATTGCCAGGGTCGATGGACCCCAAACCTCTTCATTGAGGCTTGGGCCATGCATGCAGAACTTGGGACATGCTCAGAGCTTTTTTGATGCTGCACAGCCTTCTTGCTATGTTAGCTATGCCATATTGACTGAGCAAGAGCGCTTGGTACGCAAGTTGACGCTCTGACCCCAGTGATTAGACTTTGGTTTGCTTCCATGGTAGGTGGGGAGTATGATGGCGTGACTCAACTAACCTACATCTGTATACTGCAATGTTCCTTGTGTGGCATCTTGGAGCTGCAGAGTTCAATACTGGCCTTAACAGGGGCCATGGAGCAAGTGAAGCAAGGAGCTATGACAGCACATGGACCATTGTGAGCTTGCAATTGGTCTTCTGTTTTTCTGTGTAGTTGTGAGTTCATGTGTGTTGAGCTTTGCATCAGGACTACTATCGGCATCAGGCCTGACGACTTGGGTCACTGAGAGTGAGACTGGCATTTGGAGGTGCTGTGCGCTTGCAATGTCACATTAGCTGTGTGCGAGAGGCTCTGTAACCCCTCCGGCAGTGCCAGGGAAACAATTAGAGGGCAACTCCTGGGTGAGGCAGTGCTGGGCGCAGAAATACTTGAGGCCTATATTATACAATGCTTAGGACCGGCATGTCAAATAGAACTGCATAAGATATAGGAACATTTATATATGTGCTAGCCTCTACCATATGTCACTTGCTGCACTTGCCAGGTCTGCTGGTCCCTGTGTGGTTGAGAAGATGCTGACTGTGTTCGCTGCCATTGCAAGCTGCAGTCTGTATGGAGAGTTCATAGCGTCACTGGTACTGCCAACTGTATGACATGGTATGTTGTGTGTTCTGTTATGTGCCGCTGTGGGGGCTGACAAAGCAGCTAAGGCGGAGCAAGGGCATGGATGATCCAGAAGATGTAGAGTTCACCTACCCCTGTTGCTGTTTCATGTACTCAGAGCGGTGACAAGATTCATGAGGTATGCACTCTTTGTTGGGGGGCAGGTGGTGAAGCAGCAGGGGCAGACATGTTCGTCTGGGTTCTTTATGACTGCAGGGGTGCGGATGTTTTGTGAGCTTGAAGGCACTAATGCGGACTATAGGGTAGGACCAGCCTTTTCCTATCCGGGAAGGCATTGATCTATGATGCTGCTGACTTAAAATCCTGGAATGTACACTTGCAACTGACCCTACCCTGTGTGTAGGGCCAGTTGCAGAAAGTGATCCTATGCACTGCTGCTGGCCTGAGCTTGAAAGCAGGTCTTGGGCCAGTGTACTGAGGATTATCTGCAGTCCACAGGCGGTTGAGCATTGTGACATGGCTTGGCAGAGCTGATTGCAGGATTTGTTGCTTCCATCAGACCTGTATAATAGGCATTTGCATTTTAGCGGTCGCCTGGACTATTAGTCATTATCCAAAGGCTTTTCATGAGCTGGTTGAAGCACTTGTTTGCCAGGTATACTTATGGTTGGTGGCAGGAGCCAACATGGCCAGATGTGATGACTATGCATACCAAATTGCGCAAACGATGACGACTGCAATATGATATGGCAAATAGCCTTAGTTGAGCTTTGGTTTGCAAGCATTCCACGGGGTTAATGCCTCAACTGGTTTTTGGTATGCAAGGACAATATGAGGGCTTGTACAGATCCAACCGCTTTGCACATCATGCTAGGCATGATACCTGGTAGAGTTAGCCAATGAGTAGACAGAGGTTACATTGTTGGGTGGTGGTGTCCGGCGGAATTGCTGTTGGGACCATAGGTCCAAATTTTTGGCTTCATGTGTTGTGCAAATGTCAGGCTTTGGTGTGTTGTTCAGTTTAATACTGCATGCTTGTTGGACAGTATGTCCTGCTAAAGTGGGGAAGGGCAGTCATGGTGTGGCTGCCTTGTAATGCTCTTAGTTGTTGCACAGTGAATACCTTATGTGACATCATTGGTTGCGCAAAAATGTGCTATGGTATGCATGCATGGATGGGGTTGCCTCAGCCTGCTTATGTGCATATCTCATCAATTGCAACCTGTGAGGGTGGGTCCTTATTGGACCAACGCCTGCTGTCCATGCTACACATACATAGAATCTGGTTGTGTGCTCAAGGGGAGGCAGGGGGCATGGGTACTGTCCAGCTGCTGTTTGCCTAGTGTGCAGACATTCTGGATTATGTAATACGGGAATCTTGAGGTTGTGGCAAGCTTTGGTGTTACTCTGCACAATTTCTCATTGAGGGGACGGTACACAATGTGGCACGTAGGTGGGACTCAGTGATGCAGGCAATGGTGTATGGTGTTGGTACTGCCTCACGGTAAGCATTTGGTCTGTCAGTGCCTCAAACACTGGGGGCCTGTTCTGTGATGTGCTGAGTTGTGGTTGTCGTCAGTGCGCACATTTTGATGCTGGCAAGGTTGCAGAGGTAGACGTTTTATGAAGTTGTCCGCACTCAATTCTGGCAATGTATATTACATTTCATGATATGCCATAGCAATAAGTGCCATAGGCCCCGCACCTCAAGCTGTCACAAAGAGCAGCGAGGTGGAACAGAATACGGGTAAACTTCGACATGTATGACAATATATGCATGCCTAAACATGAGGTCCAGCAGCTAGGTCAAAATCACCCAAAACCTCCACTGCCCCAATGGGGGTAAGAGCCTCCCTCCTACTTAAGAAAGCAAGGAGGGCTTGTAAGCCCGGGTGCAAGCAATAGTTGGTAACTAACCCCATTGGTTGGACCTCACGCCACATCAGAAGGGTGAGCATAAGCATTCCTAATCTTCCAAGCAGCTGCAACATATTTAGCTATACACTTAAATGCATGCTTGAAAGGGCCATATACTAAGCCAGACTCCTCATCGACGTCTACACCCCAGAACTCTTCATTAAGCATGCTATGCAGCTTCTCCTCATCAGATTTGCCATCCAATATCTGACATTTTGCAGCAACATCAGGGTCAGAAGTCAGCTTCTCCCACAGCTTTTGCCTTTGTGCCTGGTAAACAGGACAGTCAAACAAGAAGTGTTCAGGAGATTCAACTTCACCTCCCAATTCAGGGCCAAGATCACAGGACTTGCAGCACTCCCTACGTGCACTTTGCCTGCTAGCGCTCTGCCTACCGAATTTTGCTGTCATAGCGTTGAGAGGAAGAATACCTGCACGCAGCTGCATAATGAGTTCCATGCCTTTGCTCAGAGGGCCTGTGCACAGATATGGCTGCGGCTTGAAATAATTGATATCGTCATTGTAATGCTGCATATATGTCGCTAAAGTAGATTTATTCCTAGCACCCTCCTCCCGAACAGCCCTGTCTCTTTCATATATACTCCACCTGACATATGCCCTGAAGCTAGGTAGGTGTCCCTCTCTCACTCTTGCTTGTAAGGTTTCTTCCTGCATGCCTAGTTCAGCCCTGAGTTTATTGAACCTCTTCTGCCAAGAAGTATAATTCCTGTGGCTTGGCCAAGATGCTTCAAGTGCCTGCCTGCTAAAGCTAGTAGTATCCTTTTGCTGTAATTTGAACCACCATTCAACCTTCCTCTGGTCCAACCAGCTAGATAGAGGTCTAACACCAGCTTCTGCCCTCAATACCTCATGGCAGATGTTTGGCTTGCAATGCAGTGATCTCTTCAAAACCTCTATTTGGATCTTAGACTCTATGGTATTTGTCTGCTGGGATGATGCCCACCATACCTCAGAACCATACTCAACCCTTGGTCTTATCAAAGCCAGCAGCATGGCTCTCTTAACCTCAAAGCTTACATGACGATTCTGGAAGAATGTTTGCAATGCATTAATGGAGGCTGTAGCTTTTTCAATCATACCTGCAATGTGAGCGTCCCATTTGCAATCACTAGTGAAAACAATCCCCAAGTATGTATATGCATCTAGTACTGGCAAATTCTCACTGCTAAAACTTACCTTTGGGGACTCTTTATTGGGGGGCAAAGGACCAAACACAACAACAGCACTTTTAGTTGGGCTCAGCTTAAAACGCCACTTACGACTGTAGGCATGAATCGTGTCAGCCATCTTCTGAAGCTCTTCCTGCGATTCTGCAAGCCCTACAAGGTCGTCAGCGAGCATTAGTGCTACCAACTTTGATCTACCTTCAATGTTACTCTCATCAGCCCTTCCTATGCCCTGTTCCCCACTACCACTATTATCTACCTCTTTTGGTAGGGGAACCCCCGGGTGCTTTTCCCATATCTCTTTTAGGAGACCGTTGATGAACAAAGTATACAACAGTGGTGATAGCGGGTCCCCTTCCGCTAAGCCTAAATCGCTAGAAAAGTATTCTGATGACTCTCCATTATGCAAGGCACATCTAGAGAGGCTATCGTATAGATGTACAAGAACCCTAAACATTTTACCCCTAATGCCCATCTCCCAGAGCTTGTACCAGAGCCCGTCCCGCCAGACTGATGGGAAAGCTTTGACCACATCTACAAACAGTGCGTACGTCCGGAGTCCTGCACGCATTCGTCCGGATGTGACTGCATGCAATGTCCAGACATGATCAATGCAGCCTCTGCCTGGCCGGTACCCATTCTGGCTCTCGTGAAGGAGTCCCTTTGCTTCAGCAAAATTAGTTACCCTGTTGTTGATGATCTTGGTATAAACCTTGTCTACTACGCTTAGCAGCGTTATCCCCCGGTAATTATGACCATCTTCCTTATCCCCTTTCTTAAAAAGGCTGACTATTACCCCAGGGCGTTGGAAGGTGGATTCATGCTCCCAGGCCTTCTGATACATGCATAGGAGCATGTCTGTCATGGGTTCCCCGCCATACTTTAAAAGTTCAGCAGAAGTGTTCTCTAGAGGACTACCCGCTTTGCCTGATTTGAGACTTAGTCTAGCTCTGGCAACCTCAGAGCTTGTTAGGTCAGCATCTAAATTCTCATCCCCTGACCCTTCTGGCTCTGCTGATGCATTGATGTAATGCGCTACAGCAGCTTGGACTTCTTGTTGAAAGGCAGAGTCAAAGTCAGCATCAGCATTGAAGGTGGCAGAATTCCCGAGCTGCTTGTAATGCTCTCCAAAGGCATCGGCGATGGGTTTGTCGCCACATGCATATGAACCATTTTGCTTTTTAAGCAAGGAGGGGGCTGAAGCTTGTGCGTTTTTTGGTCTGTATGCAGAGTTGAACGCCTGCCAGAGGCGCTTGTCTCCCATTCTGGTTTTCCGCTCTGACTGGCATTCGTCAAATGCCTCGCAAATGGTTTCATCAGCAGATTTTGTAAAGAGAGACCTTGCATCCTTGACCATTTTATGCACCTTTTCTCTTGCTTCTTCATAAGCCTGCCATGCTTCTGTACCACCTTGGCTGCGCCATTCAGCATGTATTTGCCTTCGAGCTTTGATAGCATCTGTAATCTCTGCGGTCCACCATGACTTTGAAATCCCTGGAACAACCTTTTTGGAGCCAATGGCTTCTTCTGCGGCAGCTTCCACTAGTACATGGAATTTCTCCCGCACTGCCTTATGTGCCCCCCATGTGTTCTGCTGGTTGTATGCCTCTTCAACAAAAGCCTCAAACTCTGGCAGCCTACGTCTTAAGCATTGCATGTAGAGACCAATGTCCCTCTCCCCATGTTCTGGGTCGTGGAACCTATCTACATTAAAGACTTTCTTACATTGGGCAGCCTTGACCCTGGTCCTTTTAGCCCTACGTGGAAGCTCAGCCAGCAACAGCTTGTGATCGGATGATATAGCCCCATCAAGATCTGACCGCACTGCGAATGAGGGGCGTGCTGTACCGAACAGGGTGCCTGCCTCAACTACAATGTAGTCAATAACAGTTGCCCTACCGCGATTGCTCTGCTCCTCCCAGGTGTACTCAGGGGTTTCTGTGGGGTTACGGCCATTTAGTGTATACATTGCATTGACACCTAGGAACGATTTAAGCAGCTTGATAATGTATATCGGGCAGGATACTGATATTCAGCTCTTTCAGATGTATGGTTCTGTTTGTTATCAGTACACTTGGTGGCTGCATGGCTGTTGGTCCCATAGCACAAGGTATATGTATGGTTCTACTTTCAAGGTTAGTTGCAACAGGAGCATGTGCCAAAGGTGTGTAAATGTGTTGTGCTCTTTCTTGGCAGCCAACGTGTGTGCTTACATTTCATGACACGCAAAGGTGGAAAGATTGTGTGTGATGTTGTTGTTTGTTTATGCATGCAGTGAATGTGATAATTTGACAGGTAATTGGTGAAATATCAGGAGTACTGGTCAGCCTCTGCTGGGCTGGTAGAAGGCTGTTACCATCATTTCTTGTGACATACAGCAACTGATGACAAGTACTCAGTCAGGCTATCCAGTGAAGTGGATTATTGCACCATCGAGTAAAGCAAATATATGATTGCACACTTTGACAACTAAGAAGACGAGATGCCACGCCTTGAACGTTTGCTTCGTCTATGTTGGGCACTAGTCAGGAGATAAGGGCTTTAGCACACTGCTGCTATTCGTGGTTCTTCAGTGACTCAAGTCGGAGGCCCACCGTTAGCTAGTCAATCAACTTCACAGGCAGTTTACTTCAGCGGTTCCCGCCTACAATTGCACGTGCTATACTATAATGACAACCTTATTTTGGTGAGCGCACAAACTCGTGTCGAGCCGATCAAAGGACGTTGCGCCCTTCAGTCCAATTTATTAAGCGACGATCGGTCAGTCGGTCGGTCGGTGCTGCCGTCGTACTGCTGGTCAACGGAGCTTCGCCTGTATATACAGCAGTGCTTCTCCCCTAAAAACTTGAAGGCTCCATAACGACATAGAACAAAATAATAGGAGATAGGATGGATGCTTGATCACTTAGCATTAATGCAACATCATGGCAGAGTCCGAGACACCCCATCCGCATGACGCACCTAGAAAAAAGACTGTATTTCTGCTTGTTTGCCGCTGAACATGGATGAATTGTAGCCACACTATTGTAAGATTCCCAGGAGATGGTGCATCGTTATGTGCCCGGCGCAAACATCGCTTGCGCGGCATGGGGAGATAATGTGGCAGCGAGCTTAGACATGCCCTCTCCTCATGTCAGGCACGGGTTAGCTGGCACACCGGAATTCAATTCCACACTATTATGCTCTTACATATTCGACGAAGCACAGCTATGAGACCATGCACATGGAAGACCGAAGGATCCTCTGCTCTGCATGCAGGTGTTTGCGGTCGAATGATTTGGAGCCGAACCGCCTCTGCTGGGTAGGGAGGAGTCTGATAACCAAAATTCCTAGCAACGCTTGAGCGCAGTAACAACTTAAAAGCAGAGTCTCTGCAGGGTACAAGCCTGTCGCCTGTGAAGTCGCTAGCTGTCAACCCCTCTTTGGCAGGGCTAACTCCTCCTCCGCAGAAAGGTCAGCCCCAATACTTCAAAGCATCGGTCCATAGTACTTTCCTCATAACAAACCCTTCGAATCTGCTGTACAGCTGGGCTTAACAGCCATGGTATTCAGCATGCTGACTATGATGGTAGTGCTGCAACACCCACCTGCGCCAGCTACCAAGAGGTAAGGATGTCTAGATCTATACCCTACGCCTGCTACAAACGCATTTGCTGCTGTACTTTACCAACCAGCTTCACTGGGCACTCGAGCAAAAGCTCCACATCTCCAGCACCTGCTGCTTAACAGATTACACCCATGCAGCCATGCAGGTTCGTCAGGTTCCCGCAGACAATCTATACGCTCTGTCATACATCACTAGGCTTACTGCAACACTTGTGATAGCTCAAATAAGAGTATGATGTTTTGTTTGCATCTGGGGGCTGCAACCTTCTCGCCTGTATCTTGCAAATGGCTTGGCACTACTACCAATGACCAGTAACCACCTTGCTGTCACTCTCACCGCATCACACACTGAGCCTATAAAACACTTTGCTATGGAATGCCATCAGATGTAGTGGTAAAACCAGAGATCCCTCATGGCTTGCTCCTGCTGCTGCTGCTTCATTGCTGTGACAGTCTCCTCGCCTTGTGGTGCAAAGCTCCAAGCTGCAGCGCTTAGGTCCCAGTGTACCCTGGCGTTACCATGCTGACCAGTTCCCACAGCTAAATGCCCAGCCCACCCTCGTCCAACCCCGCACCAGATGGCACCATGATGTTGCTTGCCAGACACCACCACCACCAGCATCATATCAACCACAGAACTGCCTACCCTCTCCAGCAGAAGCAGCTGCAAGCACAGTGGCAGCAGAAGCAACAAACAATACAGCAGCTGCAGCTGGAGGTGATGGTGGTGGTGGTGGTGAGATTGCGCATAACGGGGACAGGAATGCCCGTTGGGACCACACATGTGTGAGCTTCACAGCAAAGGACTCTGCAGGACAGCAGCAGCAGCAGCAGCAGTGGCACCACCACCACCAGCAGCAGCATCATTGGCAACAGCAGCAGCAGCTTGATGGGAAGTACCTGCACTTCAGCAGAAGCCCAGGGCAGCACAGCAAGCTTCCACATGGTGGCACCTGCTTGGATGAAATAGTAGCAGCTCAGCAGCCGGCAGCAGCAGAAGCAGCTGCAACAGCACTAGTTGCTTCTTTTGCAGGCCCCTCACAGTCCCCTCATCAACATAGGCCCTCCTCCTCTGCAGTGTCCTTGGGTAATAGTCCCTTCCTGGTGCCTCGATGGGCAGATGGGAGCGAGCTTGGCGCAGCATTAGCAGTAGATGTAGCAGCTGCTGGTGCAGCAGCAGGGGTAGCAGTAGTTGGTCAGGGCAACGGCCGTGCCAGGTGTGAGAGTGCCATTCAAGGTAGGGTGAGGTCAGTGGGTGTAGGTGATTACTCTGTTGCTGGGGAAGAGTGCTTTGAGGAGGGGAGGTCATGGAGAGATGGCGTGTTGATGCCATGTGCTTCTGACATCTCAGATGTACCAGAGAACTCTTACAGGCCTGCTTGGGCTCCCCCAGGGCTTGTACTGCCAGACAGAGCAGCAGCTGCTGGTGGTGGTGGTGGTGCTGGTGGAGGGAATAGCAGTGCTGCTGGTTCTTGTTCTCGTAGTAGGGGTGCTGCTGTACTCGGACCTCCCTGTACGCCGAAGTCTCACCATTGGGCTGGTTCAGATGTGGGTGCAAGTGCTGCGCCTGCGTCACCTCTCATAGAAGCTCATAGGGTAACAGCCAGGTCAGCAGTAGCAGCAGCACAAGCCAACATGAGCGGAATGTACCCTGCTGTGGTTGGCAGTGCTGCTGCTGTTGGGAGTCCTGCTGCTGTTGCACCTTCTCCAGACGCATTTGAGAGGGCCACAGGTGGCAGCACCAGCAGCAGCTATAGAGCCACTACCAGAGGTTCAAGGCCTCTGCCTGTGGTTTGGTTGAACCCTAGCAGTGCACCTTGCGTGGTGGGAGTGGCAGCAGCACCGGAGGTAGAGGCTTGCTTGGACGATGTGCATCCGGCTGTTGCCAGCGCTCGCCTGTCTGTGCAAGCAAACATAGATCAAGGAGCACAAAGCAGAACGGCAGTACCATCATCATCATCATCAGCAGCAGCAGCAGTTGCCAGGCGGCTTTATAGCTCGTTTGCTGGGCCACAGGGACCTCAGGCGATGGCAGCAGAAGAGGGAGCGAGAGCAGGAGCTGTTGTTGAAGCAGCAAGGGATATACAAGGGCCTGGAGGAGTGGCTGAGTTGGGTGGGTGGTTTGTCATAGGGAGGGGGAGAGCTAGGCCTTGGGGCTTAGCAGGGCCTCCAAAAGGGCCATGGAAGCCTGCGGGGATGTTGGAGCAGTCTGACCCTGGGGTGGGGGGGTTGTCACCTAGAAGAGGGGCAAAATCACAGAAGCAGTACAGCTGTGGGAGTAGCTCTATAGGGTCGAGGAGGGGGCGCGGCGCAGGGCTGGCAGCGAGGGGGGTAGAAGCTGGCGGGCGGCAGCAACAGCAGTTGGTGGAGGTGCATGCTAAGTACGCTGCAGTGGATCGAGCAGCTGCTGTAGAGAGGAGGGAGAGGGAGGAAGGAATAAGAGCACGGTTTGAGAATGAGAGTATCAAGGTGCAGAGGTTGCTGGGGATGCTGGAGGGGGAGATGGGGGTGGAAGGGGGGGTGTTGTGTGGACAGGAAATTGGTGAGGGTGAAGAGGAGGTAAACGGTGCCGCACTGTTGGGGTCCGTTGCCCTAGGAGGGCAACAGCAGCGGCAGCACCAGCAGGGGGAGCAGCAGCACAAGCAACAGCAGCCACAGCAGCTTGAAGTGCATGCTAAGTATGCTGCGTTGCATAGAGCAGCTGCGGCACAAAGACGAGAAAGGCAGAAAGAGAGGGAAGCACAGCTGGAACATGAGAAGACGCAGACACAGAGGTTGTTAGCAATGTTGGAGGAGGGGGGACTGCTGTGTAGACAGGAGGATGGCAGGGAGGAAAAGGGCTTGGGGGAAGCAACCAGTTTGTGTCCACTTCAACAGCAGCAGCAACTGCAGGAGCAGCAGCAGAGGTTGCGTCTTAGCAGCAACAGCGGCAGTTTCCAGCAGCAAGAGGTGATCAGCCTACAGGAGGAGGAGGCTGATGTTGTATTGGAGACGGCAGTGGCTTCATTGTCTGGGGAAGAGGATAGGGGTCTGGCTTCACGAGGCAACAGGGGCAGGGTGGACCTGGACACAGCTCATTATCAGGAGAGAGGAATATCAGCGATACTTAGCAAGCAGCAGCATGAGGAAGCTCCTGGAAGCCAGAAGGGAGTGCGGAAAGCACAAGAAAGGCTTCGTAAGGCAGTTGCAGCACTTGCAGGGAGTAGGGAGCGTGCGGCAACAAGGGTGCAGGAACCATCGGGCTTGGTAGTAAGGAGCCAGCACTTGTCAGGCCTAGCAGTGAAAGATGCTGACCTGAGGAGTCAGGGAATCAGGAGGGAGTGTGAGAGGCTGGTAGCTACTGCAGAGGGTGGTGGTAGAGCAGCAGGCAAAGCAGCAGTCATACCTCCTCGTTCTGCTGCCGCAACTGTTGCTGTTGGTGCTACTGCCAACTGGCCCGGGCCATGGATTGACTGCAGTTCTAGGGTGAAAGGTTTGGTAGGCGAGGGCAAGTTGCCGACTGCCTCGGCTGGGATGCACTCTAAGGGTCCTCGTAGTAATAGCACTACCTTGAAGCTTAGTGAGTGGAGAGATGCTATGGTGGCAGAGAGAGGGCGGCGGTGTGGGAGGGCTAGCATGGTACGCAGTGTATCACAGCCAGCAGGTGATATGCAGGCATTGCTTCTGGCCGCTGTTGCAAGGGAGCAGTTGGTCATGGCAGCACTAGAGGCGGCTGATGCGTTGAGAGATGCAGAGCAGCAGCAGCTGGTGGGATTAGCAGGTGCTCGGGCACTTAAACAGCAGGAGCAGCAGCAGCAGGGGGTAGAGGATGTGGGTTCTCATGATGCATTGCTTACTATTTTGCAACTTCAGCGGGAGCAGCAGCAGAAGGGGAATTGGCTACCGGTATTCTCGCATCGGACGCAGGAGGAGAAAGAACAACAGCAGCAGGAGCAGCAGTGTGAGGCAAAGCAGCAGCAATGCCAGCGTTTGAGCAATGAGCAGCATAAGTGGGGCCAGCAACCAGCTAGTGATGAAGGTCCTACACTTTCCGCCAAGGAGGCGTTAGCCAGTGCCACCACTGCGGCAGCTGCTACTCGCGATTGTAGTGATCCTGGGGGCATTATGGGTGCAGGGGCTTCTGATAAAGTGGTGAATGCTTCTTCTTCTACAGTGTCCTTGGAATTATCCAGTACAAAGCAGCATGTAGCGGGGCTGGTGCGGGAGATAGAGCAGCTGTTGAAGCAGCTCCATGAGCACCTGCCAGGGACAGAAGGAGCGGCAGATGCCACTGCTCCTCCTCCTGCTGCTGCTGCTACTCTTGCTGGAGCTGCTGTGGCTGCTGCGGGTCCTGATGCTTCTGGTGCTGTTGGCGCTGCTGCTGCTGCTGCTGGCAATGTCGGCACGCTCAGAAGCAAGGTTGTGGAGATTCAAGATGAGGAGCAGCACACACAGGATCGGAAGGAGCAGGGCCCACAGCAGCAGCAGCAGCACCACCAGCAACAGTGGGGGCAACAGCAGCAGCTGGTTGACAGGAAGGAGCAGGGATTCAGAGAAAGCAGAAGCTCTGTGAGGGGCAGCAGTGGTGGTGCAGCGGGTTCGTTTGAGCAGCACGTGGGTGAGCTCTTGCAGCAGGTGCAGGAGGAGGGGAGCTTTGGTCAAGACATGGCACAAGCACTAGATGCTTACCTTGCAGAGGTGGAGCAGCCAAAGGCACACAGTAGCACCAGAAGCGTGAATGGCCTGGTCTTCTCTAGCGGCAGGGTACATAATGCTGCTGCTGCTGCTGGTGGTGAGGGCGCTGCTTTTGGCAGCAATGGTGCTGCTGTAGAGCAGATTGTGCAGTTGCAGCCCAGTGGCAGTGGAGTATATGTTGGGATCGCCAATGGCACAGCAGCCCCTAGGTCTGCATCTATGGAAGATGTTGAGCCGTTTGGCAGCAGGGAGACAGTAGGGAGTGGTGAAGCCGTTGTGCCAGATGCGATGACAGCAGCGGGAGCAGCAGCAGCAGCAGCAGGGAGGCGTGCTGTGGGTGGAGGTAGCTCTCTTACAGGAGCAGCAGCAGGTGGACTTGCTGTATGTAGTGGTGACAGTAGCAGCAGCAGTAGCTACCCTAGTCCAGCTGCAGCTGCTGCTGCAGCAGTAGCAGCAGCACTTTCCATGCTAGCTATGTCACCTTCCATGGCACCTGTTAAACCTGTAACAACTGCCAGAGATGTGCGTGCACCCTTTGCTCCGTGGTGGAGCTCACAGGAAGGAATGGCAGCAAAAACAGAAGTGACAGGAGCAGTAAGAGAAGAAGCAGCAACAGCAGCAACAGCAGTGCAACCAGTACCGGCCGTGATGTCTGAAGGGGCAGTTGTAGCTGGGGCAGCAGCTGCTGGGGCTACAGCTGAGCCTCGTGTGTTCTGGCGGCCAAAAAAGCGGGGGCCAACACTTCGGTTGAGATCTCGGTCTCCAGATGCTGCTGCTCTTGGATCTGGCACCAGGAGTCTAGCTGCAGGTCATATTGCAGCAGCAGCAGCAGAAGGAATGGGAGCAGGGGCTGGCAGCAGCATCAGCTGCTCACAGCACGTTGATGAGGCTGCTCCCCGTCCTCCTCCCTCTCATGGGCTTTCTCGCAGCTTTAAACGACCTGCTTCAACACCTAGAGCCAAAGAGGCAGCCAACCTTGCTGGTGGGTATGATACCAGTCACGGCTGCGTTTTGGCTCCATCTGCTGTTACCCGAGCAGCAGCTCCAGGTCCTGGGAATTCTGCCGTTGGGGGCGCAGTCTTTAATTCTGATTACAGCAAGAACCTAGCCTGGGTATCAGCTGCAAAAGGGACCATCCCCAGTGCCGTTGGGATTGATGATGCCGACCCGGAGGAGATTATGTATTGGGCTGATGGCAGGCAGGTGATGCAAGGAAGCAGCTTCCAAGAGCAGCAATGCGGACACACGCGCTCCCCTCAGAAGCCAGAACTAGAGGATGATCTGCCTCAGGCCATAGGGTTCGAGGAAGAGGACATGCACGAGCGGCAGCAGCAGGGGCATGTGGCAGTAGCTGTTGCTGATGTTAAAAATGCAGAACACAGCATGCTCCAGCAAGTAGATGGTGAGCTGGGTGCCTGTAAGGGGGTTACGGGAGGTATTATCATGCAGCAGATGCCACAGGCAGTGATGGTTGCAGTGGCAGCGGGTGCAGGAGCAGTGGCTCGGCACAGCAGTGGAGGATGGAGCAAGGAAAACCTGAGGCGGCTGGGGGTGCTGGGGCTGGCTTACAGTAGCAATAGGAAGGCGGCAGAGCAGCAGATTGAGGAGCTTTGGTTGCAGCAGCTGCAAGAGGAGGTGCTGTGGGAGGAGGAGGAATCTCAGGAGGTGGCTGGGACAGTAAAGCTTGGGTTGCAGGAACAGGAGCAGGGCGGGCAGGTGCAGTTGGTAGCGCTGGGGGACTCAGCTGCAGAACTGGGGTGTGAGCAGGAACAGGAGCAGCTACCAACAGTACTGGAGGAGCCCAGGACGAGTGACTATGAAGAGCTGTTTCAGTACATGAGTGAAAGGGAGCTGCATCAGATGCTTGAGGAGGAGCAGCAGCGGGAGGTACAGCAGGAGCAGGAGAGAGAGGACCGTACACAGCAGCAGCAGGAGGCGGCTGTGGGGGAGAAAGTGGTCTGGTTGAAGATGCAGGAGGAGCGAAGAGAGCAAGGGCAGGGCCAAAAGGGTAATTCCCTGCCAGAGGGTCAGCAGCAGCAGCATGGAGAGGAACTTGAGCAGCAGCTTGGGGCGGTAGAGGGGTTCCAGGAACGACAGCTGGAGTTGGGACCAAAGCAACATGTGCTTGCCCAGGACCTGCAGGACTTTTACAACCAAGGACTCCTGGGTGCTGATGCTGAGGGTGGCAGCAATGGTGTGATTGAAGGTGTCACAGAAGGGGTGGAGCTGTCGGTAGCTTCTTTGACAGATGTGGCAGAAGGGGGCAGCAGCAGTGAGAGCCTAGCCATGTCAATGATTGCTGGGGTAAGGAGCAGCAGCTTGGGTAGTAGAGGGAGCAAGGCAGTAAGGTGGCAGGATGGGCTAGAGGCCTTGGAGCAGTTGGCTTTGGGGGTGGAGGAGGGAGAGGGGCTTGAGAAGGCTGCAAGTATGGGTGAAGATAATAGGGAGGGTGTGGTGCAGGCGGAATAAGCTTCCAGTGTGTGCTAGAGGAGCTGCATACAAGGGGACAAGATCCTTTAGAGGATGTCCTGAATTAGCAGAATCTGAGCTGGGGCTTATGATTTATGTTGTGCGAGGCTGAAAAAATGGTGGCTTGGGCAGTAGTCTATCTGCTACAAGAGTGTGCTTGGCACTGCTATGAGTAAGACCATCGCTATGCAGACCTGTTGCTTATCAGCTTGTGCCATGCAAGGAAGTTATATCAAATGTTGTTGCCAAGTGAGCAGCCTACCTTCCTAAGCAGAAGCGACAACGTTGTGCAAAATCCAGAAGGACGCGCTCACTGTTGATGCTCCTGTGCGCAAAGCCTCCAGTTGGTGCCGTCAGCTTTGGCCACCAACGCCTAACCTTAGGTAGGGCCAGCCACGACTAAAATGCCACTGGGAGCGTGCTAAGCTGCTCGGCTGCAGTCGTAGTAAGAAGACAACTGCTGCTGGTATCTGGGCTGATCGCGGCAGCGTTGCGCCTCAAAGTTGCTTGTCACCTTGTGCGATCCATCATGATATACCTCAACCATCTATCCCAACCGGTATGGTCTCACGCTCTCAGCATTCGGGAAGGGTCCACACTGACAACAGCGTGGCTCGATCTTCCCGAGGCGATAGGAACTCTCCGCAGAGCCCAGTCACAAAATCCATGCAAAGGACAAATGAATGTGCACCCGTTCATGTTGTTTTTGTCCTCAGCTCTGCCGTGGTTGATATTGCTCTTGTGACACACTAGTCACACCCGAGCCGTCTGCTCTTCTTCAACTCTGTGTTTAACCCTGACATACGGCTAGGACGGCTCCTAATGGCATCTTCGCTTCACTTGCTGCACTTGACAGTGCGTCAACATGCGTTTGTTCCCATGCTGCTGAGCGTTTGCAGGACCCATGACCTAAGCGCGAAGATGTTATACACGTGTCTAGCAAGGCATCCTGCCCTTGGAGGTGTCGCAGTGAGGTAGATTAGCAATAATGAGGAACAACAGACCGCTTACAAGCCTTTCCAATGCGCTTGTGCCCGTACGTATCCTCCTGATGTACCATCGACTCCCGCTCCTGGCCAAAAGATGACCTCCTGTGTCACTACAGGTTGGAGAGGCAAAAGAAAAAAGATATGTGTGGCTCAAGGCGGAGGAGGGTGAAGAGATCAAGATCGATTATGACGTAAGAGCCTCTCTTGTGGCTTGTCGAAGCTATTCCCTCAACTGCAAGTCCCTTCAATGCTGTGCGCTCCTGCAGATTGCAAACCTTATACCACTCATCCTCAAGGGCGTAACCCGAGGTCGCAAGGGACTGAAGCAGGCGGATCCCGTGGTGCTTCCTCGTGCGGTACGGTAGCTGCAAGCAGCTCGTCAGCAAGTGCCTGTGGGATTACAACCCCATGCTGCATGCAGAACCTCATGCTAACCTTTTTCGCAGGCGACGAAGGAGATGGTTGACCTGGCTGTGCAGTACTTGGAATACCACAAGGTCCCTGGACGTTCTGACAAGGTCAGTGACCTGGGTGGCCAGCAGCAAACTGCCTGAGCTCCAATGAGTTACGAAATGTTCTATGAGAGAGCTGAAGCTGACAAAGCTACATAGCTAGGGTTTGCTTCCCAGTCCAGTGGAGGCCCTGCAAGCTTGGGTACCTCGAGATTATGTTGGAGGGTAGCGCAGCTTGCTTGCAATACCAGCAGTTTTGGTGATGCATGCCTGCATGACTGGTCTTCAGCTGGAGATTACGCTTCATTTTATTTGCGGAGGGCTCCATGCCATGGGCTTCTCCGTGCATGTGCACAGAAAGCAGCTGCTTCATAAAGGTCATCATACTTCAGTGTCTATGTATGTAGACCAGAACATGGTAAACTGTTGTAGATACAGCCAGTTTGAGGTGTGGGTCTAAGCCACCTCCCGCATGAAGAGCGGTACACCTGACGACAGTTTTCGGCATTTCTTCCCCTCCATGTCCTTCACAGGAACGCCGGCAGTTCAATGAGCGCTTCATCCGCCTCAACACCAGCCGCCTCTGCCAGCTTACATCAGCAGCAGATGCGTTGGAGCTTCGGGCTCTGGTGGAGCTTGCATCCAGGCAGCTGGCCCGCATGATTGAGGGCAAGAGCCCGGAGCAGATAAGGCAGACCTTCAACTTGCCAGATGATCTGACAGAGGAAGAGAAGCTGGAGCCAATCAGGGCTTGCTTGGATGATCCGCGCATCAGGCTGCTCAACAGGCTGTATGCCAGGAAGAGGAAGGTGAGCTTGGAAAGGGCAGCAGGGTGGTTTTGCTTGTGGCCAAGGACCAGCGGAAGAAGCACATGGATGCAATAGCAGCAGGTGAAGCAGGTGAAGCATGAATATCAGCAATGTGGTGGGGGAGGGATTGTTGAAAAGGTTTTCTATGAAAGGAGCTCCCAATATGGCAAGGAGTTCCTGTGCATGACTACGATGGAAGGCAGTGCTTCGGCTATAGGATTGCAGAATCAGCGATGTGATGTGACCACGCATTCGAATAATGAGGGGATGAAGGAAGGCAGTTGAAGTTGGTAATGACCCTTATCCGACCCATCGACCCATAAGAAACATGGCTATTACCTGTACCCTGCCTGTTAATTAAACCCTTTTTGTTGTCATTGGTGCAGGAGCTGGAGGTCAGGAAGGCAGAGCTCACCAGAGCAGCAGCAGAAGTAGCCTCAGCTGCAGCTGACGTAACTGCAGCTGCTGCTGCTGATGCCGCTGATAGAGGCGATGCTGCCTTGAGCAGCGGGGACCCAGATGCGCCTGCAGCTGACGAGGCAGAGGAAGCTGCAGCAGAAACTTCAGATGCTTCCACAACAGCAGCAGCAGCAGCTGCTGCTCCAGCTGTTGCTACCAGTGGTACCAAGGCCAGCAGCAGCACAAGCAGTACCACTGGCATGCTGCCTAAGCAGACAGGGGCTGTAGCAGCAAAGGCAGCGGCCAAGGATGACAACAGGAGTTTAGAAGAGCTTCTTGCTTTCATTGAGCAGGGCAGTGGTGGGGATGATGATGCAGTCAGAACAGGGAAGGGGGATACCAGGGCCGGCAGTGGGAAAGGTGCTCCTGGCACAGGGAAGGCTAAGAGCGGTAAGAAAAAGAAGAAAGGCAGCAAGGCTGGCTCAGCTGCTATTACTGCTGCTGCTGATGGTGGTGGTGGTGGAGATGCTAAGGGTAATGGTGAGGTTGATGACCTGCTAGTAGGTATCACAAATGCAGAGCAACAGCAGCAGCAGCAGCTGGGTGAGCAGCAGCAGCAGCAGCAGCTAGACGAACAGCAGCCACCTCAGCAGGAGCAGCATGTGGATCTGAGCCCCCCCTGCAGCATCTCTATTGATGATGACAGCCATCCTGATGCTGTTGATAAGGTCAATGCGTCGGAGCAGCAACACACTTGGGGTGTGGAAGATGCTGAGGCACTTGCAGCAGTTGGCGCTGTACCGAGGGCATGGGTTGGGGATGGTGGTGGGGTGCTGGTGTGTGCTGGGGGAGAGGCCGGACGGCTGCAGCAGCTGCGGCTGGAGGATGCACCTTTGGAGGAGTTATTTCCTGAAGATGGGTTTGAGGATTCAGGTGAGAGCTGTGAGGGATTGATGGGGAGGTATTAGGAAGTGCACTGGATGCACAGGATGCATCAACACAAAGAGGGACGGGGCAGGGGGTTGCTTGTTGCTTGAGATGGTATGCAGACAGAAGTGTGCCGGCAGGATGGGTCTTTGAACGATGAATATGGCTCAAGGCAACCTTTGGGGATTATGCGGGAAGCAGGTTGTGCCAAAATTGTACACCGCAGTGCGGTTGCTTTTGGCTTACTTGTATCTATGAACTGCTGCTTAGCATGCTTGCATAGGGCTGTTAGGCTGTCGCAGCTGAGTCCGTGTGCAAGTGCAGGTTTGTCCCTTTCGTGCTACTTTGTGGGTATACCAGTGGCGTTTGCCTGGCCATCTTTGACCTTATAGTCCTGCTAATTGATCACTCCTGCTGGTGATCAGATTTCTTTCGCATCTTTTGAAGTTCGGCATTGAGAGGATGTATCGTCTCCCATTGCAGATGCGGAAGAAGCAGAAGCAGCAGAGTTTGAGCGGGCGCTGCAAGCTGATTGGAACGAGCGCATGCGGGAGCTCATGTATGGCTCTGCGCTTGGCCCCGCGTCATTCGCAGCACCTACACAAGGGAATCGCAGCAGCAGCAGCAGCAGCAGCAGCAACAACTTCAGCAGGCCAGGCTTGCCTGCTGAGAGCAACAGCAGGAGCAGCATTAGCAACAGCAAGGGCGATGGGGCATCTGGGGCCGTTGTAGGCAGTAGCAGCGTGGATTTTGACAGTGGGGTCGGAACATCATCAGCAGCAGCGGCGCCCGCTGTGAGGGGTGCAGGAAAGTACTGCAATGGTGGTTGTAATGGACTGGATGCAGAGAAGAGCAGCAACAGCAGTACAGGCGGGGGTGGAGATGCAAGTACTGTTAATGGCAGTCTGCTTTTGCCAGCTGCTATCGATCAGGGGAGCGAGGGGCACATTAGACAGCAGGGGCGTGACCTAGATTGTACTGCAACTGCTGCTGGAGCTGCCGTGGCAGCCGCAGCTGGAATAGAGCCAAGGGATCAGCTTGGTAACAGTCACGAATCGGTTGTTGATACCGTCGAGGAGCAAGCTGCAGCCATAGCTGCTGCTTTAGGTATGCTGAAGGCTGTGGGTCCAACTGGGGTGGCTTGGGAAGAGAATGAGCAGTTGGAAATCATCCGGATTAGTTCTGAGCAGGCTTTTGAGGAATCACAGAGCTGTGGTCCTGGGGTTGAAGCACCAGCTGCTGGCTTGGGGGAAGCGGGAGCATGTAGGGAAGTAACAGGACCAGATGGGCAGAGGCAGCAGCAGAAGCAGCAGCAGCAGCTAGATGTCGAGGCGTGGGATGCTCAGGAAGAGGAGCATCATCAGATCCAGCAGCCGCTGGCGGAGCAGGGCGATGGTACCTATACTTTGTGTGTCTTAGCGGACAGTAATGGGCAGCCAATGCAGAAGCAGCAGCTGGACGAGGACCAGCAGCAAGTGTTTGCCAAGGATGGCTGCCGACCATCAGACCAGGACAGGTCAAAGAAGCCACACCAGCAGCAGCTGCAGCAGGTTTGGGAGGTGGATGTGTCTGCATGCCCGGCAGCATGGGACTGTACACCGGCTGGTGCTGGTGCCGCGGTTTCAATTCTGCCTGTCGCCCCTGCTGTTTGTCCTGCTGCTGCTGCAGTAGGAGCTTTGGTTGGCGAGGAGGGGGATGAGGATGGAGGGGCATCCGGAGATGCTTTTGCAGCCCTGCAGCTGGGAAGCTCTGATGGATGCAATGTTGGCAAGGGCAGCAGCAGAGGCGAGGGTGGCAGCATGTTGGGAGCAACCACAGTGGCAGCAGCAGCAAGAGGCGTGTGGCAGCAAGACCAGCAGCAGCAGCAACAGAGGGAGGAGTGGCCTGCAGCAGCCGATGAGGCCTGTGATGAACAGGGGGAATGTGATGAGCAGCAGGAAGAGGTGGTGCTTTTCAGTGGGGCTGGGCAGTGGCAGTGGGTGGGTGCTGGCCTGGGTGCCATTCCAACAGGCAAATTCAGCAGTAGCAGCAGCAGCGATGGGGTTGTACAGTTGGGGATGCAGCAGCAGCAGGAGGAGGGGGTTGAGCAGGGCTTGGGCAGCATAGCCGAAGCTTTAGCTCTAAGGGAGAGGCTAGGGCTGATTCCGCACATGGTGAGTTCAACGCCTTCTGCCGTTTCACGGGCCGGGGCAGAGCCGTGTGGGAAGCTGGGGTTGAGCTTTGGGTCTACAGCGCTGGGGCTTACACAGGCAGAGCGTAATGCACAGTCAGCAGGGGGTTCCGGTGTCCAAGTTACCAGTGGCATGGGGAAGAATGGGATTGATGGGCTGCAGGAGCTCCGTATCGCAAGCCAGAGCAGCAGCGGCGATGGCTATGGTGGTGTAGGGAGCGAAGGGGAGCTGGGTGGTGAGATCGGGCTAGGGCTTGTTGGGTTGGGTTTGGGGCTGGAGCTTGGGGAAAGCAACAGTAACAGCATCAGCAGCAATGATGCTGGTGGAAGGGGTCTATGGGGTGGAGTGGGGTTGGAAGGCTCACCGAGTAGCTTCCTGGTAGCTGCTGATGCTAGTGGTAGTGCTGCTGCTGGTGCTTTTCCTTTGCTGCCAAGCCTTGGTAGTGGACGTTGCTCTCTGGAGGGAGGGGACTGGGGGAGAGTGGGAGTTGACGGGGGCTTTGCAGCACGAGAGTCTTCCTTCATGCACCCAAATGCAGCAGCTCTGCAGGAGGCACCTGGTGTAGGTGGTGGTAATGGAGGGATGGGGTATGGTATTTGGGATGCCCAGGGGCCCTCATGGTGCCCTCAGGAGGTCATGGGGGCTAGTAGCATGGGCGGGGGAGATGGAGCTGTGCATGTGAGCAGAGACGGTAGCAAGGAGGTGACAAAGGGGGTTGGGAGCTCAGGAGGGCAAGCAGGTCCATTGACCTTAGCAGCAGCAGCAACGCAAGTAGCAGCAGCAGCAGCAGTTCTTGAAGATGATCCTGCTCTGCTAGCCGCAGCTACGCCGGTAGCAGCAGCAGCAGCAGCAGTTCTGGAGGATTACCCTGCTCTGCTAGCCGCAGCAACGCCGGTAGCAGCAGCAGCAGCAGTTCTTGAGGATGATCCTGCTCTGCTAGTCAACTTGGCCTCTGACGTATGGAGCAACAGCAGAACAGAGATGAGAGGTGGAGCAGCAAGTGTCAGTGCCAGTGCCTCAGCAGCAGCAGCAGCAGGTGCTAGTGGTAAGGGCCAGGCAGCAGTAGGTAGCCCTGGCAGGCAGTGTGAGGAGGTAGATCAGAAGTTGGGACAGCAGAACCAGCTGCTGTCTGAGCCATGGGGCATTGAAGCACAGCAGCAAGCCCAGCAGCAGCAAGAGCAGGCGCAGGATGGGCTGTCATTGGTGCAGGATGTTCTGCAAGGCCTTCAAGACTTCCTACAAGCTTCTGGCTTAGATCAGGCTATTGAGGTGCGTCTCAGAAGCGGGGTAGAACAAGAGCAGACTGTGCAGGCTCAAGCGATAGAAGTAGCACCAGCAGCAGTGGCAGCACTAGGTGAGAACATCTCTGCTATTCACGCCTACTCAGCAGATAGTGGAGAAGGGGGCCAGAAGGTTGGCAGAGGTCTGGGTTCTGGTTCGGTATATGGTCTCAAGGAGGCAGAAGTCCAGCGGGTGGTGGAGCTGGGGGCGCAACGGGGGCTGTTGTCATTGAGCTTCAAGCCTTATAGCTCGTAGGTTGATCAGGCGTTTTGAGGCTGGTTTGTGGTTTGTTAAGAGGGCCCACTGCGCAGCCCTCCAGGCCATGCAGCACCCAAGCATGACGCCAACCAGTTTGTTAGGGGTTTGTGGTTTGCAATGAAGTATTCCATGTATGAAGAGCATGTCTGATTGGGGGATTTATGTGATTGGAGGCTTCAGCCACTTGATTCGGCTTCAGTTGGGGCTCAGCTTGAGCATTGTGCCTGCTTTACCATCAACTGAAGGCCTGAGTTGAGGCATTGTGCCTGCTTCAACATGTACGGTTCCTATGGGTGCCAGCTGGTGATGGTCTGCAGCAAATCCTGGTTGCAAGAGCAGCAGGGTAAGGCT
Organism: Pseudopediastrum boryanum; assembly: GCA_963556185.1. Lineage (NCBI taxonomy): Eukaryota > Viridiplantae > Chlorophyta > Chlorophyceae > Sphaeropleales > Hydrodictyaceae > Pseudopediastrum > Pseudopediastrum boryanum. Next base: position 4,363,882 of record OY744506.1, read on the forward strand.
TTGGGATAGTCCATTGGAGTTACATGAAGTGCTTTCCTATGTGCTTCTGCTGTTGGGTGTGGGCTTTTGTATGCCGGTGGGAGTTTCTGGCACATGTCAAACCCAATTGTAGCAAGGCAGCATGGCAGGCTTAGCATTGTGGAGGGTGTTATGTCATACATAGCAAGCTGTATGCCGCAGGATTGCAGGGCGGTGTGTGCAAATAACATTGAGCTACCGTAGTTCATGCATTATGATTGGAATGTGTTGCACTCTCCAGTACCGTAGCAAGATCGTACTCTACATGAATATCTACAATGCTGCAGTGTTAGATTACGCTGCAGCGTTGTGGAGATTTATGTAGATTAAAATCTTGCTACGATACTGGAAAGCGCAACACACTACTTTCTTTAGTCAGGCAGTGCCGCATTGTTTCTTTAGAGAAAGGAACTTCGATAGGTAGGCCAGCTTTGGATTTTGCAGGGGGTCGACAGCTCCCCGCTGTAGTGAGATGTCTGGGGCAGGGGTTTGTAATAGCTTCACATCTTTTTGTTTGGAGGAACACTGGAGCATTGCGTCTCCATGGTAGATGCTGAAGGTGCTGCAAACCCCTTCCCCTAACCTGCAACAGCTGGCATTGTGAATTGCGGGTATCCCTGCCTGCGGTCGTGGGCGCCCCCTTTGTGGGGCCACTTTGTAATCTGTAATCTGTTGATGTGGTGTTCAGGTTGCAACTTGGAGGTGAAAGCACCGCCCAATTAAATATAGATGCCAGCTGTACATATAATATTTCGGCATGATCAGTCAGTTGGGAGTGGCAAGAGCAAGCCTCAGTGTAGAAGTAGAGCATGTTTCAGCTGCTTGGAAGATTAGGAATGCTTATGCGCACCCTTCTGATGTGGCGTGAGGTCCAACCAATGGGGTTTGTTACCAACTATTGCTTGCACCCGGGCTTACAAGCCCTCCTTACTTTCTTAAGTAGGAGGGAGGCTCTTACCCCCATTGGGGCAGTGGAGGTTTTGGGTGATTTTGACCTAGCTGCTGGACCTCATGTTTAGGCATATATTGTCATACATGTCAAAGTTTACCCGTATTCTGTTCCACCTCGCTGTCGGTTCTTTGTGACAGCTCGAGGTGCGGGGCCTATGGCACTTATTGCTATGGCATATCATGAAATGTAATAATAATAGAAGTAGCACCTGAGAGTGCCTACCTATGTGTTTGATCCTGCCTACATACATTTTGAGCGGAGGCACTCAGCTGACACTTGATATCACTTTGTGGTTTAGGTATTCGGACAGTTCCCCAGCTCTGTCTTATGCATAGTGATGATTGACACTGGGTGGGCTTAGTCGAGTAAGGCTTTGCAGATATCATGGGCTTTGTACAGCAGCATCCATGTGTTCATGAAGCATATTGATTGGTGTTCTACAATGAATGCAAAGGCTTCATGTCTTGTTCTGAGTTGCAGCCATGCAATTGCATCTGGTCCATACATATGCAGACACTATGCTCAGAGCGACTGTCATACGTCACTTGCTTTTCGGTGCACTGTAATGCGAACGCGTGGATGTCTGAATCTGCACAGCATGTTCAGCTCCATGAAGACGTACTATAGGGGTACAGATGTGTTGTTAGAAGGAATCCCCCTAATAGGTAACACTCCAGAGTCGCTGGTCGCTCTTGCGAGCAACTGTATAGCCTGAAGCCGGGGGCGATCATCTCCGATCCCAAGTGACCGCTCCGGGCCGACCCACTTCGTCCAGAAGGGAGAGACAAGGTACTGAATGATCCATTTAGCCGGACTCGCTCTGGTAACCACAAACAAATAGGGAGATTATTCTACGCACGTGCCCCAGAGCTGGTGACTGATCGGTCCGTTTGCGAGTGACTGAGAAGTCCTTGCAGCGACGGTCGCACGGGGGATGTAAGCTCAGGCTGAGTCTGCAATGTAAGTACCTGCGATTGAGAATCTGGCAGCAGAGAACAAGCTACTTCAGTGCCGATGCAACGGACAACCACACACCCTTGCAGGGCGTCAGGAATGACGTATGTACTGATCAGCATGACCATGCGACTATTATCCAGCGAGTGCACCTTCAACCAGCACTCTGCTTGGGACGTACTTCCCATGCGAACGGCCATTGACAGTTCTATTGGTAGCTGTGGCCAAAATCTGAGCACAGGAGCTCCCATTCTGGTCAACTATCATGCGCTCGTTGCGGGCAAAAGCTCCGTGCCAGCTCTCAAATACACGACTACAGCGGAGTGGAAAACCTTGCCCTTCACGGACACGAGTAAGAGCTATGTCAGAGCAAAGCAGGAGCAAGGCAGGGGCCTCAGAGTCCAACTTCAGTGGCTTCCCAAAGACAAAAGAGGAGGTTCGTCAGACAGGGACAGCCACACCTGAAATACAGGCAAGTTGCAGCTCTGGACCCTAGCAAGTGCCAGCCTAGGTTCTGCTATCCTCTGGAGTCCACGGACAGTGCTGACTTTGCACCTCTGCATGTTGTGCACCTGGGCCATCTTGTGAAGTACTAGAGGTGGCACGACCCAAAGAACCACTCAGGAACTGCTACGGGCCCTTTAATACCGGTTCATCTTCTCGTGCATTGTTGGCTATGGTCACCCATTCCACGTCCAATGGACAGCTTACTATACAAAGGGACTGGAAGATCCTGACGGACTGCTTGCCATGTGGAGTAAAGAGCCAACCGAACATCCACTGGGCTTTGTATATGTCATGTAATACAGCATTCCTTCTCGGTTGGCTCCCCTAGGGTGCAAAATGCCTTTGCAATCATGTATTTGACCAGAGCTGCAACACAGTGCATGCAGCACCATGTGTTGTGGACACTTCAAAGATCCTGCCTGCACAATGCGATGGGGGCCTGCAACTTGACATATGGCAGATCCGCTCATACTAAGGGGCTATCCGCTACAGTTATTAAATGTCTCCATTTTCAGAGCTGCCCTGTAAACCCATGTAGTAAGGTTGCCACATACGACATATCCCCTGTCCTCCCTGTGTGCTGCAGCCCATTGTGGACTACCTGAAGTCCGACCTGCAGCACCTCTTCAAGCATTCATTCACAAGGGAACACTTTGATGATGGCATCGTGTTTGTTGACCCTTGGACATCAGTGAAGACCTTCCCTTGTAAGCCTGGCTGAGCTGCAGGATGTTTGTTCCGTATATCAATGTGCATAACTCATCACTTTCTGTAGCGCCTGCTTTCGCTCTTTTGTTCTCTCCTTCAGTCTTCTTTGCTCAGAGGGACTGTGAGGCCACATCTCAGCAAGGCAGAAGGGCCACCATTGTGAGCCTTTTTGTCATAAGTGCTCGAATCCAACTGCAGAAATGTGCCCAAAATATGGTATGCTTCTGATGGCTCATGACAGGAGAGTACATTTAAGCAAAAAGGTATTGGTAAGCATGCTTCATGAACAGAGAAACACTCAGGTGATTGTGAACTAGCTCCTGGCGGGCAACAGCTACACCAGGCCACAAGTACTGATGCTGCTGCTGCTGCTGCTGCTGCTGCTGTGTCTGCGCCTTTAATGATACAAAGTGCTTCTGTTCCGCTGCTGTCTGAGCAATTCTCGATCGCCCAACCATCCTGGGGTCTCCAATGGTGTAGGCGGGCGGTACTGATTTTGTTGATTTGCTGTTGCTGCTCCTGCCCTTGCAGTGTACTGGTTCAACATCAACTTCCTGCGCTGGTTCCTGGCACCCATATATGAGGTGCATGACATCAGGCAGACAGCCGAGCATGAGATACGCGCTCGCTGGACCTTTACCATGCAGGTAGGAGTTGAACAATGTGTTTGATAAGTATAAGCGGCGGGTTGGGACTGTGTCTCACCCAGGTGTCACTAGGGTCACCATGGTGTGGCTAGATGGCAATGTTTTCAAGGAACTGCTGTTTTTTTACCATGTGTTGTTTGGTACTCAATGAGTTTAGCCATGCGTGTGGAAATGCAAGAGCGGCATGCAAACTTCATGGGAGTATTGCGGCCATGCATATTTTTTGGCAGCTTCCTCTTGTAGGGCAGCAGCTGTTATCTCCTCCGTCTTGGGTCATGCTTTGCCACGTCTGTACGTGGCTGCATCAAACCAAACATAGAAGCAAAGAACTAATGCTTTGGTCCTTAGATTTGAGCCCCTATCTTGCTCCCATTTGGCTGATCATTGTGCCTGCTGCAGTTTTGGTGGAATCGCTACCTCCTTACCAAGTGGGTGTATGACCCGCGACTGGTGTTCACGGGGATCACCATATTCAAGGTCAACCCAAAGACAGGTAGTGACCCAGCTGGCGGCAAGGGGCGGCCAAGGGGGAGGGAGGAACGAAGCAAGGAGGGACAGCCGGAAGGAGGGGGGGTGGATGTGGGATGGCGGGGCTGGAGGGGAAGGGGGTGGAGGAGGAGGAGGCAGGGAGAAGGGAGTGGGGACAGAGAGCGGGGCGGGACAAGAAGGATAGGTGGCAAAGGAGGAAGAGAGAGGCCTGGGGGTAGGGGGGGCAAAAGGAGGTTGGGCGTGAGTGAGTGGAAGGGAAGCGGGTAACAGGAGTAAGGTCTCTTCAGCTAGTTTGGGCTTCAGCTAGTTTGGGCTTCATTGTATGAATATACATCTGTTATCTTTCGCTTCCCGCGACCTCACATGGCTCCTGTGCGATATGCTGCTTTACCTGATGTTGCTTTTACTAACATTTCATGAATTGCCATAGTACATAGTGCCATAGGCCCCGCACCTCAAGCTGTTACAGAAACAGCGAATTAAAGCAGAATATGGGGCGACCTCTTTTCGCATCTTGTTGCATGCAGGCAAAATTGCTGCTCACATTGATCGCTGGGATTGCCTCAATGACAATGACTTCTTCAGCTTCCAGGGCTTAAGGTAATAGGGGTGGGGGGGTGATGTTTGACACTGAGGGTGGGCACTTAGGGTTTAAGAGGCACTGAACTGCTCACACACATAATCAGAATTTGCTGCTTATAAATGGAGTTCAGCCCAAGGAGTGAATAAAGTCCATGGGCCACGAGAATGATTAGTGCCAAGGGTAATGATTAGTGCCAAGGGTAATGATTAGTGCCAAGGGTAATGATTAGTGCCACGGGTGGATTAAGGTGCATGAAATTGGACTGTTTGGCATCTTAATGCCTCAAGGAGGGTGGTGTCCGGCCTTGCCATGGAAAGGCATTAACGGCTGTCTGGATGCAATGCTTAACTAAAAGAAACGGGCCCCAACTAGAATGGGCTTCTAATGGCCTCTGGAGGCCATGTAGCTGGCTGCTGTGGAAGGAACAGGGAATCATGAAGGGAACGTGCTTTATCAAACTGCCTCCTGACTACCTACCTACCAGCCTCTGCTGGTGGCTGTTGGCTAATTGAAGAGTTATCTTTTGCCTCCTAGCCTACATGAGTACGGCAGGTGTTTGGTTTCAAGATCTGCATATCAAGCCCACCGAGCCTCAACCATCGGACTGCTCTGACAAAGAAGCTAAGCCCGGCAGGGCCTACATCACCACGTAGTCTAACTGATGATACCTAGCCTATATAATGACACGTAGCCTAACTAATGATACGTAGCCTACATAATGACATGTAGCCTATCTAATGAGTCATATGCAAGAAGCAAATGTGTGTGTATCTGTGTGGTCAGACGTACGGATGTAGGGCCTACACACAAGTTGGCGTAGCAGCAGGACATGGTACTAATGCTGTATCTGATCATATGTTCCTCGTACCTAGGTATGTTCTAAAGGAGATGGTCAACCCTTCACATGGAGCCAACAGGGAGACACCTCTCTTCAATGTACTGAAGAAGTATTGGGACTGGGAGATTAGAAGGTATGGGGCGCATGCATAATCATACGAGATTGATCAACATGGTTTGCCATAGCTTTCGGGGCGGTGTGCACCTGCGGCATGTCTCTGACTGACAATGGTAATAAATGGTGATTGGGTGCATACACTGAGGCTGTAGATATAGAACAGTTGCAACGTAATTGCCCTGGAGCGTGTTTACATGAAATTCACCGCTGCTGATGAGTGTGTCTGAGCCTGAGGGCTGGAATCTGCTTCTGGAACTGGGCAATTCTCTCTTGTGGTGTCGAGCAGTGGTGAAGGGATGCGCCGCAAGTGGGTGCTGCTGAATACTACTTATCAGGTTAACATGCATTATGCTGCATTGTAATGTAATAGAATGGGCCCACCAGTGAACTTTGCACTGTCCTGCTTAGAGGGCAATGAGTTCCTTTTCTTTGCATTGTCAACATTATAGTTCATCAACACATTTACCTTTTACTAGACACCTAGAGCCCAGGGTACCATTGCACTTAGGGTACCTCAACAGGGGGGTTGCAAAGGGAGACTGCAAGGAGCATTACAAATGGAGCAAGCAAGAGCAGTAGCATAATTCCTGGGTTACATGGTTGGCGGGGTGGATATAAGCAGGCAGGCTGAGTAAGGAGCCATGGCAGGCTTGGTCCTGCTGCCAGAGGCATGCGGCTGACCATGTGCTGTGCCTAGAGTTGAATATGACGGCAGCTGTCAAAGCCTCCATCATGACACAAAATTCCTTGAAGACCGTGCACAGGACAGCACAGGCTTCAAGATGCAGACTCTACAAAGTACGGTGATGCTTTGCTGCTGTCTCCCCTTCCCGCAGGAACCCCTCCTTTGTGGCTGCTAAGTTAGGGTTTAGGCGGTTGAGGTAAGCCCTAAACCCTAAGCGTGTGTTTTGCATTTGTGTTCCACCCCTGTAGGTACCCCTCTTATGTGGCTGCTGAGGTGACTGAAGGAGGGTCTGCTGATGGTGGCAGCAGCAATGGCCGTGGCAGTAGCAGTAGCAGCAGGTTGCTGAGTCCTACTGAGACCTGGCATGGTGCTTATCATGCCCTGAGGGGGTACTTTGGTGGTGATAACAGCAGCAGGAGGAAGTTGAGTATGACAGTACCCGTGTATAAGGACTCACGGGGGGTGATGAGCTGGTACCTGGGGGCAGACTATAAGGTGTGTGTGTGTGGGGGGGGGGGTGAGAATGGTGGAAGAGAGGGAAGGGGGGCCAGGTTGGTGGGCGGGAGGGAGGGCGGGGAGGAGGGGAAGGTGGAGGAGGGTGGGAAGGAGGGAGGGAAGGAGAAGGGAGAGGGGAGAGTGACAGAGAGGAGGGAGGGTGAGAGGAGGGTGAAGGTCCCTGTGAGTAGGTTGGGGAAGGGGTTGGGAGGGGGAAGAACAGGGAAAGGCAAGAATTGCGAAGGAGGGGGTTGAGGAGAGAGAATGCGGTAGAAGAGAGTGGGCGTGATTGCTATGGAATGTGGGGCAGGCCCATGAGGCAAGAAAAGCAGCGAGAGGGGGTGATGAGACTGTACTAGAGGTCTTGATGGAAAGCTGCTTATGATGGCATAGTGAAGGTATCCTGTGTGTCCACTTTTCACCCTGCCAATCACATCCCAAATTTAACGAAGTAGGATTGTTTTTAGGTGCTTGTATCCTGCAGTGCATGCTGAAGCGCCTGCTGCGCTGCCCCTGCTTTCCTTTGCGCAGGGCCCCTCTGCAGCACCAAAGCCCAATGACAGCAGCATCCGCATCATGGATCAGCCTGAGATGATGTTTGCGGTGCATGTGTTTGCGGGCCAGCCTACAGAGGACAATGTACTGTGGCGGGTGGGACGCTTGATAACGGACCTACGCAAGGATGGACTGGAACCCATTACTGCTGCTGCTGCTGCTGGTGGTGGTGGTCGGGATGGTGGGAGTGGGAGTATGAGGGTTGCTGCTGCTGCTGCTGCTCCTGCTGGTAGTGGTGCTGCTGGCGCAGGTAGTAACAGCAATGGTGGCGGTGGTGGTGTTGCAGCTGTTGCTGGCAGTGGTGGGGGTGGTAGCAGTGGCATTGCTTACTGGGTTTTGGCGGAGTATAACTGGCCTTTTACTCTGGGGCCTTGGAGGAGGAATGAAATCCTCATCCCCATCAAGCCTGAGAGCTTTGATCTGCTGGCAGAGTCTTCTTACTACTTCTGATGAGCGAGGCTCCGCAGATTAGGCAGAGGCGGGTGCTGTGGATATACTCTAGTCTTTGCTGGAATTTGGGGAAGGAAGGGGTGGAAAAAGCCAGGTCGCTTTGCATTCTGGCAGGCAGCTCGAAAGACAGCATATGCCACTCTGGAAAGCTGCTGCCATCCGAGATCTTGGATGGCAGCAATTCTCAGAGTGGCATATGCTGTGTTTCGAGCTGCCTGCCAGAATGCCAAGGGGCCTGGCTTTTTCAATGATGACTTGTGCAATCGTAGCTTTTCACGGGGTCTTATGAGGGAACTGGTGGGGCTGCGGGCCAAGGTGTACTGCTATGATACTGTTTTGCTGGATTGTGGTTCAATGTGGTGGGGTATCCCTTTGCGGTTGCCGCACCTTAAATTTTTGTTTGTTTTATGGGTCTGAGGTCAAAAAGCTCAAGTGTTAGAACTAAGAAGGCTGTCGTGCAGTAGGAAATCTCAATGGAGGATTGCAGGGAGAGGGTGCAGCGGATTGCCGCTGTGATGCCCAGCGACTGGCGTGGCATGCATGGTCACTCTGAAATCTAGAACTGCTCAGGGACGTCTTGACCTGCCTCTCGCCCGTGCAGAACATGCCTCCTAGATCTAGGAAGCATGTTTTGCATAGGCGAGAGGCAGGTCAAGGGGTCGCTGAGCACTTATGATGATAAGCACTATCACATGTGGTGCCATGTGGGGTTTACACATCAGCTTATGGTGATGTGGCTGATGATGAACTGATTGAAGTTCCCTAGATGGATACATGGCTACCTGGTGGTGTTGGAGGTGTTGGGTATCCCTCTACTAAGGTGGTCTGGAATCCATTGTGTTTGGATCCATTCATCGATGGTGTGTTTGGTCGTTTCGACCTAGCAGCCCTCTGCCGTTGCCCCACCCTAAACGTTTGTTATTATTGATTTATAATAACCCCACAATTGTTGAGGCTAGAGATTTGTTTCTGGCAGCTGTGGTTCCCCCCGTGGCCGCGTTGTCCTCGCTCAGGTATGCTGATTTCTGGGCACTGTCAGCCACTGGCTGTGTCCCTCTCTCGGCCTTGGTCAAGTATGTGGCCGTGTGTGTTCGTGTCTGTTGGTACTGCCATCAGTCCGGTGGTACTGATGTGGTGGACTTACCGGATATCTTGCTCCCGGCAGGTCAATATTTGGATCTGTTTGATTCGGAGTCGGAGACAGATGTTCCTAGTGATTCGTCTGATGAGGAACTGGTTGAAGTCTAGATAGCTACATGTTTGGGTATTCGCCTTGGTTGGTGTGCTGGCCGTCTTGGGTGGTACATATGCGGTGGACTTACTGGACATCCTGCTTGGTTGGTGCTCTGGATTGTGTTTGATTTGGATACACCCATCAGTCTCCTGCTGGTGATTTGTTTGCCGTGTCCGTAGTTGGATGTCTGCTTGGGTATTCCTCTTGCTTGGTGGTATGGATTCCATTGTTTTTGGACCCATCCGATGGTGTGTTTGGTCGTTTCGACCTAGCAGCCCTTTGCGGTTGCCGCACCTTAAATTTTTGTTTGTTTGTTATAATTATTTATTATATTTTTTTGTTATATTGTGTTATGGGCACCGTAGGTTGAGGGACAGTCCTGTGCATGTTGTCCGTTCTGTGATGGGTTCCGGGCCGTGCAGCTGTTCTGATTGACTTTGTGCCCCAGCCGGCAGCAGCAGTGAGCAGCACCAGCAGGAGAAGAGTGATCCAAGATTATGGTAGTGTCGTCCTTACCATACCGGAAAGATACAGATACGGTAGAACGGCGGCTGTGGGGTGTACCGGTTGAGGAAGAATCGGTTGCGTATGAACACTGAGCACCCGGACGGC
>OY744506.1:4373925-4472749 GCA_963556185.1 Pseudopediastrum boryanum
ATCCAAGATTATGGTAGTGTCGTCCTTACCATACCGGAAAGATACAGATACGGTAGAACGGCGGCTGTGGGGTGTACCGGTTGAGGAAGAATCGGTTGCGTATGAACACTGAGCACCCGGACGGCAAGGCGGCTTGCCCGGTGGTTACTTATTGGGGATTCTAGAGTTTTGCGCGATCATGGAGACGCAGACCATCTGTCCGTGCAGAGAGACTAGCGGGTATACGGTGACGCTGCCGAACAGCGGTGGGGACCCAATCATGCAGCACGACAGGGAAAGCCAAGGATGGCCAAAACAAAAACAAACAAAAATTTAAGGTGCGGCAACCGCAAAGGGCTGCTAGGTCGAAACGACCAAACACACCATCGGATGGGTCCAAAAACAATGGAATCCATACCACCAAGCAAGAGGAATACCCAAGCAGACATCCAACTACGGACACGGCAAACAAATCACCAGCAGGAGACTGATGGGTGTATCCAAATCAAACACAATCCAGAGCACCAACCAAGCAGGATGTCCAGTAAGTCCACCGCATATGTACCACCCAAGACGGCCAGCACACCAACCAAGGCGAATACCCAAACATGTAGCTATCTAGACTTCAACCAGTTCCTCATCAGACGAATCACTAGGAACATCTGTCTCCGACTCCGAATCAAACAGATCCAAATATTGACCTGCCGGGAGCAAGATATCCGGTAAGTCCACCACATCAGTACCACCGGACTGATGGCAGTACCAACAGACACGAACACACACGGCCACATACTTGACCAAGGCCGAGAGAGGGACACAGCCAGTGGCTGACAGTGCCCAGAAATCAGCATACCTGAGCGAGGACAACGCGGCCACGGGGGGAACCACAGCTGCCAGAAACAAATCTCTAGCCTCAACAATTGTGGGGTGTTCACACATGAACAAACAATGCGCCTCATCATCAACTACTGTGGAGCTACACCGCAAACATGTGCGTTGAGAATGCGGAAGGAGGGGCGGAAGCCAACGCCCAGTATGGATACGCAAATGATGGCAACCAAGACGAAAACGCAAGAAACGTACCAACACACCATGAGACAGTCGACATGAGTAAAAAGAAGGGACAACGCCCAAAACATGTGTACCAACAACCCTGAAATACAGACCAGTACGGGACCCAGGACCATTGACAACCTGGGACAGACGCTGAATGTGCTAAGTGTACCGAGTATGCAATGCCTCATCAATGCCATCAATATCCAAAGGCAGGCAAGCTCGCAAGGTGCGAGTAAGACCACCTTCACGGAAAAACTTGGGTGGAACATCAGCGATGCTCCCTGAGAGTGCCTCCAGGGCGGCTCCCAGTTACGTCCCGAGCAGCCGACGCCAATCGTCGAGCTGCTCGGAGTTGTGGCATTAACGCAGACTGTACTTATCTTGTGGGCATTCTAGCTGTTCCCCACCAGTAGCTATATTACCAGCGTCCTGATGGAACTACATCAAAGTCCAGGTCGGCCAACTGTCTCTTGCCGATCCATCTGTTCAGCGGACAAAACTTGTTTACATCAAAGAACAAACAAACAAACTTTCAGAGAACTGCAGCTGGCCGCAATATGACTCCTCATCAAAATACACGCGTACGATTCAAGCAGTGTAACATAGAATATGCAGCCATACTACATCTGCAACTGCTTTCAGACCTTGCAGAGTCCTTACTCTCATGCATTCCACCTTGCTCCTGCTGTATCATGCCACAGAAGCAGAAAGTACTCAAAACGACATGCATCAGCAGGCTGCACAATATGATCATCCCTCTCCTCTCATCTCCCAAAATACACTTCCAGGTATTGCACTGACCCTCGGCTTTATCCTGCCATGAAACAGCGCGAGCATTGAGCATGCATGGTCATACATACAACTCTACAAACTCTACACTACGATCCAACCCCTCAATTGCGCTTCTCTCACCAGATCTTGCACTCCACTGAAGATTGATGATGAGAAGATTTCAACAACCTGAAAACCATCTGTGCATGCTGGACATTCAACCCCAGCAAACAAAAAGCTCTGCAACAGATAAGAGCTGCTCTCAAACCCACTTGCAACAAACAATTGACGTTAAAATGTTGCACTTAATTTTGTGGGGAGTGGGTGCCCATTAGATGTTTCAATGGGCCCACCTCACACCACACCCCTCACAGATCCTCCCACCTCTACTACTCCTTCCACACCGACCAAACATCCATGCTTCCCCCCAGCAGCTCTCAAGCCTATCGATATCACATCATCAAAGTTGCCCACATTACGTACCAACTCCCTGGCTAATGCAAACCTACTCTTCTGCGAAAAACTCAGCCGCAGCTTCCATTCTTGCAGAGCAGCAGCTGTTGGCTGCCACTTGCACTGCCCTCCTGCCAATCTTCACCTCTCTTCCGTTCTGCTTGCTGGAGGTCCGCCTGCTTTCCCACCTTTCAACCACCTAACGCATGACAAAATCCATCCCATCCTCTTCTCTACTGACTTCCATAAAAACAAGCTTTCATACAAGAAGCTGAGCTCGTGTTCAAGCCCCAGCAACCTTGCAGCTCAGCACCTGCAAAATCCTTGCACCTTCCTGCCCCCCTCCCTTCCCCAGACTCCCTCCTCTCCCCGCCTCCCCTAGCACATCCCTGCTGCCTAACTACTTTTATGCTGCGCCCTTACTCACCCACCCACCCAGCCAGCACCAAACGCCACCCCCAGTGTGGTGTCGGGTTGGGGGTTCTGTCAGGATTGGCATTGGTGGAGAGCTTAGCATTGGTCCGCTCCTACTGCTTACCCAGCCTCAAAGGGTTTTGATTGTCCCACCCCTTACTGCTTCCCCAGCCTCAAGCACACCACAGTGACATCATCAGTACTGCCCACCTTCTGTGCTGACTCGGCCAGCAGCTTAGCCAGTCTCTCAGGGCTGCTGCCACCTGCTGCAGTGCACAGCTCCGCCACCGTGTCATTATCCAGGCCACCACCACCACCACGAGCCTCCTCAGCAAACAAGCCATCAGAGGCAAGCACCAGCCAGCTGTCCTTGGCTGCAACAGGAGACAGCAACAGGACACAGAAGATGTTCAATCTCTGAGGGCTGTTTCAGATGGACGTTTTAGTCTTTGAGAAAGATCACTGCACAGCCCTTTGGCGTGCAGCACCTGCCACATGTCTCAAACCAGCTTGTCAGTGTGTTGTTAAGAGAGACCACTGCACAGCCCTCCGGGCCGTGGAGCACCCAAGCATGACTCCAACCAGTTTGTTAGCGTGTTGACATAGAGAGACCAACACAGAGATGTTTGAGATAGAAGCTGGCTTGTACAGCAGGTATTACAACCACAACTGGTGATCTTCAACTACATGGCATCATGGTCATTCATGATCTCTTACTCCAAGTGGGCAGGTGGTGGTCACAGCTATGCTTAGTTAAAAACACTCTCACTTCTCCGTTTTGGGCAAGCATGGCTGGACCCCTGCACTAGGTAGACCGTGGTTTGCTCATCTCCAACTCGTCTGTATTATGGCATGTGTCCTGAAGTCTGTACAAAGACAAAGGGACACCTAACAGATTGAGCTTGCATACGTGTGTGCTATGTGAGCCTAAGAGAGATACACATCCAGCTATCCTTGCTTGCAACTAGGACTGGGCACTGAAAAGCAACAGTTCTCTTAAGCAGCTGAACTCCCAACCAACACTACATTCCATACACACCAAGTGATGTTTGGTCCCACTCTATCACGCTCCTGCTGCAGGTTCTGCGTTTACTCCATGGCCATTGAACTCTAGGGTCCTTACACCCTGTCCTGCACCCTACACCCACCTGTGAGGGTATTGACCGTGGTATAGGGCTCAGCAATCAAGCCAAAACCACTCCCATATCCATCTCCCCCAGCCCTAATCCCCTCAAACTGCAAGCTGCCCTTCAGGTAGGCGTCACCAAAGGCTCTGGACAAGGCCAGCAGACCTCCAACGCGCCAGGTACCGCCCACATAGCGCACCATAGCCATCTTGGGGTTAGGGTTTTGGCGCTCAATGCGGAGGCGCTCCTCCTCCCTGAGGAAATGGCAAAAGAAATACTATGTTAGGGCTCTATTGGTCTATAGAGAAGTACGCTCAACCTTCAAGAGGGAGTGCAAATGCAACCGTATCAGGGGCACTTATGTGAGCAGATGTTCTTCGGGGTTGAGGCCTTGCCGGGCACATATCAAATTCTACAGAAGCAAGATGGTAGCCGGTCGCTTGGCCACCAGCATGGGTGCTTGGTATACGGATAACCAAGGCATACAGAGTTAAACCTGCGCTTTGAAGCGGATGGCTGAAGCATATAAGCAAGGAGGCCCCATATGCACCTGTGCCGGGGAAAAATCCTGTAGGTACCTTGACAAACCAGAGCTGCCAAACCTGTTGCAGCTAAAGTGGCAGCAAAAGAGACCTCAGCAATCAAAACCTTTTGAGAACCAAATCAATCAACACCCTGCTTCCTCCAGCTCACCGCTCGCCCCGGATTTGCCGTACTAACCCTCCAAACCCTCAACCACAAAACGCACTCCTATGGTCAACCCTCTGCCTGTCTGTGAGCAGCTTCCACCTAGTAGCGCCCATGTGGACCAAGCCCTACAGTTAACCCTTAACCTCCCAATCAACTCCAGCAAAGGCACCTTTGAAGGGTTGTTGACCCTCCACTTGCTTCCTCCCTCAACTCCTTCCTGCCTAACCAACCACACAAAGGCTCCCCTTCCACTGCCCTCCTCCTTTCCTCCAGCCCCTTTTCTCTCCCCGGTCTTACACCCGCTATCGCCCTTTCCTCCCCAGCCCCTCACCCTCAAGCTCCATGAAGAACCTTCTCCTTCCCCCTTGGGCTGGACAATAGGGCAGGAAGAGAACAGAAGCTCCTCCTTACTGACCCCCTCGCTCCAACTCGCCTGGGGGACCTTCTCACTGCCCCCCTCTCTCCCACCCCTTCGCCTCAAACTTGCCGCTTCCCCGCTCCCCCTTGGACCGCGTAGAGAGGTGTTTAGTGCACTAGCATGGTAAGTTATCAAAAGCTACCTCAATCTCGTGACCTTCACTTCAAGCTCGCCAGCTCTAACAAAACTTCCCCTCTCCCCCCTGCCCCTGCCCCCAGCCACCTTGTCCCACTCACTTGTCAGGCACATGCTCCTCTGTAAGCTCCATGGCCTTGCCATCCCTGATGAGGAGGATACGAGCATCACCCACATTGGATGTGAGCAGTGTTGTAGTGCCATCAGGGCCCTTGTACAGCAGTACATTCACACCAGTGGCACCACACTTGGAACCACCCACACCACGCTCACCTGCACATGCAACAAACAAACACATTGCTGTGAGTGAAGGTGTTTTACAATGGGTGAGCGGCAATTGAAATTTGGGCATGCACATGCAGTGATCCTATCTTCCTTCGTTTCAACGTTAAAGAGGGCTCGAAACTGAGATTTGCAGCACATGCCTCATGCCAGAGAGATGTGGTCTGGTATTCAAAGCAGCAGACAAGCAGACATCACATGGTGTGTGCTTATGTGTGATAAAAATGAACGTCTGCTTGGGAAGACGTGCTACCCGATCCTACAACTGCTTCTGTTACTAGCCCAACCCCAGTACCCGAGGGTGGTGCTTTTCTTACATGAGAGGTAGCATCTGGCCCCCCTTCCTCTACAAAGGCCCCTGCCATAAGGCATGCCTGTCCAGCTGCTGATGCTGCAACTGTGCTGCTAATGCTGAAGGAGCGCACAACACATATGATATACCGAGTCCAGCAAATGCTGCAGGGTCCACAGGCTGTGCAGTTATCTCATGTAACACATTATGATACCCAGTCGTCTGCTCCCCTCACCCCTCTGCTGTGTTGCCATATAAATCCAGCCTGTCCTGCTGCTGCCTGCCTCCCAACCTCACCCCAATGATTCCCTTGTTGACCAGCAACAACCTGGTCAACTACCAATCTAACTGGGCCATATACCGTAGAGAAACCTGTCATATGAGTGCTGGAGGCTAAACAACCCTAAGTAGATCCTCGGCTCTTCACTGTGGTTAGATTTGCATGCTGCCCTCACAGCTGCTAAAGCCAGAAAGGAGCAACCTCAGATGCGCACTGTGCTTACCCATGCCCATGAACCCCTTGTTGACTAGCAGCTGCTTATCAGCCTCCAGGTAAGCCTCTGTGATGCGGTACTCAGGCTGCTCCCCCTTCATCCAGTTCTTCTGGACTACATCAAACAAGTTGGCCTTCAACCAGTCGGCAGTAGCAGAACCACCTGCAGCAGCAGTCGCGATGGGTTATACTACATTACATTTTTCATATTAGGCCAGAGCAAAAAGTGCCATAGGCCCCGCAGCTCAAGCAGTTGCAATGGGTACCACCAGAAGCAGCTGGGGCAGAGGGTTGATATGAGCAGCAGCAGAGCTGAGCAATCGGATGCAAGGCTTACCAGGTGCTTTCTTAGTTGCGACATGGAAGCCTTGCTGAATGCACAGTAGTGCTCTATCATGTTTAAAATCTCTGCCTGGATGCAACTGCTCGGCATATGTGCGATACATGTTTTGAGGCCTTTGCTTGTGCGCTATGCAGACTTCGCATTTTGCAGCTACATCGTGACATGAGAAGACAGGGTAAATGAAGTGAGGAGGTCCAGGGGCCCATGCACAACACCTTTTCAATAGGCCCCCGCCGGTTGATCTTTCACAAGACTGTATTCACCAGGTAGTCCATCATGGCTGCATTCCGAGTGCACTCCAGAAAGTCGCAACTCTGTATTTTGCACCTGTGTTTCTCCAACACGCAAGCAGTGCTCACCATGGCCATCGTAGACACCAGCGAAGGCGAAGGGCTCGCCGACAGAGGCACTGCTGGGATCAGCAATCTGAAATAACACCAATTCCCCATTAGCATGATAATGTCTTATAATTGCGAATTGCGACGGTGCCAAGCCTGACGTCTGAGCTAGCAGCGCCCGTGAGCACCCCAACACAACCGAAAAACAAGCAGTAATACTGCATACCTTCACGTCGTAGCGGTCTTCGTTAACCTTCCTCACTGTCCCCTTTATGCTGTACGAGCCGTGCTCCTTCACAACCACTGGCGCAGAGACTAGAACTCCAGCCTTGGTGGCATGAGTAGCAGTCAGGCCTCGGTTGGCCCTAAGCTGAGCCTTCCCAGCAACTGCCTTCTGCATACTTAGAGCCTGCATCGTTGCTGTTGCAACCAATCGGGTGGCCACAATTGATCCCTTCAGCAATGAGCAAAGCTTGCAGAGGAGCTAGCCAACACCAATGGGTGAGGGCTGTTCGAGCAAGGAGGGCCGCTTGGTACCTCGGGGCAACCTGCTGTGGTAGCTGCAGCCGTGCTCTACATCGGGAGGCGCCCATGCAGCCAATCCCGTCAGCATGATGGGCCGATGCGCAAGGCGCGAAGAATGAGAGATTTTGCGGTGACGATCTGGTGACACAAGTAACTTGGGGTTCAGTTCAGCCCTCATGTTGACTCCTGATGATGAGTGTCGATCTAGTAGGAGCCAGTACGGGATAAATTGCTTCCGGAACATTCGCCTTCGCCTTCAGTTGCGTTCAGGCCCCCACATACCCCGAAAGAAAGGTCGCATGCGTATATGCTTCGCACATGTACCACACGTAACTCCCTCAAATCGGGGGAGCACCAAACATATAGCGCCTTGAATGCTGAGGATGTCTGATCGCTTTTTCCCGAACCCCTTTACCCCTGGAGCAGCGTTTGGTCAGGACGAATCAGCAAAAATCTCAAGCTTTGCGGGCGCAGCACTAAAGGTCAGCAGCAGATACAGAAGGCCGGAGTTAGCGTGCTCAAGCTTGTGCTAACGCTCAAGTGCCTCTGGCTACAGGAGGTGAAGTTACAGGCGGCCCAGCATAATAATATATCGGGTGGCAGCATATATGTGGGATCTGGAGGAGTGGCTTTGACCTATCTGCACCTAGCCAAGCAGGTAAGCTTATCAACCACCATGGGCTATTTAGCCTTAGCACAGCCTCTAGATTGAAACATGGGATGAGGGAAGTTCAGCATTGAGGGGGGCATTCATAGTCCTTGCGTACATCTAGCAAAGGAAAGTAGCAGCTGACTTCAAGATTGCAGTGCCTCAGAATAAACTCTTGGGCTGTCAAGCTCAAGTCCTGTGCTATGCTTGATATACTCAACATGGATCCTGAATGAAGATATGAGACTAGATGTAAGCTTCATTGAAGTGCTGCCAGTGCATTTTGTTGAGGTCACCCCTCTTCGCGCCAACAGTAGTTCCCTGAATGATGCCTGTAAGCAAAGCTGCTTGAAGAGCAAGTAAAGTTACTTTCCACGTGCCGCGGCGCTACAGAGAGTGCTCTGGTTACGTGCACCCCAACTGTGTGTAGTCCTGCTGCTTGCCAATGTTGTCTAGTGCCAAGCAGCTATCACAGCCCAGAGCAGCATACCAGTACTTCTCAACCCATGCATTACCAGCCCATGCACATCCTGCCAGCAGCAGAGACAAAGCCTTTGACACACGAGTCAGGTTTTTTCCTGCTTATGCCAACAACTTGCTTCTTATGGATGCATGTTCATGCATACCACTGCCTCATTTGACTCGGGACTGAACGGCAAGCGTTGTCCAGAAGACCCATACTGGCTCTCTTGATAGTTAAACCATCTATGCTGCGGGGCGTCTGGCGCTGCAGCTATGTCATGCAAAGGAACAGCTGTTCAAGCAGAACACCTCCCTCTTCACAGCTCTTCACAGTTGAAGCTCTCTCGTTTGCAGTTGCAGAAGCGATACCTGCCCTGACCTCCCTGCCCTGACCTGGTGCTCCTCACATCTGTGGGATACTTGAGATTCCCTGCCCCTGCCAGAACGTTGGTGATCAACTGCCATGCATATCTGGCACAGTTGCGCTTTGCAACCCCTTTCAAACGTACACCTGATCACCCCCACCCCCACCCCACCCCACCCCACCCCACGTTGTAGAAGCGTCGTCTTCCTTCAAACCAGTGAGTATGTGTACAGCGCCAGTGTGTTGTGGCACAACTCGGGTGACATTCTTTTGTGCCGCCACAACTCTTCTCCTTAGGTGCAACAGAAAGGGCGCTACTCTGGCAATGCCTACCTCCAGAAGCATAAACTGGAGCACTGCCTGGACCTGGCCTCGCAGTTCTGCCGTGATGCTGAGAGCATCTCCCCCGCCAAGAAGCGCGTGACCTTCCTTGAGGGTTACAGCGGCCTCATGGCACTGGAGGCGGTACTGTACTCCATGACAGGGAAGCATGCTGAGTCAGCACAACGGGTCAAGGTGAGGGGCCTATGGCACCTTATGCTATGGCATATGATGGCATGTAAAAGTGAGGGGGTGTGATCTGCTGCATGGAGGGCTAGTAGAAATAAGTAGTGGGGTGGCTCTGAGCACTAGTTGAGATTTAGTAGAGCTAAGTATTAGGGTGGCTCAATCCTATGCGTAGCTTTTACCTGGGAGCGTGGGTTGTACAAACTTAGTTTCAAATGCTTTGATGACAGCTGGAATGTGAGACGGGGTCGACTACGATGCTGGTTTGTAATGTTTACTGGACAGGGGGAAGGGATGAGTAACAGAGTTTTTCTCTGCGGGCGGATTATGCATTTGCCTTGTGGTCATAATGTTCATACACACCCAAAACAAGAAAATGAAAAGAAGGATCCCTACAAAACACTCGCTGTTTTAGGCAATTGCCAGAGCAACATGTGCTGGATAAAACCAACCAAAAGTGGGAGGAGTGCCTTGCTATGAACATGGGGGAGATGGGTAGGGGAGTTGTACTCCAGTTGGCTGCCTGAGCAGTACGGTATCGGATGACATGCATAGTCAGCGCAGCAACCAAGGAGAGGTGAAGGCAAAGCTTGGGGTAGGGCTTTCCTTGTCATGAACCTTGGTAGCAACGTGCTGGGAACAGCTTGGTTGTTAGATCCAGCCTTTTTGATATATGTTGTAAAAGAATGATGGAGCAGCATCCGTGCTGCAATTGCCTTTCTTTTTGAGTGCTGCTAGTGGTTTTGGACCCCCTTGCTTCTTGCATTCCTGTGCACTGCTTATGAGGGAGGGTCAGCGCCATGAGACAGAAGGAATGTGGGGGTAGCATGGAAGTGGGATGCACATGCTATTGCACAGAGCAAAGGAGTGCAAGAAGGGGCGATGGCACTTCTGCTCTGCCATTTTATAGAGCCTAATCAGTATGATGTCCCTTTTGCACCCGAATGGTGCTAGCTGTGCGTGCAACAATCATATCCTGCTTATGATTCCGCTTACTCAGCTGCTTCTGATGTTTTTGATGTATGCTATCTCAAGGCTACAGACAGACCCTGAGAAGTTTTACAGCAATCCCTGGAGCTGACCCTAGAAGACATCCATGTTGATGCAACTAGCCATGGAGCAACCTTATTGCAAGATTCCATGTCACCATATGGTCACCACTGAAGCTGCTATAGCTGTCCTTCTGCCTGTGCGCAGGAGCTGGAGTCATATTATGATGAAGCTGTGGTCCCCTACCTGGGTGCTGATGAGTGTGAGCTGCTGTATGGGCGGGCAGGGTACCTGTACAGCTTGCTGTGGGTGGACAAGCAGCTAGGGGAGGGCACAGTCAGCAAGAGGCTCATCAAGGTAAGCACATGGCCTCTCCGCACAGCAGATTTGCTCACGGTTTTGGGCAGGGAGGTTCTGTGATGTTATTTGATGTACGGTTCACAAAGTAGTGCAGTTGAAAGGTTTGGCTGTCTGTTCCATACTATCCTCACTCGAACCAACTCAATGCCATGTCTCCAGTCAATTGTGTTTTAGCCTAGCAGACTTCAGTGGGTCTGCAGTATACAGCCTGCCATGGTACAGAGGTACAAAAGGATCAGTAAGAGTGGCCAAAGATACAAGAGTGGTGACCACTAGCGGGAACAAATGATGTTGTAGGCACAAGGTTTTGCCTTCTTGGGCCAGGGCACGCCATGTACCAAGTCAGACTGAGGGTAGTTTGGGGGTTGGGCTGGCTGTAAGGTGCCACCCCCTGCATAACCGCTGAGATCCCTGCCACTCTTGTTACACAACTTGACCCTTACGTTAACAATGGACTGCTACCATGTTGCGTTTATTACCTGGAAGCCAGTGTGCTGCTACCTCTTACTGTCCAACATTCTGTACACACCTTCTCGGCAATAAGAATAAGCCAATTTGGTGATTTGCAAGGTGTCCTTGTTGTTGGATTCCATGATGCAGGAGGTTCTTTCAAAGCTGCTGGAAGAGGGACAGACAGGAGCAGCCAAGCTGGCTGAGCAGGAGGGCAGCAGCAGCAGTAGCAGCATTAAGTTTGGTTTGATGTACAACTGGCATGACAAGAACTACCTGGGGGCAGCACACGGTAAGCACAAGGGAAGAGATGGCTGTGATACAGTGGTTTAAGGCAATGCAGCTGCTGCTCAGGAGGGAAGGATTCCCTAGGATTTGCATTCTACAGCAGCATTGTTCAAATCAATCAGGCCTGTATGATGAGCAGCTGCTATCCGCAGGTGAGATTTGCATGCAAAGCTACTATGGTTGCATGGTCAGCTGGTCCCACTCTTGGGTCTGGTGCACATTTGTATGAGTTAATCACCGTTGTGACCAAAGCGCCTGCCACCAACACACACACTATGTTCTCCGTGTCAATCCTGCTTTGCATAAACTTGCCATATTGCTTGCTCACATGCCACAACGTTGCCCAATAGTTAACATCGTGTGTACATGCAGCTACCCCATGCAATACCTCGCTGTGAGTGAAAGAGTGGATGCCGGGCATCAGCCCTGCATAGGTTTAAAGGGAGGCGGGACTGGCACATGCAGCTGCGCCCCCCCTACCCGTAGTTTTTGCTTCAGTTTATGTGACAAGACCCTGCTTCTCCCGCTGTTGCTTGTCTTGTTCAGGACTGGTAGGCATTCTGTATGTCCTACTGCACGGCTTCCCCCTGCTACAAGAGGTTGACCCCTCTGGCGCAGCATACCGGGCCATACAGAGCTCCCTAGATGCCTTGGTGGCTGTCACCTTCCCAAGTGGCAACCTCCCTTCATCACTGGGCAGTAAAACAGACAAGTGAGTGGACTTGAACATGCCACTTTGAAGCATAGGCTGAGTCGTTCCTTACGGTCTACCAGTAACCTTACCCGCCGTCCACAGGGGCTAGTCTTGTGGTGCAATGGCGCTCCCAAATTCATCCCCTTGTGTAGGCTGCACTAAGCATTAGACCCTAACCCAGATATCAAGAATTACTCTAACCCCTATTTTCACAGGCAAGTCCAGTGGTGCCATGGCGCTCCCCCTTCCATTCCCCTTGTTGCTGGAGGTGGAGGTTACGGTAGTCCTTGGACCCTAGTCCACATACCAACAGTAACCCTCACCCCTTGTTTTCAGTGGTGCCATGCCTCTCCTGGTTTCATCGCCTTGTGCTCACGGAGGAAATTACGGTAGTCTTTGGACCCTAGTCCAAATATCAACAATCTACACCCTATTCTCACAGGCTAGTCCAGTGGTGCCATGCCGCTCCCTCTTCCATCCCCCTTGTTGCTTGAGGTGGAGGTTACGGTAGTCCTTGGACCCTAGTCCACATACCAACAGTAACCCTCACCCCTTGTTTCATAGGCTAGTCTAGTGGTGCCATGCCTCTCCTGGTTTCATCACCTTGTTGCTTAAGGCCAGGCTACGCTAAACTATATGCCCTAACCCTAATCTCAGCAATGCCCCTACCTCTATTTTCCCAGGCTCGTCCAGTGGTGCCATGGTGCTGCTGGCTTCATTCCCTTGTTGCTGAAGGCAGAGGCCACCATGGGATCTAATGGGGCGTACCTAGCAGCAGCACGGAGGGCAGCAGATGTGGTGGTGCAGAGGGGCCTGCTGAAGAAGGTGAGGGGGGAAGGGGGGACACAGTCGGACATAGGTGATCAAATGTAACAACAGGGGTGTTGTGTCTGCAAAGCATGGCTGGGGAACTGGATGTTGCGTGGGAACAGCAGATAAGACGGGCAATCTGTATCTGTTCCATATTGCTTTTTTTGTGACAGCTTGAGGTGGGGGGCCTTTGGCATTTTCTGCTACGGCATATCATGGAATGTGTTTCAATAGCTGTCATCAAAAGGCCGCCTTGGTATTTGCTGCGTGTGCAGGGTGTGGGTTTGTGTCATGGCATCAGTGGCAGTGGCTATGCCCTGTTGTCTCTGTACCGCGCCACAGGGGAGCGCTCCTACCTATCACATGCACAGCAGTTTGCCCTATACATAGCACAGCACTGGCAAGACATGTATGACATCCCTGACAGGCCAGGCTCACTGTATGAGGTAAGCTGACGTGGTTATCAGGAGTTCCAGGTACATCCTATCCCTTTGATGCTTTCCCACACTCACTGTTTTTGAGGTAGCGCTTACATGTCGTCCTTCTTCCTGTCTGCTAGCATATAATGCGCATTTTTTACAGTGCATGCCTGCGTCAGAAAATGCTGATGTGTTTGACAAGTCAGTGTCGCTTTATGAGGTGAACCAAGACCGGGTACCTTGTTGCACAGCCTCCCCGATCTGGACATACAGGATGTGCTTTGCCTATATGGCTATCTCCTGGCAATCGCTCCAAGCAGCAAATTATATCTTTCTTGCACACATGTTCTGCCAGGGCACCCTCCACAAGTGGGGTAATGCATCAACTGCACAGAATTCCTAGAGATCATTGCAAAGCTGTTCTTGGCCCATAGAGGAACCATGGGTCTGGCAGCATCAGTTTACATCATTTAGGGGATTCAAGACTGCACGTGGCTGCTGTCGGGACCTAGGTTGACGTCATTGCCTTTTGTCCGCTGGTATCAGCAGCAGCATCGCTGGCTCGTCGTCGTGGTACTTGCTTATTGTGCAGGGTGTGCGTGTCTCTGCCATGGCATCAGCTGCTATGCCATGCTGCAAATACGCTGATATCCATGTTTAGCTGCCTTCATTACCTGGTGGCTTGCTAGGTTTAAGGCAGTTGGTTGGTCAATTAGAACCCTTTGCTGCTCGTTTATACTACATGATGGTTGGGTGAAGTTATCGGGCAAGTTTTTTTGATGGACTTGATGTTGAACATATGCTACCGCTTCTTGCTCCAGACCTCCGGTCCAGACGCTAACATAGCCAGATGATGTTTTGATGAGTTGTCCCAGTCTGACACCCAGATGCTGCTGTTGCTGTTGTTGCTGCATCTGTTCCTGTAGGGGCTTGCAGGTGCTGTTTGCTTCTGCCTGGATGTGCTCCGCCCTGAGGGCTCAAGCTGGCCAGGGTATGAGCTATGACACAAGCACACTAGGGCCTGGCAAGATTCAACAACATACTAAGATGGCACGCCAGCAAGTCCATTTGATCATTGAGACCGCTGGTGGGGACCTGCACTAAAGACTGCAAAACAATAATGTAATGAGAGCACCACTGCTGGTGGGTTATTTGGTTCAGGAAACTTCTAGAGTGCTTTGCTGGGCCACTGGCCATTTGCTGTTTGGGGTTGGTCTGCAGCTCAGGCTGACTACTGTCATACACACCAACAGGTAACCCAGATCGTTTATTGCAGGGGCGTTTGTGTAAAGACTGTGTTGGTGGGGTGGGCGAGTAGGGGAAGGATCGAGGGGGTTGTTTGGGAATTGTCACGCTGCTTTTGTTGGGGACGGTTTCAGCTGGTAGTCAAGGCATTACATGTGCTGTGGATTAGGCTGCATTCCAGATACATCTGTTACCAAGGAATGGGTCCCATACAGCTCTCTCTGCCGCAACATGCCGTCTAGAAAGGGGTGGACACTGTATTGGGGAAAGGGATAGGGGGTGTGTAACGGTTCTTGCGACCGTTACAGGGTGTCCCTGCAGTGCAGGTCCTGTGATCTGTGCCTTGGCACCGTGTGTCTGTTGCGGTGGTACTGATAAGAGGAGGCTATGTTGCTGGTTTCAAGGGGTCTCAAATCGGCTTTGCATGTCACTTAACCTGGCAGAACAGTGCAAACGCCATTTGCCCCCGCAGCATAAATGGAACTTTGGACACGGCTTGCAGATTTTATGGAAATGGGTCAACAGTAGTTTCAAGAGCACTAGAGGTTGCTGCTCCGAAGCTCTGATTGTCACTTGACACTGGTGCAGTGACCAGGCATGTAAAACCCCGTCACATGCCTGGTCAGTGCACCAGTGTGCAGACCCCTCTAGCAGATGCTGATGCTTGCCTTTTGTGGCTGCTGGGATTAGACTTAGGCAAGCTGGCCATACCTTGCTAAGCAGATATATGTTTAGCTTGTGGTAATCGTCAAACATCGGTTGCCTGTTGTTTGTGTGTTTGGTGGATTTGATCTAGCAACCCTCTCGCTGTTGCTTCACCTCAGAATTCTTGTCTGTTTGCATCTCTTCGCTTTAGTGTGGCCGCCAAGAGATGAGGAGCTATGGCTGGGGTGTGGTAATCACGTGGCTGCAACCTAGAGATGTTTGAATATCCAAATAGTGGAATGTGCTGTCGTGATTGTGACATTCATGAGGTGGTTCTGATCGAATGGCTGTCTTGTTGAGGGTGTCACGCGGTTACAAATGAGAGAGAAGGGTCAAAGGATATACGCAGAACTTGGTTGATCAAATGTTGCGTGTTGAACGACTGCTGTCTTCCTCTGCAGTGTGGCAAATGCAGCACCTTCTCAGACTAAGTCCAGGGTATGAGGGAGGCAGGCTTCACTACCGACAAGGCCTAACCCGCAGCATATGCTGCTCTCAGCAGTAGGGATTTCTTTTGCGCCACAATCCCTCACCACGGGAGGACCGCGCTGTGACGATGGCATTCTAGCTAAAGACGCTTATCGAGGGGTGCTGCATGAGGCGACGCCCAAGGGTGAAGGGCATGGTACATGTAACGGCCAAGTATACAATTCCCCAAGTTGATGCAACGTCCGGGTTTTGGGCAGTGGGATTCAGAAAGACTCTAACTGCGGAGGGCTGGCCCGCTTTAGGTGGTGGGGAGGCAAGTGGGCGCATTGCAGAAGGTCGTGCCTGCCAACTTGACCCACCAGCAATGCACCATAAAAGCTCCCATGATAAGGACAAACCGCTACAGTGAGCGCTATTGGGGCCGCTTAAACTAATGATTGATCACCGACGTCCGGTGACCGAAGAGGCCTCGGAGCATGTCACTTGACTAGTTCCTGGCATGTCACTTGCTGTTACACTCTTTGCACTGCCACAACCCATGGATATAGGCTCGGGCCTGGCCACCCAAAAGCATCTTGTTTACTCAGGACTTATGTGCCCACGTAATGCTTTGTTTGCTTGCAAACTATCATTACACCAGCTTTCGTTGTGATACAATGCGTGTGCTTCCCTGCTTACGGCCTTTGGCTTCGGCCTTTGGCAAAGTTGGTAGAGGTTGCCGTAGGATGGGGGCAGCTGTAGGTAACCCTGCGCCTCTGTCACGTGCCCCAGCTGGAGTGGTTTTCACTACTGCAGGAGTGGGGTATGTTGATGGGTGCTTTCCAGTTGCTACGGTAGAGGGCAGTGGCATTGGGTTAAACCATGCCGCTGACCCTGCTAACTCCTTGGCGTTTACAGGGTACCCCGTCGCTCCACCAGGCAGCGCTTTTGCCCCCCTCAGTGTCGCCCCTCGCTTAGTTGCAGGAGTCCTCGCTGTGGTGGAGGAGTCCGGTATCCCAGCAGCTCGGAGTTCGGACGTTTCATGCTTCAACATCAGCAGCAACAACAACACCAATAGCAGCAACTTGTACAGCAGCAGCAGCAGCAGCAGCTACACTGCCAGCAGCAACAACAGCAGCAGCAGCTCTAGCATCGGTGTGTTGCTGGAGGGCGTGGTCGATTTTGATGTCCGTCTGGAGCGGTACCTTCGCTCCCTGAACGCCAAGCAGCTTTACTTCCGCAACCCTCAGCGCAGAAAGCTGGGTAAGGGGAACTTTGGAGACTGCTCCTTGCTACAGATTCCGTGCCCTTTGTCTCTTGCAGCAGCAGCACGGGCAGCAGGTCGTCCTGAGCTTGTGACCAAGGGTATCCCCCTTGTGGTCAAGCGTCTTAAGCGGAAAGGAAACACCCGGGCAGCCTGTGAGCGTGAAGCAGCAGTCTACATTGCTGCTGCAGGCAGCAGGTACCTCCCCCGCCTGTACTGCCAGTGGCATGGTAGCAAGAACAGCTTCCTTGTCTTTGAAGCAGTCAGCAGCAGCCCTAGGGACTTGTCAAAGCTGGTGAAGGCCTGTGCTGCTGCTGCTGGGGCTGGCTCGAAGCACCTTCCGCTGCAGCAGATGCTTAGGATCCTGCTAGACGCCAGCAGGGGTTTGAGGGACCTTCATGATTGCGGCTTGTGTCACTGTGACACCAAGCCGGAGAACATGCTGCCGGGGAAGGGCAGGACCTGCCTTATCGATATGGGGCTGGTCTTAGACAAGGGGGCGCATCTGTGGGGCGGCTGGCAGGGGACTCGTCTGTACATGGACCCTGTGATTCTGCTATGGCACAGGGAGGAGTGGGATCTGCTGATGGAGGGGAGCTACGATTACTTCTCCCTGGGGCTGGTGTTCGTGTACATGCTGGCACTGGGGGATGAGGCAGTGGTGAAGGAGGCATTGGGTATTGCAACTAGGGTGCAGCATGGCATGGAGTATGAGCGGGGGGAGCAGCAGCTGTGGGAGTTGCTGGGTCAGGAGCTGGCAGCAGTGATGGAGCAGTGTGAGCAGCAGCTGCAGCAGGAGGGGATCGCGAAGACTGGGGAGCTGCTGGGGATGTTGGAGGATGGGGTGAAGCGTATGGTGGCGGGGTTGCTGCTGAAGGAGGGGCAGCAGCGTTGGTCGAACCAGGAGCTTGAGGGTATGGTGGCTGGGTTTGCTAAGGCAGGGCAAGCCGCTGCCGCAATTTCAGCAGCAGCAGCAGTAGCAGCCGTGGGTCTTTGGAGTGGAGGAGCGGTAGCAGCAGGTGCTAGACATTTGCTGCTTGCCTGCCTACACCAATCCACAGCAGCAGCAGCAGCAGCAGTGGCGGACATGAGCAGTGTGACAATGCAACCCAATGAGCAGCTGCCTAGTGTGTCAGCAGCACGTGCTTCCAGCTGTCGTTGGATCATGGATGGAACGCTGGCTGTATCAGAGGACAGTGATAGCATCCTAATGGACTTTGAGCCGCTGTGCTGGGAGTATGAGCAGCTGCCAGGAGTCACTGCAGATCTCTGCTATGGGAATGGGGGTGGCCTGAGGGCTGGTCTGGGTGTATGCAGCTCTGGCTTCTAAGTACACCCCTGTATGCTCTTGCCAGGGGAGGGGTCCTGCAGCACACATCTCAAGCAGCCAGCAGTCAGCTAAGGTGTTTGCTGCAAGTGCTTCTTTTACGATTTCCCAGTCCTAAGAACCACTGCAGCGACTGTTGGTCAGAGCAGCAGCACAAGCAGAGCAGTCAAGCAGTAGAGCAGCAGCAGCAGTACTTGAGCAGCATCCACAGCACCCAAGCAGCATGAACAGTATCAACAGCAGCAGAGCAGCAGCCGCAGAGGAACAGCAGCGCATCCCTGCAAGGCTTTTCATTGCAAGCAGCAGCCTGAAGACCAGCAGCTGGCTTGCATGCCATTTTGCTGCGCATGTGTCCTCTCCTATGTCTTGAAAGGAAAGCAGCCTGTTGAGGTCATAGCCGTGGGGCTAGGTGACCTACACCCAGCACACCCGAGGAGGAAGACTGTGACTGCCATGGATGTGGTGTATGCCCTCAAGCGCCAGGGTCGCACCCTGGACGGCTTCGTGGTTGAGCCATCTCACTCTCTTGAGGATATGATCCTCTCAAAACGGTGTTTTTAAACACCACCCTTTCAAGGAAAGCCATTGCAGTTGTATTGTATTATGATAGCAGTGTGGCGCGCGCGCCAATGGGTTTGCCAAAGTAAGCTTTTCACCCTGGTACCATAACTAAATAGAAAGCCTATAGACCCATGATAGCCTATTATTCCTTCTGCTTCTCTGGAGCCCCTTGGCAGCATTTCATGAGCTGTTCTAGTGGCGGGTATCCAATGGCATATTGCGCCTTCTCCACATAAATGTTGTAAGGCAATGAAACATACCAGAGTACTGCCTGATGAGTCAACTCTGCATTAACCAGACTGCAACCACAACATATCAAAAGGTGACCTGTGCTGCATAATTAATGCAGATCCTTGTGTTGGTCCTTGTCTTATGGCTTGCTTTAGAGTCTTGTTAACCAAGTAAACCCTTGTCAAACAAACAGAAATTCAAGGTGCCTGCACCAAGGAAGTTAGGTTGGAACCATCTGGTGTAGCCGTACTTACTGTTGGTGTAAACCAATGCCGCATTGGCAGTGTGGGTGCTTGCAGAGCAGGTGGTGCATGCTGTGTTGAGGTTGTGGTGTTGACGCCAGGAAGCCGGTAGCAAGCAATTCTCCAGCCATGCACCCTTGTGCAGAAGGCTATGGCATGATGTGTGAAATGAGAGAACGCGCTTGATTAAGAACTAATTTCTTTATCCTGTCCATACTGCTGATCAAGGGAGCACAGGTTGCATGAGGTGCCAGTTTCATGTCATGTGCTGCCCATCTCATGCCCATCTGATGGGAGATCAGCTATGAGCCTTGCATTGCATTATGCCCTGCTATGTAGTGACTTATCGTGCCATGACAGGACGCTTAAGTTAAAGAATTTTCGAGACAGGACTGTTGCTTTGCAGAACATGAGCAAGTACCAGCATGCACTCCCAGTGCAGCAGCATTGCAAGACATCGACCTGACAATACTTAAGGCAGCACCAGCTGCAGGAGGAGCGGGAACAGCAGCAGCAGACTCATCTTTAGCAGCTGATTGCAGACATCTTGTCACCCTTCTGTGCGGCGCCTTGTGTTGTATGAGCTGCAGCTGTGATCAGCTGATGCAAGCTGCTGCTTATGATTACCAGGTACAGCGGCTATAACACTCCCACCAGCAGCAGCACCTTCACCAGCAACAGCAGCAGCAGCAGTCAAGGGTATGGCTCTCAGCAATACGTTTACCAGCAGTACTTACGCTCATTCACAATTTCGTCCCTGCTTTCTGTCATGCGGAACGAGCCCGTCCATGACACTGGCAACGGACATGCAGCGGCAACAGTACCAGCAGGAATTCCAAGCTGAAGCTATCTGGCGTGCTATCTCGTCTCATAGCTACGGCCTGCAGCAGCAACAGCAGCATCACGTGCAGCAGCAACTTACAGCAGATAGGTGAGGGGCAGTGGCACCAGTACCGGATCAGCACCAGCACCAGCACCAGCACCAGCACCAGCACCAGCACCTGGGGCCCTGTCCACATCAGGCGACCAGCCAGCAGCAGCAGCAGCAGCAGCAGCAGTAAGAGCAGCATGTGGGAGCAGCTTGGCAGCAGAGATTTTCCAGCGGAAGGGAACTTCCAGCAGCAGCAGCAGCAGCAGGGACGGGGCCATGCTCTCCCTCCTGTTCACTGTGTGATCCCGAGTCCTGCAGCAGGAGAGGTGTCGGGTACGTAGTGCCTTCAATTTCAGCTGCAGTGCTGTTCAGCTTTCTGCTGCAGCTTCTTTGGTGGGCAGAATTTCTTGGGAGAAGGGCGATTTCCAGCACAACTGCCTCAGCACAGCAGCTTGAGCTCTACAAGACACAGTGATAGGCATGCTTCAAATGGATCCTTGGCTGTCAGGGGGTAAACACGGCAAAGGAATTGAAAGAAAGGCACACGGGGAAAATGCAAAACAGTAAGCAGAGCCCTTTTGAGCCCTGCAGCCATAACAACACAACAGAGGCAGAAAAGTGGAGATCAGGGTCAGGATGGTGTGGGTCAGTGGGTGTCAAGCGACCCACCTCACAGTCAAGCAAGTGCCTTCCATCTGTCCTTTGTAACTGTTTTCCCCTCTTTTCTTTCCCCAGTTATCGCTCTTAAAAGTCTGGGAAAGGGGGAGGTAAAGTAAACCCTCTTGTCCATGTGGTGTGTTGGCAAGCACATCAACCCCTTGGGGGGTTGGAGGCCTGGGTTCAATCCCCAGCATGGACTCATGTGTTACCCTGTTTTCAACCCGTTGACCACTTCAAAGATCTTTCAGCTCCCAACCCGATTCTCCAGGCTCCTTACACTACAGTACCAAATTGGGGTACTCTGACAGCGCAAGGTTTGTTTGATTGTTTCAATCCTGCTGACGTTGCCTCTCCCGCTTAGTGCGAATGCATTTGTAGACATGGAGCTCAAGGTCTCTGTAGAGGAGCTGTGGGTTAGATTTAGAGCAGTGGCTGCTGAGGGTGGTTATGAGACATGCATTTCCAGGCTGCATCACAGCCTGACCACAGCTATCAGGGCTGAGCTGCTTCATCAATTCCCTTGAGTAGTGCCAAGAGTAATCCCCAGACTTTGAAGCAGTACATAACTCACCACTAGCAGGAACTGCAGGTCCAAGATTCAGAGGGTGGTATGCAAGTGACATGGGATGGTCACGTGCACATGTATACAAGCGTGCTGACAAGCTGGGTCTGAGTTGCTTGTGATTATGTGTTATGAGGTCCAGCTGTGGTGCTGTTCAGACTTCTTCCGCAGGTTCTTTGTTGGGCAGACCCTCTTTGTTACGAACTCAATCTTCGACCCCCCAGAGGGGAATACTGGCTGCTTTGTTATCCGTAGAGGGTATTGGGAACTTCCTTACGTTGATCACACATCACAGACATGGGCTGGGACATGATGGAAAGGCTTGACCCCTAAACCTCTAAGCCATAAACCCCAGAACTCCAGATCCTAAAGCCACCGGTTTGAGACCTTCTTGCCCTGCATGATGCTTCTAGCCCTGAATAGCATGCCAGACTAGCACGTCTGACGCGCCACTACTGAATGCTCAGCAATCTGTGTGTTTTGGCTCTTATGAGTGGGTTCTTGATTGTCTTATGTGATTCTTCCTGTTCCGTTGAGTAGGGAGATGGAGTTTGACACCAGAGTGTTTGGTCGTTTCAACCTAGCTGCTCTGTGTGCAGCCATATCTCCAATTGTTTGTTTATTTGTTTGGCTGCCTGAGGGACGGGACAGTAGTGATCATGGGTGCGGTTTTGTATCTGCAGGTGATGGTTGAGCTGCTCTGTACTCCCACACACCTGATGGGGAGCAATCCCTCAGTAGACAGAGCCCTGACTATATTGGAGGCAATGCACTCATAAACCACAACAGGTGAGGTGGATAAACCCTGGGGGCCCTGAACAGCAGTCCTGATCCAAGGACACCAGCAAGATATGGCAAAGGAGGACATGTAGTAAGCACACGGTGACGTCTTGCAAGGGTTGATACCAGCATTAGCCCTTGTCATATGAACTAGATCACTGCACAAGCTGCACAGCCCTCCGAACCTGGGAGTAAGCTCCCAGTCTGTTGATCGAGAGACTGAGACTGGGAGCTTACCCAGCATTAGCCCGTGTTGTGGCCTTCCAAGGGAATGGACAGCAAACCGTACACGGCATTTGCCCCGAGGTGATCCGCAGTATAATGTTGATAGGCACGAGGACTGCTGCAATATAATATGTAGGTCACATTGCAGCAGTGTTATGTGGGTTTGCAACCCATGGCACAAAGATATATAGTGAGCATCAATTCCTCGTGTATTCTATGGCCTCCTGCTGACCAGTTTATCCTTGCTAACCATGCTGCTGCTGCTGGTGCAGCTCGTAACCCCAGTTCCTAGAAAGGAGTCAGTGCAGTGGTGCCCTACCCCCTCAATCCTCTCAGCTGGTTAAGAATGTAATGGATGTGTTTCATGGGGGAGCAGCAGCAGGGGGTAGAGAGGCAACAGAGGAGTTTGCATTGGGGATGACTGGGGTGAATAAAGGTAAGGGCTGGGGAAGGGGGGGGGGGAGTTTGGGGGGGGGGGGGGAGTGGAGGACAAGAGAGTTAGGGGCTGTTGGATGTCACTGCTTGGGCATGAGATTCAAGAAGGGAGTGGGCGTTAAGGATGTCAGCAGACGGCTGTTAAGTGTCGAACAGAAATTGATGCAAGCAATTGAGGAGGACCCGTTGGCATGCTGGGGGCTAATGGATAAGAATTAAGAGAAGCTAATGAAAGAAGCCGATGAGTTAAAACCTTCAAGTATAAGCGCCAGTGGAGGACTCTGGCAAGGCGGAGGTGACGGACGGGACGAGGCGGGGGAGGAAGGGGGGGGGGGGCATGACAGGAGCGTGTGCTGGGGGCTGCAAAGGGAGGGAGGGGGGGGGGCTCATACGAGTGGTGGTGGTGGTGGGGGGGTTAATTGGCTGGCGCTGTAGTAGGGCCCGTAAGGAAGGGAGAGGGGTCCAAACCTGGTTTAAAGGGGTGGAAGGGGGCACGAGGGGGGAGGGAGGGGTTAAGAAATGAAAGCTGTGAAAATCAGCTATCAGCTATCAGCTATCAGCT
The DNA here is from genome assembly GCA_963556185.1 of Pseudopediastrum boryanum. Lineage (NCBI taxonomy): Eukaryota > Viridiplantae > Chlorophyta > Chlorophyceae > Sphaeropleales > Hydrodictyaceae > Pseudopediastrum > Pseudopediastrum boryanum. The sequence continues at coordinate 4,397,313 of OY744506.1, forward strand.
ATCAGCTATCAGCTATCAGCTACAGCTACAGCTATCCTTCAAAATAGTAAGCTACCAGCTATGCTTCAGAATGTTTGCAAGAAGGGGGGAGGGGGAGGGGAGCCACGGGAAGAAGGCAAGGAAAAGGATGGGGGGTAGGGTCAGAATGGGAAGGAAAGGTGGCGGGGAAGGGAGGAAAATGGATCGGGGAGGTGGGCAAAAGGGCCCGTTGGGAAGGGAACGAGAGCAAATGAAAGGGATGTGATGAGATAAAGGGGGCAGGGAAGAAGGTAAAAGGGAGAGGGTCTTGAGGTGGGGAAGAAGAGAGGGAATAGATGAGAATGGGGCAGATGGGGGGGAGGGCAGGAAGGGAGGGAAGTAGAAGTCTTGAAGGGTAGGTTAAACAGAATGCAAGAGAAGGAGGACAAGGCTGGGGAAGCTAGAAGAGTGGTGGAGGGGAGAAAGGTTGGAGGAGGCGGTAACAGGAGGGAGGGAGGAGGAGGAACGAAAGAAGGAGAAGGGCAAGAGCCGAGGAGGGATGGGGAAGGAGAGGAGCAGGAAGGAGCAGTGGGGGGGAAGAAAGGCGAAAGGAGAGTAGGTAGGGAGAAGGGGAAGGGAACATGAGGAAGGGAAAGAAGGAGGGTGTATGTAAGTGGGTAAGGGGGTTGCAGGAAGGAGGGGCGGGGAGACTTGCCCTGCAGTGCCAGCTATAGAAGCAGGCTGAGAAAGCATGTATGGTGAAGACACGACTCCCATGCACTGGGTCTAAGAACACTATAGAATGAACAACGCCGCTCAGGCTACGTAGGCTCCATAGCTGCTACCTTGAGATGTCATCACACATCATGTCGGGTGTAAGCTGCAACTTTTGTTCACACACGTCTCATGCTCGGAGTGCTTGCTATTGCTATTGCTTATGACTTCTGCAGCGGTGAAGGATTCACAGGCTGGAAGTTCAGGACAAAGCATAGTAATAACCCTAGTGCACAGAGTGAGCGCAGTGACTGATTCAGCATGCAAAAGCCAGCATAGCAAAGGGGATGTGTCCGCATGTTTTTGTCTTTTGGCGGCATAGGGTACTGCCCAAGCCACTGCTGTTGATTTACCCTGGGTTTAGAGAGACCGGGCTGCTACTGCTGCTGTGAGGTGGAATCCACTTGAATCAGATCTAATTCCCTTTAGCAGCTGCTTCCAGACATCTTCACACAGCCTAAACCCTAAACCCTGAACCCCAGGCCTCCTGTGTTTTCTTCCCGTGCAGGCTTATAATGCTTTGCCCCCATGTGGCGCCTTTGTTGCCTTGGATGCCATGATAGATGATGAGCAGAGAGCTGCACTACATGGTTGTTCATCTACACAAAGAACTGGAGCTTATGTCTGGGCATATGTTGTCATGCTTGCATGGCCGAAGACAACCTGCGCTTTCTTTCACCTTGCTGTTTTTTTGTGACAGCTTGACGTGCGGGGCCAATGGCACGTTTTAGCTATGGCAGACCATGAAATGTAATCATACACACAGAACTGCAGCTGCGTGTAAAACCACAGCCCACATATTTGCAACATGTGTTTGCTTGTGTTGGTCCCAGGAATCCCAAGAATGGGCAACAGAAGCAGGGTTTAGTTGGGCAGCACTGCTATGGTTGCCTGGATCTGTGAGTGCAGGCAGTGGCATACAAGTAGCTCTCTTTGGTGGTGACTCTGCCTGGCTTTTTGACGCTGTCACTGTGCAGTGATATTGCCCTACACTTGAACCTGGCAGTAACTTCACCTAAGAGACATTCAGTTTGTGCAAGCTGGTTGAGGGTTTACTGGGCCTTGTGGCATCCTGCTGCTAAGGCAGCGGGCCCACAGCTATCGCTCTCTCAGTCTCACCAAGGTCAGCGATAAGCACTGGCTTTGCTTTGAACTGATTGCACAGGGTAGTGGGGAACAATGGGAAGTAGTACTATGGACTCCGGAGAGCAGGCTACAGTGCACAGTTCTGGAGCTCGGACGATTGGTTGCTGCCCTGAGCATGGCATTGAATTGCTTGGCTTGCGTTGATGCTGCTGGGTCATCTGGTCAGCAAATGGCAAGTCAAAATGGGCTGGCCTGAGATACATTGGCTAGCAAGGGATTTAGGGTGGGCTGCTGGCAGCCATTGTGTGAGTTTGGGACAGGAACTTGAGTATGCCGTTGGAACCTAACCTAGCAGCCCTTTGCGGTTGCCACACCTAAAATGTTTGTTGTTGTTGTTGTTGTTGTCGCTGGTGTTGATTTGCCATGTCCTCTCCGACGCAGGAGCACCGCCTGTTGTTGTCGTTGTTGTTTTATTGCCTGCTTGTCAGCTGTGAGGAAAGCTTGCTTATCATGGGGCACATAACTGCAATGAACTGGACCCTAAGAGGCTCCCACATGGGGCGCTGAGCTTGTCACTGTGTCTGACTACGGGCCCAGCGACCCCTTAGTGCAAAGTGCACCATGGTGCATCATGGGCATAAGATGAAAGTGGGACATGTTGTTACGTGTCAGGAGGGCAGCTCCTTGCAGTAACTCCTGAAGCGGTTGCCGTGGCGGTTGCCGAACGGCTTGAAAACACATGTGGCACAGTTCATGTGCAAGGAGGCTGACTTGTCAAACATACAGTTATGATTAACGAAATTGTTGTATCTCGTTCGTGTTGCTATGTCAGTATGCTCGTTGGCAGCCTCCTCGCAATTCAGGTTCAGTGCGAGGAGGGGATGTACCAGTTGAGTGGTCACTCAGACGGGTGTCCTCTGATCTCTGTTGATTTCTGATCGCCTTTCAGACCATATCATCGAATCAACAAGCCTTGGAGACGGGGACATCAAACTTGAGAGGCACATTGCTCAGGCTATTCTTCACAACTGTCGTTCGAAACCGATTCGCCGCTGTGTCTCGAGCTGTGCTGATACAGTTCCAAACCGCAGATTGCTTTCGCACTGAGCCCCTGCCTTCCACGCGCGTTTTATTGCTCTAGCAGCTTTTGTTGCCCATGTGTGATCCCTTGCCGAACGAGCTTGATTTTCCGTCGCTGGAGTCCACTTTCGCCAGCCTGCCTTTGAACCACATTGTGCTCACAATCAGGCCTCTTAGCAGGCACTTCAAGCAATGGGCTGATATGCAGCTTGCGGGGTCGACCCTTCTGCAGAAGTTCCTTCATGGTCCCTACCAGCTTTAGGCTTCCAGCACCTGAGGTACAAGCAGAAGAAGCAGTTTATGGTCTCAGCTGCGAAGGGTGGGCAGTTAACCACCCTGCAATGGGGCCGGCAGCAAGGGTGTCCATGGAGTTGTGATGTCAGCAACGCAGCAGCAGCAGGAGGCTATCTAGTTGTGCTTCAATGGCTAAGGCAGGAAGGGTGTCCATGGGGTCCTAGTACTTGTGAAGCAGCAGCTGAGGGTGGCCATCTGGATGTTTTGCAGTGGCTGCGTGAGAATGGTTGCAGCTGGAATGGGCGTGTTTGCTGTGCTGCAGCCAGGAACGGTCATTTGAACTCACTCGAGTGGGCCATGGCGAACAACTGCCCTAGTTCGTACACAGATGTCTGCGAAGAAGGTATCTGCAAGGCTGCAGCAAGGGGTGGGCAGTTAGAGGTACTACAATGGGCCAGAGGGAAAGGGAGCAGCTGGAGCAGTATAGTGTGCGCCATAGCAGCTGAGGGGGGGCACTTAAAGCTCTTAAAGTGGGCCAGGGCTGAGGGGTGTGAGTGGGATGCAGACACATGCAGCCGTGCAGCTGTAGGAGGCAATCTGGAGCTGCTGCAGTGGGCCAGAGCTCATGGCTGCCCCTGGGATGCGGATACTATTTGGGCAGCTGCTCTAGGTGGGCACTTCAAGATGTTGAAGTGGGCTCTAGAGGAGGGCTGTCCATGGCACCAGAGTGTAACTCGTGCTGCAGCATACTCAGGGAACATAGAGATGCTGCAGTGGGTAGAAGAGCAGCAGCGCCCTCGCTGGGGATATCTATCATGCAGAGCAGCAGTTGAGGGAGGGCATTTCAATGTGCTTCAGTGGCTGCGTGCTAAGGGCTGTCCTTGGGATGAGTACGTATGCCATGAAGCAGCTCAAAGAGGCGACCTACAGGTCCTTCAATGGGCTAGGGAGCAGGGGTGCCCATGGGGGGTTGCAAACTGCAGTTCGGCAGAGGCCGGAGGCCACTTAGGGGTTATGAAGTGGCTGTTCCAGCAAGGGCGGGACTGGGGTCACGGGACCTTGTACCAGGCAGCTCAGGGTGGCCACTTTGCTCTGCTGCGCTGGGCGTGGGAGAAGGGATGCCGAGTATGGTGCCCGTGCTATGAGTATGGTGCCCGTGCTGCTGAGGAGGCAGCTGCATTTGGGGAGCTGGAGATAGTGCAGTGGCTTAGGGAGCAGGACTGTTTTTGGAATGAGCGGGTGTGCAACTCAGCAGCAAAGCATGGCCACCTGGAGATCCTGCAGTGGGCCAAGGAAGCAGGCTGCCCTTGGGATGAGAGCACATGTGCAGCTGCAGCTTGTGCAGGGGATTTGAGTATACTTCAATGGGCACGGAAGCAGGGCTGCGGCTGGGACAAGGAGACTTGTGCAGAAGCAGCTAGGTATGGTCATTTAGAGGTCTTAAAGTGGGCTAGGCAGAAGGGGTGTCCCTGGGGTCCTGAGGTGTACACAGCTGGGCAGGAGTCTGGCTGTCCTGATGTGGTGCAGTGGTTGGAAGAGAATGGGTGCCCACATCAGTAGTTCGGTGGAGGTTGTAGCAGCTCTTTGTTGACAAGCTGCGTGCTTTGCAATGTTCTGGTATAGTAGGTTTCAGTGCACCTGTCTGTATTGGTTGGGCTGTGGCTTGTTCAAGGCCCCCTTTCAGGTTGATTGATGTAAAAGAGGAGCACCAGGGTCAAGTTGGTATTCGACAAATCACATCTGCTCCAGTCCAATAAATCTGTGCGAAAGCAAACTCCTCCTAGGATGCGGAAACACTTTGTATACTGGTGTGTTCTGCCACTGCCGCCTCTGCAGTGGAGCCTGCTTCTTGTCTTCATGGTTTTGAGTGCTGTATGGTGGTATAATGCCGCTACTTGGTTTAGGTTTAAACCTTTTTAAGTTTCCCAAGCAGAGAACGAGTTGCTGACGGACCTATGTACGGGCACACATGCTGGTGTAAGGATGGGTGGTGTTGTGCCTGAGTGGTTTGATGTGCATGTTGGGGTGTGTCAGGCGGGTGGCATTGCTCCCTTGCTTTTCAACATTTTCATAAATTTTGTGGTTTAGCAGAGAATGGCCAAAACACCAAAGAAGTGTGGGGTGAAGCTAGCTTATGATGTAGATTTTGCTTCAACGTGTTGTGTGTGGTAGTGGTGGTCGCGGGAGTGTGCGCACAAGCCCTGGTCACAGCCCAGTGGGGACTGTTCTTGCTAGTGAGACGGGCGAGGGCAAGTGGCTTTGAGGGTGGGGGACTGGCAATGGGAGGGCTGGGTGGAGGGTCTGTGGAAGGGAGGATGACGGGTGGCAGTACTGAGAGGGGATTAGGTAGAAAGTGGGGGAGTGAGTAGAGGAGGTATGGATGGGGAGTGATGGGTGGTGCTGGTGGGGTAGTCATGAGTGAGGGGGCAGTGGGGAGGAGGGTGGGGCAGGTGGGGGTCGCTTTGAGCCTATGAGGACCAGTGTGAGTTTTGATTAGTGGATCTCCCACATGTGGTTTTGGTGCAGGGAAGTCTTTTTGGGAGGATCCAGATACCTCCTGAAGCTAGCAGGTATGGGGAACAGTGGAAGGTGGTGCTGGCTCTTCTAAGCTGATGCAAGTGAATTGAGAGGCGGGTGCGGGGCTGGGGATGGACGTGAGGGGTCTAGGAGCCCCCAAAATGTAGGGTGTAGGGACCAGGGCTGCAGGGTATAATGTGCAGGGCATGATGCCTCTGAGGCAGCAGCAGGGTGGCTTGTATGGTGTTGCAGCAGCACCAGCAGGGCCTAGTGATCATGGTGGTTTTGGTGATGTGATGGGAGGGAGGAAGATGTCACCTGGTGCCCTGGGAGGAGATGGAGGAGTGGCTGATGGTGATGGTGTGATGGTGAAGATGAGGAGTTGAATTGATTGAAGTGGATCTTACTGGGTATGGTGGTATAAAAACTCCTTGAGCCTCGTGTTGGCTTCGGTTCTGTTTTTCTTTCTTGTAACTTTCAAACTGTGATGGGGGTTTGAGCTCCAATATGAAGGGAGAATTCAAGACCTGGTTCTGGCACAGGGTAAATGTCAAGAGATGTTTGTGATTGTGGGACAATGTCTCCCCTTAGTAACAGGTGGTGATGTGTGGCTATCTGACAGCAAGCAGTGGGCAGTTTTGGAGACAGTTTGAGCTGCGGCACAGGGCCTTGGGATTTGGGAAGTAGGGTATATTACATGTTTGTGCTGGTAGCAGGAGCCTGGTGGGATTTGGCATGGGGTGAAGTGGTGTGGGTCGCTGACAGCAGAGTTTCATTCTGCACATGTATCAGATCAGCTCGTTGGCAAGGCAGGCGATGCATGCATCAGTGATCTTGCTTGTGACTATTGATGATTGATTGGTTGGTGTGCTGCACATGTTGTTAGCGGATGCTTTCGCAGTTCCGATGGTGTTCGATAATCCATCTCCCTTTAGTCAGTCGCATATTACGGGGTCCGTTCAGTCATTCAAGTTGCCGGACCCAGGTCCAGGATTTGCGAAAGCAGCTTTCACCCTGATTAAGGCTCCGGAAGGTGAATGCGGCAACAAGCGACTGACGGAATGCCAGTTCAGGACGCGGTTACAGCCTCTTAAAAGCCCATGCTACTAAAACATCTAAGTATATATATACCTATTTTTTGCCAAGAATTGGCAGGGAGGTGCATTGGCCTAATTGGTTTGGGCGGTGATAGTGAGCATCACTCCGTTCAACCATCGCATGTTCAAACCCGGCACCCCCATTGCGTGAATTCTCGACGGTCAATCAACACAGGTTCGCCTGTTGATTTGCCTGACTGTGACGGTTGAAGCGCATTAGGCAGACTTTTGGTCATGTAGCTGCTCTTCTCTCCTTCAGGCGCAATTTGTTTTCCTTTTAGGCCCGATACTAAAGCGTGCTTCTGGTGCTGCGGCTGCCCTGAGCAAGGCATTAAACTGCTTGGCTTGCTGTTGACTGGGTCAACTGGTCAGCACATGGCAAGTCGAAATGGGTTGGCCTGACATACATTGGCTAGCAAGGGATCTAGGGTGGGCTGGTGGCAGCCATTGTGCGAGTTTTGGACAAGACCTTGAGTATGCCGTTGGAGCCTAAGTTGGGAGCTGCCCCCACCGGCGCCCCGCTTTGACGGGGCCATTTGGTAATTGGTAATTGGTATTGTTACACTGCGGTGTTCGTTCCATCTCCTGCAGTACACCCTGTTGCAGCAGCTGCAGCACCTCACTTGTGAGCGAGGAGGATTGCTGTTGCACCTGGACCCAACTTGAACCTACATACATACAGGTCAGCAGGGTGCACATAGGCAGCAAACTCAGTACATGGCAAGAAGGTGCACACGGGCAGCCAAGCTCATGAGCTTGGCTTTGATCGATCAAACGCCTCAGCGAGACTGGAACAAGCATGCGTAACCAACCCTGTACTTCCACCATAGAATTTGCGGCGTGCTATCTGGCTAGTGCTCTTACCAGAGGTCAACAAATAGAGGGAAATGAAGCAAGACACAACATAACCTTACAAACATTTAAGGTGTGGCAACCGCAAAGGGCTGCTAGGTCGAACCGACCAAACATATAACTGTTATACCGAGAAGCTTCACAAGCAGGCCAGGTGCAGATCAATGGCCTGTAAGAGACAACTTAACTGCCTTATCTCCATATTGTGCAGTGTTGATGACAACCTGCAGTGCTAAACCTATGATGAACCATGCTATTGGTGTCAAGGAATTGCTTCGTCTACCTGCCATAGGAGTTGGTGAAACCCATCCTTCTACCTCAGACGAGCTCACCAACCCCAGCATGATTCAGCAGCTTCCCTGCTACGGGCATTCCCACAAGGCAAACCATGAGTAACGGCCAGGCATGATGCATATGAGTTGGTGAGTGCTTTCACAGTTAGCAGTGTAAGATAATGGTTTAGGGAGTGGCTTAGGGAGTGGCTTAGGGAGCAGGACTGTTTTTGGAATGAGCGGGTGTGCAACTCAGCAGCAAAGCATGGCCACCTGGAGATCCTGCAGTGGGCCAAGGAAGCAGGCTGCCCTTGGGATGAGAGCACATGTGCAGCTGCAGCTTGTGCAGGGGATTTGAGTATACTTCAATGGGCACGGAAGCAGGGCTGCGGCTGGGACAAGGAGACTTGTGCAGAAGCAGCTAGGTATGGTCATTTAGAGGTCTTAAAGTGGGCTAGGCAGAAGGGGTGTCCCTGGGGTCCTGAGGTGTACACAGCTGGGCAGGAGTCTGGCTGTCCTGATGTGGTGCAGTGGTTGGAAGAGAATGGGTGCCCACATCAGTAGTTCGGTGGAGGTTGTAGCAGCTCTTTGTTGACAAGCTGCGTGCTTTGCAATGTTCTGGTATAGTAGGTTTCAGTGCACCTGTCTGTATTGGTTGGGCTGTGGCTTGTTCAAGGCCCCCTTTCAGGTTGATTGATGTAAAAGAGGAGCACCAGGGTCAAGTTGGTATTCGACAAATCACATCTGCTCCAGTCCAATAAATCTGTGCGAAAGCAAACTCCTCCTAGGATGCGGAAACACTTTGTATACTGGTGTGTTCTGCCACTGCCGCCTCTGCAGTGGAGCCTGCTTCTTGTCTTCATGGTTTTGAGTGCTGTATGGTGGTATAATGCCGCTACTTGGTTTAGGTTTAAACCTTTTTAAGTTTCCCAAGCAGAGAACGAGTTGCTGACGGACCTATGTACGGGCACACATGCTGGTGTAAGGATGGGTGGTGTTGTGCCTGAGTGGTTTGATGTGCATGTTGGGGTGTGTCAGGCGGGTGGCATTGCTCCCTTGCTTTTCAACATTTTCATAAATTTTGTGGTTTAGCAGAGAATGGCCAAAACACCAAAGAAGTGTGGGGTGAAGCTAGCTTATGATGTAGATTTTGCTTCAACGTGTTGTGTGTGGTAGTGGTGGTCGCGGGAGTGTGCGCACAAGCCCTGGTCACAGCCCAGTGGGGACTGTTCTTGCTAGTGAGACGGGCGAGGGCAAGTGGCTTTGAGGGTGGGGGACTGGCAATGGGAGGGCTGGGTGGAGGGTCTGTGGAAGGGAGGATGACGGGTGGCAGTACTGAGAGGGGATTAGGTAGAAAGTGGGGGAGTGAGTAGAGGAGGTATGGATGGGGAGTGATGGGTGGTGCTGGTGGGGTAGTCATGAGTGAGGGGGCAGTGGGGAGGAGGGTGGGGCAGGTGGGGGTCGCTTTGAGCCTATGAGGACCAGTGTGAGTTTTGATTAGTGGATCTCCCACATGTGGTTTTGGTGCAGGGAAGTCTTTTTGGGAGGATCCAGATACCTCCTGAAGCTAGCAGGTATGGGGAACAGTGGAAGGTGGTGCTGGCTCTTCTAAGCTGATGCAAGTGAATTGAGAGGCGGGTGCGGGGCTGGGGATGGACGTGAGGGGTCTAGGAGCCCCCAAAATGTAGGGTGTAGGGACCAGGGCTGCAGGGTATAATGTGCAGGGCATGATGCCTCTGAGGCAGCAGCAGGGTGGCTTGTATGGTGTTGCAGCAGCACCAGCAGGGCCTAGTGATCATGGTGGTTTTGGTGATGTGATGGGAGGGAGGAAGATGTCACCTGGTGCCCTGGGAGGAGATGGAGGAGTGGCTGATGGTGATGGTGTGATGGTGAAGATGAGGAGTTGAATTGATTGAAGTGGATCTTACTGGGTATGGTGGTATAAAAACTCCTTGAGCCTCGTGTTGGCTTCGGTTCTGTTTTTCTTTCTTGTAACTTTCAAACTGTGATGGGGGTTTGAGCTCCAATATGAAGGGAGAATTCAAGACCTGGTTCTGGCACAGGGTAAATGTCAAGAGATGTTTGTGATTGTGGGACAATGTCTCCCCTTAGTAACAGGTGGTGATGTGTGGCTATCTGACAGCAAGCAGTGGGCAGTTTTGGAGACAGTTTGAGCTGCGGCACAGGGCCTTGGGATTTGGGAAGTAGGGTATATTACATGTTTGTGCTGGTAGCAGGAGCCTGGTGGGATTTGGCATGGGGTGAAGTGGTGTGGGTCGCTGACAGCAGAGTTTCATTCTGCACATGTATCAGATCAGCTCGTTGGCAAGGCAGGCGATGCATGCATCAGTGATCTTGCTTGTGACTATTGATGATTGATTGGTTGGTGTGCTGCACATGTTGTTAGCGGATGCTTTCGCAGTTCCGATGGTGTTCGATAATCCATCTCCCTTTAGTCAGTCGCATATTACGGGGTCCGTTCAGTCATTCAAGTTGCCGGACCCAGGTCCAGGATTTGCGAAAGCAGCTTTCACCCTGATTAAGGCTCCGGAAGGTGAATGCGGCAACAAGCGACTGACGGAATGCCAGTTCAGGACGCGGTTACAGCCTCTTAAAAGCCCATGCTACTAAAACATCTAAGTATATATATACCTATTTTTTGCCAAGAATTGGCAGGGAGGTGCATTGGCCTAATTGGTTTGGGCGGTGATAGTGAGCATCACTCCGTTCAACCATCGCATGTTCAAACCCGGCACCCCCATTGCGTGAATTCTCGACGGTCAATCAACACAGGTTCGCCTGTTGATTTGCCTGACTGTGACGGTTGAAGCGCATTAGGCAGACTTTTGGTCATGTAGCTGCTCTTCTCTCCTTCAGGCGCAATTTGTTTTCCTTTTAGGCCCGATACTAAAGCGTGCTTCTGGTGCTGCGGCTGCCCTGAGCAAGGCATTAAACTGCTTGGCTTGCTGTTGACTGGGTCAACTGGTCAGCACATGGCAAGTCGAAATGGGTTGGCCTGACATACATTGGCTAGCAAGGGATCTAGGGTGGGCTGGTGGCAGCCATTGTGCGAGTTTTGGACAAGACCTTGAGTATGCCGTTGGAGCCTAAGTTGGGAGCTGCCCCCACCGGCGCCCCGCTTTGACGGGGCCATTTGGTAATTGGTAATTGGTATTGTTACACTGCGGTGTTCGTTCCATCTCCTGCAGTACACCCTGTTGCAGCAGCTGCAGCACCTCACTTGTGAGCGAGGAGGATTGCTGTTGCACCTGGACCCAACTTGAACCTACATACATACAGGTCAGCAGGGTGCACATAGGCAGCAAACTCAGTACATGGCAAGAAGGTGCACACGGGCAGCCAAGCTCATGAGCTTGGCTTTGATCGATCAAACGCCTCAGCGAGACTGGAACAAGCATGCGTAACCAACCCTGTACTTCCACCATAGAATTTGCGGCGTGCTATCTGGCTAGTGCTCTTACCAGAGGTCAACAAATAGAGGGAAATGAAGCAAGACACAACATAACCTTACAAACATTTAAGGTGTGGCAACCGCAAAGGGCTGCTAGGTCGAACCGACCAAACATATAACTGTTATACCGAGAAGCTTCACAAGCAGGCCAGGTGCAGATCAATGGCCTGTAAGAGACAACTTAACTGCCTTATCTCCATATTGTGCAGTGTTGATGACAACCTGCAGTGCTAAACCTATGATGAACCATGCTATTGGTGTCAAGGAATTGCTTCGTCTACCTGCCATAGGAGTTGGTGAAACCCATCCTTCTACCTCAGACGAGCTCACCAACCCCAGCATGATTCAGCAGCTTCCCTGCTACGGGCATTCCCACAAGGCAAACCATGAGTAACGGCCAGGCATGATGCATATGAGTTGGTGAGTGCTTTCACAGTTAGCAGTGTAAGATAATGGTTCCACCTACGGTCTGCTTGTCTCAGCCTCGCTAGCATTCACAGCCCTTTGGCTTTCTTACTCACACAATTTCTCAGACCACCCAACTTGAAAACTGGTTGGAGTCATGCTTGGGTGCTGCATGGCCCAGAGGGCTGTGCAGTGTCTCTCTTAACAAAGCAAACCATCACCTTGCAAGCTCTGCCATGTGCTTCTGTGCAAGGTACTGCACCAGTGCTGAACCCTCTGCTGGAGACTCTGGCAAAACCACCAGCTGCTGTTTCTTCAAAGCCTTGGCCGGCTGCTGCTGCTGCTGCTGCTGCTGTCCTTGCTTCTTATGCCCCTGCTTCCTGCCTGCCACCTGCTGCTGCTGCTGCCCCTGGGCCTTCTGTGCTGCAGGAGCTTCCTGTCATGAGCTTTGATTTTCTTGATGACGAGCCCATTGACCTGTTGCATAGACACAATAATCAACAGCGTTATCCTAACAGAAGAAGCCGCAGCAGCAACTGATGTTGTGGAACCCCTTGATATATAGCTGCTCCAGAAGGAGCACCAGGTCCCGAATTGTCACCGCTTTAACTGTTTAGTTAATCAGTTAATGAATGCTCCACCATAAGGCAATGAACAATCAATAAGCCACATGTCAACTTGGTCTGATAGAGTGATATTGATGCATCAAACTGAGAGAGAGAGAACCCTCACCCCGTTACATTTAAATGCTCGGTGGAAACATAATCTCTGTGTTCAAGCCCAAGCCCTCTTGCAACCCACTTGCAGACTAGTGTGAAAACAACTGCCTGAGCGCTCGCAGTTCTCAAATCCTGCAAGGCTGCTGCTTTACTGACATTTGATACCAACTGCAGCATGAGTGTGATCCATACCTGTTACCTATCCTGAAAGCCCTGCAAGGAGGGCAGCGCTGCCACAGCGCGCTGTCATCCACCTGAGTGCGGTTGCAGCTGATGTAGCAATTAAAGATGCAGCTACCGGAGGAGGACCTGCAGACGCTCGGTACGGTACCCTGCTACTGCTACTTCCACTGCCCGGGAATGGATCTTTCGAGAGGCCATAGATAACCGTGTATGCGGATGTTGTGGTGGCCGTAAGCGACCGTACTGCTCTAGTGTGAATTGGAAAGTGGTTGGGACATCTTGCAAACTGAAAACTTGCAAAGGCGTTTTCGGGGTCCAACTCGCGCGGAGCGAAGATACTAGCACCGTTCTGACCACGGAAACTACGCAGGAGTCTAGCTTTGTACACGTTATACTGTTTTAATGTTCGCTTTCCGCTTGTTGAGAAGCTTTGCGACGTGGTTAGGCGCGGAGTGGCCAAAATCCATTTTGCAAGCGGGTTACTTTGCGGTGACTCTTGCAAAATCGAATATGCAAGATGTCCCAACCACTTTCCAATTCACACTATCTATCTGCGTGCCTAATTGGCATCCCGGCTCATCGACTAAGCCAAAATTGAACCTTATGAATAACATACAATACATTCTAGGGGACGGCCCTTCCCCCCCGCCCCAGGCACTAGCCCTGCGACCATTAGAGATTCACGGCGGAAACATTGAACTGTAATTGTACCTTTCGTCTCAGGATGATATTACCACTGCCTGCTGCTAAATCTGTCCCCCAGCATGGGCCATACGAACCTGCCCCCTGCCTCTCCGTGCAAAAACCCTTCACTGCATGTTACCGCATGTTACATGTACGCTCGATCCACCATGAGCGGCGTACCAACTATATGGAAAGTAGGCTTACTACAGAGAGGGCACCCGCCTGCTGAACACGACCACTGCATGGTTACTAGCATGGACTCCCACGGAGGTGATGCTGTCAACCGCTGCATGCTGGCCGAACTATGATGTGCGGCAGTCCCCATCAGACCTGCCAACTTCATAAGCTACATGCAACTAAGGCACACTGCAAGGCACCTATACTCCAGCTGTTGATTCAACTTATATACTCCGGCTTTATCATAAATTCCACGCCTTTTTAAGCAAGACCAACTGTTGCCCCAACCACATCAAGGGGCATGCTGACTCACCCATGACATACAGCACCAAAAAATCTATGTTCTTAATTCATCGTACATAAATGTAATCTGAACATTCGCTGAAGCCTCGAAGAGCCCCCAGGGCAGCCATGAACAGGCATACTCCAAACAGTATACCGTACATGCCAAACAGAGACATGGCTAGAGACAATGGAGTACTTTTGGGTGCTCCCTCCTTCTCCACCCCCCTCCTGCCTTGCCATTTGTCGCTCCTTTCTTGCTGCATGGCCATCGCTCTTGCATGCAGACATGTCTGTATAAAGCCTGCACTGCAAATGCACTGCAAGCATACACTGCAAACACAGTTGCAATGCTTACTATGGTATGCTACTGAGATGGATGCAGAACACACATGGTGCTGGCCGGATTAATCATACAGCAGAACACAAATGGTCCACTCTTGCAAGCCCTCACCACATTCACAAAGAATCACACTCCTGTTTTCTTGGGACCCGCAGGTACTGTCGCCCTGCAGGCCTCTATCTCCTAAATCCTAAACGTTGAAACGAATGTGGCAAAGCCCTTGCTGCGATGCCCTCGGTGTTGCTCTCCAAAGACAGAAAGAGCTACAGCACAGAGGAGGGAACACTGTTCCCTGCACATGTATACTTGTATGTGGTTCAAACGCAGATCAAGCCTGTCAACCCGACTCCAAATATTCACAGTTGTCTGCCGATGCCATACACTCCAAAAGAGAGAGGCGCTTCCTCAGAGCCTAAGCTAGAGATCTCTGGTCGACAAACAAGCATTGCGCCCCACTAGTAGCTTTGTGAGGGTTCCATGTGTGGATACCCCCAGTAAACCTCTCTTCCTCTGCTGCCAGAACTTAGAAAGTACACTTCAGGGGTAAATGACCCAAGCCTCCTATAATTGGTGGATAGGCTGCTTGTACGCGCTGTCAAAGCCTTATCAACATCCAGGGGTCTCATCATGATGCAGCCAGCAATTCTTGCAGACTGAGCACGGTTGCCGTCCTTTGCCTTCATGCTTGACATGCTCAGCGAAGTCTATTAGTTCTTCCTTGTCAAAGAACTGCCCCACGGCACTGAATATGTCCTACACTCGCTGCTTTTGAACTTGGTAATGGGGCACTATTCCCACAGGGCTGCCTGAAGATTCCTTGTTGACAAGTCCCACAGAACCTATCTAAGAGTTGTACAGATACGTGCAATGAACACGTCAACGTGTTGTCTCGACAGCACTTGCCACCTTGAATTCCCATGCACGACGGCACATGGGGCATCGCTGCTCGTTTTGTGCTTGGGAAGCCAGCCACTTTTGTATACACTGCAGGTGGAAGGCATGGCTGCATGCACCCCAGACAACAGGACTGTCATCCCCGGGGTACTTGGCATCAGGAGGACATCCATCGAAGGGGTTGCGGCATATACCGCAGACATCATCTCCAGCATCCCAGGTCCAGGTGCCTACGGCTTGCCATCTCTTGACTTTGACAGCGAAAGTCATTCTGCTCGATGCCACCTCCCCAGGGGCAACACCCAGACAATGCTGAGAATCTCTAAAGTTGTGTGCTGCTACAAATCAGCCTGCGGTAGTTCCTGTATCCGTTGAATAGCAAAAAAGGATCAAGTCCAGAACATCTTACAGAGGTACCCACATGATCCGAAGATTTGTAAAGGTAACAGAAATGCTTGTGCGCAAATGGTTGTAATTGCTTAGTGCCAGCTTGAAGCCACGGGCACTCACAGCGAACAGCGACAGGCGGGTGTGTTTCGTAACTTGTACTTCGGAGGTGATCGTGGCAGTACACTGACCGAGTTTGCCGCTCGCTTGTCAGACACCGCGCCCAAGCTACACCCCGTAAAACCGTTTGGCTTTCTGCAATGTCCAATGTGTGGGCGATACTGAGCTTCAACCCGCAGTCACGCACACTGCATGCACCCCACTCCCTGGCTGCCGCTCTTAGAAATGCACCAGATTTGCCCTTGATCGCCTGACATAGAGCGTGCCGCTACATTGTATATCCAGCAGTGCAGATCGCTGCGCATCCATGTACGTCGCCGGACTGCCAGTGCCTGGTGGGGTGAGCGAGCGACTCTGGTCGGAATGCCAAACGGAAGCTTTCCAGAGCCTCTTGCACCCCTTTGTAGTATCGCTGGCGGCAGGTACTCTGCCAAGGTGGGACTCCTGCTGCTGGAGAGCTAGCTGCACCATGACAACAGGCTCCTGCAGTCGAACCTCATACCGCATGCTCATTACATAGCGGCCCCTTGCAGGGATGCATTTCGACATTATGTCGCCCAGGACACTTGTTACCTGCAGCACTTTGCAGCAGCGTACGGTGCAGCTCTTGAGAAGGCGAAGCAGGATGCTAAGTCAGTGGTTGCCATGGAGGACGCAGCAGGAGGTGAGGGGGCCAAGCCACAGCAGCAAGCTCTGCACAGCTGTGGATATTGTCACAACCCATAGTACGGCATAAGCAAGGAGCCATAGGTCCGCCAAACAGTCACAATAGCAGCAGGCTGGACAACAGAGTGGTTGCCCTCGGGATCCTCCGCACCCATAGTCTAGATATAAGATTCTAGGAAACCCACCCCAAGGCCAAGCAAGAGCTGCTGGTTGCGTAGTGTTGTCGTTAGGCTCATGCAGGCCGCAGTAGCAGCGTTGTCAAATTCGCCCTTGTGCAGGGGTCAAATGAGTATTTTAAACCTGAATGTCAAGGCTAGACCTTATGCTGCCTGTGGCGTTTTGCAGCTGGTTACCAGTGTGAGAACCTTAGGATGCCAGTTGGGTTTAGCAAAAGCACTTGAGGACCTCTTCTATTGACTGTATCTGTGACCCTTGAAAGCATAGTAGCAAGCTTTGCCCTTGTAGCGTTTTCATGTTCTTGAAGCGGTCTCCAGTTCGTCAATGGGCTCCCAATGGTTTTTAGTACCGGCCCGGACATTGCTCTTGCTCACGCCTGGAGTGTTCACTATCTAGGCGCTGCTCAGAGATATGAGCTGCACAGTTCCCTTACTAGCAGTCCTTGTCACTAGGCAATTTCTGCTATGAATGTCTATCTGTTGGGAAAGTTACCTTCCTCCCTGTAGTAGCTTGACCGTGGCATAGCCGCTACTGACCCTGTTGCTACCTGTACTTGTTCTCACATCCACCTCAGAGGTGTCCCCGGTGGTTACTATTCAGAAGCTGCTGGATGGCGTGTCTCATGAGCTGCAGCTGCATCAAAGCTATGCTGCTAAATGGGACCTCACAGCTAAAGAGATCAACGACCCCAGCCCAGCTACAAAGGCTTACACAGACTTCCTCCTGGCAGTAGCAGATGACCCAAAGGTAATACTCTTAGGGCGCAAGTTTCATGGCAGCTCAAGTTGTAGGGTGGTCTGCAGTTTGAGCCGTGGCGACTGCAACTTGGGTCGCAGGTGTGAAAGGAGGATGATTAATGGAGAAGCATGTGGAGGCGTTGCAGAATTTAGGTTTCAACACTTTAGTAGTATTAGCAAGCAGATATCCAATCTTGTAAAGAGCAATTCCCACCGCTTTGTGACGTGTCTGTGTGTGTGCGCCCCCTGCCCTCCGCCCTTTGCAGAGCAGTGTTGCTGAGGTGTTAGCCGCCATGGTCCCCTGCAGCAGGCTGTATGGCTTCCTGGGATGCACCTTGGTGGCAGCTTTTGGCAGGGACCAGCCCCGTCATGCCTACTCAGATTGGCTGGACACATACTCAGCTGAGGACTACCTGGTGAGCGATGGGGTTGCTCCAATTAGTAGATTGACCTCGGGCTCTCCGGCACAGACAGTAATTAGAGGCAATTGTGATCTAAGCAGAAACTTGGGCAGAGACGCTGACGACTAGCTCTCAGACAGTCAGTCTAAGCCGTGCTATGTGTGTTGCATACAATATTGAGATGGGTAGATGTTTACGAACGAGAGCGGTGAGGTGGGGTAAGCTGGGGACATGGACATCGTGGTCTAGCTGTAAGGCCTGCAGTGTTCGTCACGTTGGTGGGTAGGTGCAACAACTGGTACATCTAAAAGCATGTCTAATTGCATGGCAGCTAAGTATTTATCTTTGCGCATGTTATTACCCTGCTGCTCCGATCAAGCCAGTGATCTCCTTTTTCTGTATGGTGGTTAGCTTATAGAGCTGAAGGACGTCATGTTTTGGCACAGCACTACCTATGATAAGGGTGCAGGAGGGCGTTGCTGACAGTAACCTAGGGGAGAATTCCATGTTGCACATATGCAGCAGCTGTCACTTTCGGCAGCCGCTACTGCTAGTCCTGAAATGTGATAGCGGTAAGTGGTATGTAGGCCTATATGGCTTTGGACCAATGCTTCGCTCTGATCCTGCTGTGCAATGATTAATGGGATGGTATCATTGTTGTACTCTGATGCAGGAGTGCCCAGAAATCAAGGAGAAGCTGCTAGATCGGCTGGCGTACCAAGCCCCCTATGGTGAGCAATTGAACCCTTAGGCAAGTGTCTGCATGGTGGGGATGCTCAGCAGTCAGGCACACAGGAATGGGCATGAGCCCAAGTTTCCAGTGTATGCTGCATGAAATTGGCACCTTTTGACCTCCTGGACCTTGCCAATGAATGTTAGGTGGTCCGGCTCATATTTGCAAGTGCCAAGAATATATGTGCTCCCAGAATGCGGCAACACAGTGGTGGCAAAAGCATAGCAAATGCACTGTGAGAAGGTTTAGAGCAGATCTGGCGGTCTGTGGTAGGTGTCACTGGGACTGTCACTCACAGTCGCACTTCACACCGCCATTGCCTTGCCATAGTCCCACTTGGGCCTTGGGTGGCTGTGTACGCAGTATTGGCGTCTGAGGGGTGCTCCATGCTGTGAACTCCTCACACGCTTGCTTTATCTCTCTAGCTCGCACGTTGCACGTGCGTTACTGAAGGGGGCCCTCACAACTGCCTGCCGCTACGGTCGGGGTTACATATCTGATCATATAAGCTTAGCTGGCTGTGTATGCTTAGCGCACTGAAGGGTGCTGCCTTATCGCGTTGTTTCAAGTTGGCGATGCACCCATGCCGCCTGTCCACCACCACCCGCTGGACAGCGGGCCAAGCAAGGCCCCTTCCAGCGCATTTGCCTTTCCGGATAGGCAGACATGGCAGTGGTAAGAGATCTGCATACCTAGTGCTCGGGATTCAATGCTTCTTTTGACCACTTTGCTAGCTGATCTGACTTCCGTGTGACTATGCGCGCAGACCGCCTAAAGGAGCTCTACCGGCGCGCTATGCAGCTGGAGGTTGATTTCTTCAGCGCGCAACCGAATACCCCTCCAGCACGTAAGTACTTGCCTGAGTTTGCCACTGACCGCGCTGCCTGTAGCAGTGCCTCCTCGTTTATAGGACCCCTAGAGCCTTGCCTCAGCTCTCAACAAGCTAGAAACACATCATACACATTTGCATGGCCCCGCAGTAAGATAGCGTGGCATCCAGTTGGGGTTAAGGGCCACATCACCTTCAACTCTGCGGCTGAGGACCTCTTGTGCTGCATTGCTCCTAGCACGGTAGGCATTGTGCTGGTTGCCACCATAATGCTCCATAGTATTTTGTAGTGAATGCAGCACACAGTAGATCTCCCAATAGCACTCTGCATGGTAGAATTGAGTGAGAAATAGGGTTAGGACAGGCAGCCAACCTCCATGTATCAAATGCAATTACCGTATGCCAGCATGTCAGCTAAACACACCACCTGGCTGGGGTAGTTGTTGAGGGTTCTTGGGCTACTCCTAGGGGCTGATGTATCTAAGGTCACATGCTGTTCCTTGTCTTGCAGGCTCTGTGGGTATGCTGGTAGTGGATTTTGATGAGACTTGCAGCCAAGGAGATACCATTTCAATACTTTTATCAGCTGCTGTAGAAGCAAGGGCAAGGGTGAGCAGCAACAGGACCAGGGGCAACAGCAGTAGCACCAGTGGCAGCAGCGGCCAAATAGCAAAAGCAGAAGCAGCGGAGTAACGATGGCAGCAGCACAGCAGCAATGCAAGTAGTAGCAGCAGCAGCTGGAAAAGAAGGAGTGCTAGATTGAACAACAGCAAAGGTAGCACCAGCAGCCGCAGCAGCTGCTGCTAGCAACAGCAGGAGGAGTTGCGTTTCTGCAGCCCATCGATAGATGTTGAGCTTGTCATTGGTGGGAACCCAGGAGATCAGCAGCCTTGCTGTGAATGCCAGGAGGAGGGACAGCAGCAGCAGCACCAGGTCTGCTTATGAAGTATGGAAAAGCAGCGCAAGGACCAAGTGCTGCGGATGGCTTAGTGGGGTAAGGCAGAGGGGCACTTAACTCTCAACACTAGTGTCCGATGCCGCACATGCCTTATTTCAAGCTGTACTATGTACTGTCCTTGAGCAGATGGAAAGATATGATAGATGGTGGTGGAAATGAACTACATTTGCTGAGCCCTGCCACATTGTGATTCCTGCAGGCAGCAGCAGCAGCAGGCAGTCATGGTGGCGGAGCTACTGCCATAGCAATAAAGGAGCAGCTGCAGGCAGAAGTCAAAGCCTTGGCAGTGAACTATGTCACCAAGCAGAAAGCTTTGCTTGCTGATACCCTACCAGGAGCTTTGCTGGAAATAGATTCTACAACAGCAGCAGCAGCAGGAGCAGCAGGAGGTGGTGGTGGTAATGGTGTCAGTGCTAGCAGCAGCGGAAGGGGAGTAGGGAAGCAGGTGGAGTTTGATGGGGAGCAGTTGACTGGGTTCGTTGAGAAGTTGAGTGAGTTTGATACACAGATGAATCAGGTGGTGGTGGAGGCGGGGGTGCTGGCAGGTAAGTGGGGAGGACCAGGGGGAGGGGGGGCGCACGAGCGAGGGAAACAGGGAAGGGAGAGAAGGGTCTCAGTGGGGAGGAGCGGTGGGGTCTTGAGAGAGAAGAAGAAGGGAAAGGGGCGGAGGGGGAGAGAGGGAAGGGTCTTGAGAGGGACGAGGGGGGGCTTCAGAGGGGACAGTTTGGGGGTTGTTGATGGACAAGATGGACTCAAGGAGGCAAGAGGAGGGGAGGGGGAGGGGAGGGGGGTGTTGAGAGGGAAGAGGAGGGGAAGGGGAGCAGAGGGAGAGGGGGGGGGGGTCCTGAGAGGGAAGAAGGGGGCTTCACAGGGGGGAGGGGCGTTCTTGATGGGGGAGAGGGACTCAGAGAGGCAAGAGGAGGGGAAAGGGAGGGAAGTGATTCATTAAGAGGGAAGGGGGGTCTTGAAAGGGACAAGGAGGGGACTGGCAGCGGATGGGGAGGGAGGGAGGGGTCTTGACAGGGAAGAGGGGCTTCAAAGGGGACAGTCAGGGGTTCTTTATGGTGGAGAGGGACTCAGAGGAGGGGGGAGGAGATTGGCAAGGAATGTAGAAAGAGGCATGTTAACCAGCAGTTGTACATGCAACACCGTGGCAGGTGAGATTGAATCATAGAGATCAAATCACCATCAATGAATAACACACCATCAGGCCCATCCATGGCTATCGTCTTGTTGATGGGGACCCGGCGCTGCCATATGTGCTGGGCTGCTGGTATGCAAGGGGATTAAAGCCAGCAGGAAAGTGCTGAGGAAGGGGGCCTTATCTAGGCGCAGGAGTGCTTCGGGGGGGGGGGGGGTAAATGCAAGGTATGGTTGAAGAGGGAAGCAGTTGGGTTGCTGGTGAGAAGGATTGGTAGAAGGACTAAGGTGACATGCAGGCTGTAAGGGGGGGGAGGGGGGCTGTGAGGTCACTTTTTTGGGGCATGAGCTTCTTAAATGGGAGAGAACTTCAAAAGAATGGGCCCCCGAGGCGATGTACGCATTGTGCAGTAAGAGTAGAGGGTATCTGCAAGGGGTGGGGGGCCTGGGGGATGTAATTTGGGTAAGATTAGACAGGTTTTATGGGCGGGGACTTCTAAGAGCCTGATAAATTTGGGAGGGATAGTGAAACCAATGATCTAGAAACACTGTCTGTTGCCACGGTTCTGTACAGCTATGCAGATGTCTACGCCTTTTGAGACAAGGATCTGAGTTGGATTAGAATTGCTGTGCTGATCCACCTGGTAACACAGATAATGTCTATACCTTTTTTGCGGTACTGATCTACTTGTTGATACAAATCATGCAGGAATGGCTGCTGATGACATCAGTGGTGCTGCTGGTCGGGTGCAGCTCCAGCCTGGGTGTCGTGAGACCTTGGCAGCAGCTGCAGCAGCAGGGATGGCAGTACATGTGCTCAGTGTCAACTGGAGCAGCAACATGGTGGCAGAGGCACTGGGACTACCTTTTCACATAGCACACATGTAAGAGGGGAAGCTGGGGGGTCAGGGAAGAAACCTATTGGAGAGTAGAGGAGGGGGAAGCTTTCGGCATGGCATACACCTATACGAGGGAACTCAATTTTAGCCTTCAAGGGGGCTCCTAAGGAAGACATGTGGTCTCCTGATCGCTCGGGATGGTGGGGGGCTGGGCCGAAGGAAGGATGGGAAGGAGGGGCAGGGGAGCAGGAAAATAAGCGAGGCAGGTTGGCTCTAGATAGGGCGAGGCTGCATGGGCGGCCATGAATGGAGGCCTGGCTGTACGTAGAGCATACCAGAGGGGTTACGGGGGTTTAAGAGGGCGGGGATGTCAAGGCAGTTGATGTAGTAGGGAAGTTGAGGGCCTGTCAAGGTTGCAGGAGCCTTGCCCGTCCCAACCTCCACCTTCAGCGGATATGCGGATCTCATCTTGAATCGGGGCTCTCCTATGGGCTCATGGCCAGGAGAGAATGCACAAATCATCGGGCGCTCCTACGGGCTAATGGCCAAGGGAGAGGATGACTGAAGGTAGACTGGACAGCTCATGTTGTGTGGTTGGGAGAGGATGCTTATTATCTGTACCGGCCGATGTGTATGTTTGTAGATGCACACTGTACATAGCGACAGACGCACGGCAAGTATTATCTATTTTACAGGGAGGGCACATCTTGACCACCATTAAAGAATACCATATCAACAGTTTTCATGTGTTGGGCTGGGCTGGGCTTTGTCAATAAGTGGCCAGGCAGGGTGGAAAACTATTGTACCAGACTCAAACTGTCAATCAATTGATCATCAAGACAAAGATGTTCGTTAAACATAAACAAAAAAAAGCTGATAAAATAAAAATTAAAGGAAAATATATATTCCCCTTCTGTTGCAGCCCTGATACCCCCTCCACCCCCAGTCACCATGACATCATCATTCATGCCAATGAGCTGGTGCAAGGAACTGATGGCAAAACCACGGGGGACATACTGCGCAATGTGGAGAATGCACGGGACAAGGGACTGCTGTTTGACGAGCTGCTGCTGACAGAGGCATCTCAAGCAGCAGGGGCAATACGGAGGAACGGCAACATGAACGGCAATGGGATTGGGAGTACGGGTACGAAGGCATGTACTGTTTTTGTTGGGGACTCCATGTCAGACATCCTGCCTCTTCTTCAGGTGAGGCTTATAAGGGGTGTTTAGGGGGGGGGGGCAGGGAGACAGGGTTGGGGAGCAGGGGGGAGGGGGAAGCAGGGAGACAGGGTTGGCGGGCTGGGGGAGGGGAGGGCGGGACCGAGGGGAGAGTATTGGCGGGCGAATAGGTGGGCAAAGCAAGAGACTGCTGTTTAAGGAGCTACTGTTGTCTGCAGCTTCATAAGCAGCACTGGCAAAGCGAAGGAGTGGCAAGACAAATGCCAGTGGGAATGACGTTGGTTGGCATGACGGCCTGTGACTGTCTGTTGGGATCTCCATGACATTCGGCCCTTTTTGGAGGTAAAAGGGGTCACACAGGTTTTTAAGGGAGGGAGGGGAGAGGTGGAAGGAGGATGGGGGAGCAAGTCTTTGTTAAGTTGCAGTTCTCAGAGGCATTGCCATTAGCGCTAGTGATGCATGGGGTTGGAAACAGCAAGCAGCAAATAGCACTCGACAAGGGGTTGGCACGAAGGCCTGTACTGTGTTTGTTGGGGGCTCTATGTTGGACATTCCGCATTTTTTGCAGGTAGGATGGTGAATAGCAAGTAGGGTATAATGGTAAAGTTAGAGCTGAACATAAGGAATGGTGTGGGTTGGATGTGCTTACGGAAGGAAGGGCGGAGGCGAGAAGAGAAGGGCGGGGGAGCAGGTGGCTAAGCTAAGTTATGTAAGCTGCAGTTGTCAGAGGTTTTACCAACAGCAGTAGTCAAGCATGGGGTTGGGGACAGCAAGGTGCAAATTGCACTGATGACAGCACGCTGTGATGATGCAATGTGGTTGTGACTGCATCTTGTGGTGGGCTTAGAGCGCACATGGCACTTACTTAAACTTGGGAGGAAGGAGGGTGGAGGGTGTGGGTTGGTGGCGGAGGATGACAATGTCCAGATGGTGCTCTTAACACATGGGTGTTAGAAGGGGTAGGAGAGGAGGGGGTAGTGTGCAACGGGGCATTGGAGAAGTATGATGAAAGGAGGACGAGAGGCGATCATGGAACAGACGTATGGGAGTAAGGAGTTCAGCAGTTGGTTGGGCCGCAAGGAGGAGGGCATTCATTGAAAGCTAAGGATCTGGGTGGTAAGGGCTGCTGCTCTAGCTAGTGTCTGGTGGATGGGTGTGTGCCACGGTTTCTCATGCAGGCTGATCATGGGTGTTGTGGTGGCAGCCAGTCCCATCTGCAGAATGTGACCGCTACAGTCAGGCCTGAACGACAAGGTCTTTGGGTTGAAACCGCTTATGGTGTTAATACAAGACTGCAACCATGGTTTTTAAAGGAATCAGTGCCATTAAAGGAATCAGTGCCATTGGAAGACCAGTTGTTAACGCTGTAAATGGTTAGGCTGCTCAAATCTAATGACTGGAAAAACACTGGTACCCACTAGGAGTGCAGTGGATGCTTGTAGTAGCCGTATATGTAGAGAAGCTGGCATACAGGCCAACGAGTAAACGTCTGGCTGCATGCAAATTTTAGCAAACACATTGATCAAAGGTGTACTTGTGTGTGCCTTTGCTGTTGTTTCTGCAGGCTGACTATGGCATCATAGTAGGCAGCAATTCCCAGCTGCGCCTGGTGCTAAAAGAGTTTAACATTCAGCTACAACCCCTGTGCTGTGCCCCGCTGCTGCCCCCGGTCACTGCTGATGCTCCTCCTGTGCTATATGAAGCAAACAGCTGGGCGGAGGTACATGCCTTCATATTAGGACCATACCCAAGGCCCAACAACAACAATAACACCAGCAGCAGTAGCGGGAAAGGTGATGTGAGTTATGCTATGAACGATGTTAACAAGGCCTCAGCAGCAGCAGGAGACGGAGCGAGCACGGCTGTGAACCGTGTTGGAGTTCAGAGGAGTCAATGGCAGCAGCAGGAAGGGGCAGGTGGGATGGCTAGGGTGTTGACTGTTGCTGGTTCTGATTCTGGTGGGGGTGCGGGGATACAAGCTGATCTGAAGGTGAGGGGGGAAGGAGAGGAGAGGGTAAAAATGTGGGAAGGGTGGGAGGGTTGCGGCCCTGATTGCTGGACTAGTTGAGGTACAAGGAAGAAGGGAGAACGAGTGCCAGTGCATATGTTGTTACTTGGTAGTGCTATTAGCTTGGGTTGTCCATGGCTGGTTTGTAATCCCTGGTTGTGATAGGTGGTGGCTGAGAGGCTGGTGTGGCACGCTTAGCTGTGACAGACGCAAGGGGTGAGCATTGGTGTGTCTTTTGAAGGGGGGAGGGGGCACAAATTTGGAGATTGCATTGTGCTATTACACGTTGTAATGGCAAAGTAAGGGTGGTTCTGCTGTATCCCGTGTGTTCTCTTTTCTCAAATGCACATGGAAGATCACCTGGGTGGCAGAGCCAAAGCCGATGAATGGCAGAACTTCCAATTCAGTTGGCAGTGATGTCTTTGTTATCATCATCCACTTGAACAGAACTGGTTGAAGTCATGTCAGAAGGGCTGGGCAACTGCAAGGCTCTGCCCTGACTTACGTCACGGTACCTGGATTTCCACCATCTCATGCGGTTGTCACCTGCTTGATGTGTGATGTCTGTGGCAATGCTGCTGTCATGAAACACCGGTATAATAGTGTCTGGATTGCAAGCAGACTTTGTTGTAATGCAAAATAGTACTGCTACTAATACATTGATGAAATCTCCTAAAATTTAGACTACTGCCTGGTGTTGTTGCTGTTGTTTGCAGGCCATCCTTGCCCTGGGTGCCTTTGGCATGAGTGCTGTGACCGCCATCACTGCACAGAACACTCGTGGGGTTCAGGGTGTACATGTCATCCCACCTGATATGTTGGCCCAGCAGCTGGACAGTGTGTTGGGGGACCTGGGGGCTCATGTGGTCAAGACAGGGATGATGCCTGATGCTGAGACAGTCAAGGTAAGCACTTCACAATAGCTTAATTTCACTCATCTCTCCATCCAAGTTAGCCATGTCAAGCAAGGTAAGGGGGAAGCGGTGGGGAAGACGGTGGTGATGATCAGTTAGCATGTCTGATCAGCGAAAATCGATGAGTGCTTTGGTGCTCATTCAGTCAACAGGGTGAAGGGGAAGCAGGGTCGGAAGAGGGCTTGTTGGGGACTTGGTGGCTCATGTGGTCAAGACAGGGATGATGCCTGATGCTGAGACAGTCAAGGTAAGGAGACTGCAGCAGCTGGTAGCAAGTATTGCTGAGGGAAGGGGATATGGGGATGATGTTTGGTAAGCATGTCTATGAGCGGAAATTCATGAGCGCTTTTGTGCTCGTTCAGTTAACAGGTTTATGGGCTGGCAGGACTGGAAGAAGGCGTATTGGGGAGCTTAGGTCAAGGGGTGGCAGGGCCGAAAGGGCTTGGTGGGGAGTTTAGGGTTTAGGGTCAAGGGCTGCCAGGGTTGAAAAAGGGCTTGTTGTCGACTTGGGATCACATGTGGTTAAGACTGGGACTTGCAGCCTGGTGCTGGTAGACTGGTACAGTCAAGGTCCCTATTCTATTTTAAGATTTTCAATGTCCAGTTTCATCTCATCATTTGTCATCTCATGTTCAATATGACATCAATATCACATGCAAGGCAAGGGGGCAGGAGCAGGCAATCTTCCCTGCTGTGGGGAGGGAAGAAGGGATGATTGTTAGTGAACATGTCTGATGAGCAGGGAACTGAAGTGCAGCTTGAGTGCTTGGTGGTTAATGAGAAGAAATTGGTCCAGCTCTGGTACTGCCAGAAAAGGGTTTTGTCAGGGAGCTACGAGGGGATGTGGTTGAGACTAGAATGTCCCTTGGCGCTGGTACAGTCACGAGGGCAGGGGAAGGTAGAGATGGGATAAGGGGGACTCTTTGGAGCGTGGAGGGTGGTGGGGGGCTGGAGGGAGGAGGCCTAAGAGGAAGTGGATGGAATAGAGGGCCTGAGGTGCCAGCACAGCAGGGGCGTTTCTGACAGAGATGCTACGACGGGATGCATATCTCTTTCTGATACACATGTACAGTCTGGATGATCAGGATTGGGATGCCGTTTGTGGCAGTTGAGGGAGGGGATGGGTAATCAGCTAGATAGAATGACACAGGCCATAGCTGGGTGTGGGGTGGGGCACCTGGCAGGTGCACGGCTTTGGGGAAGCGCAAAGAGCTTAAATTTCCAATATGAGAGACAAGGTGCATGCCACGTCCGTGCATCCATTGCAATGGGAAGAGCTTCCGTATCAAGGGGTGATGATGTGCGAATGAGAGCTGTGGAAGGAAAGGGTTGATTTCAGACTAGCAGGGAGGAATGTAAATGCAGATCTAATAGTTACAGTTGCGCTGCTGTCTTGTTTTTCTGCAGCTGGTTGCTTCCAAGTTGCGTGAACACCGCGTGCAACAGTTGGTTGTTGACCCTGTGATGATCAGCACCAGTGGACATGCGCTGGCTGAAGGAGGGGTGGCATCAGCTATCATACAACACCTGTTCCCTCTGGCTACACTCATCACACCCAACATTGTGGAGGCATCAACTTTGCTAGGTACGGAGGGAAGGAGCGGGTGTATTTAATGAGGTGTGCATTTATGGGGGGACTAGAGAGAAAGAAAAGAGGAGTGGCTAATGCCATCTGAGCAGCTGCAGAATTCCATTTTGTTATTGAGGGCATCACTGGCCTAAGGGGGTTAAACACGGGAAGTGAAGTTCCTATCTCATATTCCCATGGCTAGGTTTAGTTAATACATCCAACATCGGAGGATGTTTACTGATGCTATGCAATGGTGAGAAACCTGGCTACATCCTGGGCTACATGGGGGCATGGTTGGTGTTGGAAGTTGAGGTGTGGACCTTTCCTTCCATTGTTTTTTGTCATTATAGCAGACATCCTAGTGGCAGCCAGGGAGGAGAGGTGGTTGAGGAGAGGTATTTGGAGCAGCAAAGTATGCATCAGGATAGTAGGGGGTGGGAGGCAGAGGTACAACCTCGTCCAGGGATCAGCAGAGGAGAGCAGTCATTGTTGTAGTCGCCATACTTCTCAACCCTAAACCCTTAAAATCAAAAAACAAAAACACTTATATATTAAAGCTCACTAAGCTAGTGGTATTTTGTTTATTGTGGTGTTTGGACCAAACACAACAAACATAAAAATAAAACTAAAAAAACCTAGGGTTTAGGCCTCGGCACCCTCGGCCGTTTAGTTCATTGCAAAACTGCTGGACAGCATGACAAACTTGGGGGAGGCACACAAATATTGTAGAGAACCCGCGACATGGTTTGCGATCTCGTAGAACCTTCGTGGGCCCCCTTCGCGGGATCTCTGTTGATCGCACATGCTGCTGCTGCTGCTTTTGTCCGCAGGTGGCATGTCGATTACCAGCATAGAAGATATGCAAGAAGCTGCCAAGAAGCTACAGGCAATGGGCCCACGCTATGTCATGGTCAAAGGAGGCCACCTAGTAGAACAGCACCAACAGCAGCAGCAGCAGGGCCAGCAAGAGCAGCAGCAGCAAGCAGCAGCTTCAGCAGGAGAAGCTGTAGCAGTAGATGTCCTCTGTGACAGTCAAACGTGTTGGACATTGACCAGCCCGGCAGTAGCATCCGGTAACCTCCACGGTACAGGCTGCACCCTAGCATCGGCTATAGCCGCTGCCCTGGCACAAGGGCAGCCCGTACCAGAAGCCGCACGTACAGCTAAAGCATATTTAACTTCCGTGCTGAAAGGCAGTGTGGAGCTGAGGTTGGGTGCGGGACCTCAGCGGCCGTTCAATCACGGGGTGGGGTTGGAAAGGGAGGGGCTGTTTTCTATGGGCTGTAGGATGCAGGTGGTGCAGCAGCAGGGGTTGCAGCAGCAGCAGCAGGAGTTGCAGCAGTCGCAGCAGCAGCGAGGGCAGCGGCCGTTAAATGCATGCGACTTACGTGTGTATGTTGTGACAGATGCTGGTTGCAATAAGAAGACTGGGAGGAGGTTGGTTGAGGCTGTGAAGGGTGCAGTGGCAGGGGGAGCTACAGTGGTGCAGATCAGGGAGAAGGACATAGATGGGGGAGACTTCATCAGAGAAGCGCTGGAAGTGATTCAGGTGAGGTACCTGTTGTGATCTTTTTCAAAAACATGACGTGCCATATGAAATGTGCCATAGGGCCCACACCACCGCAGTTGCTGTTGTTCAAAGGATAGGAGCAGGATTGGGAAGACGGTAGAGCAGTGTGAAGGGTACTAGGGTTGATGCTATCTGTGGTTGTAGGTACCACGACGACGGTACCAATCTTTGTATGTCTTTCTCCATTGTCACGACATTGCTGGTCACCACATTCTCAAGGCCAAAAAGCATGGATAATCGCCAGCTCCATCCAAAGCCAACAGTTTCCCACTGGCTAGTTGGTTGCTTCAGGGTGCATTGCATTTGATTGCTCCTAAAAGTAACATGATGATACTTCAAAGGCAAGTACATCAGAACATGCAGCACCAGTTGGAAAAGTCTGTGCGGTCTGCTGCATTTTCAGCAGGTGCAGTGTCTAACAACCTCATTTTCCTGCCTGAAAAGGCCTCCTTTGAAATGAAGCTTTACAGGCGTAAGCAATGTAACCCTGCTTGTTTTGCCACCGCCCTGAAGCTAAACCTGGACCATCTCCTGTCCTGTTTCAACGCTAGGTCTGCCGGCCTCTTGGTATCCCGGTCATCATCAACGATCGTGTCGATGTGGCACTAGTGACAGGTGCCGATGGGGTGCATGTCGGCCAATCAGACATCCCAGCAGCTGCTGTACGGAAGATGCTCGGCCCCAACAAGATCCTGGGTGTGTCTGTCAAGACCCCAGCAGAAGCTGTACAGGCAGAAGCTGATGGGGCTGACTATCTTGGTTCTGGAGCCATCTACCCCACCGGGACAAAGGTGACCGATGTGATTGGGGTGCAAGGGTTTAAGGATGTGTGTGACGCGACAAGGCTGCCGGTGGTTTCCATAGGGGGTGTGGGGGCCAGCAATGCAGAGGAAACTATAGCAGTGGGAGCAGCAGGGGTGGCTGTGGTCAGTGCTGTGTTTGGGGCACCAGATATAGCTGCAGCAACAAGAGAGCTTCGGGAAATGGTGGATGCATGCTTAAAGCAGCAGCAGCAGCAAC
Organism: Pseudopediastrum boryanum; assembly: GCA_963556185.1. Lineage (NCBI taxonomy): Eukaryota > Viridiplantae > Chlorophyta > Chlorophyceae > Sphaeropleales > Hydrodictyaceae > Pseudopediastrum > Pseudopediastrum boryanum. Next base: position 4,427,592 of record OY744506.1, read on the forward strand.
AAGAAGAAGAGGAAGAAGTGGTGCCAGTAGGAGCTCTTGTCAGGTGATTCAGCCTCCTTGGGTGCTGGCAGCAGCAGGAGCAGATTGTGTTTATACTTGGGGTAAACTATTGGTTTGAGGATGATAGAGCTGGGAGCAACAAGGGATCTAAGGCAATTGGGGATGCAAGCTTGATAGCAGCAGCAAGGCAAGCAGCAACGCAAGCAGCACCAGCTGCTGCAGCTGTATTTTTTGCACAGATGGCAAGCAACTGATGAGGAGGGAGCAAAAAGCGCTCCAAGGGTACTTGATGGTCTGGTTTGATCTCTGCACATTTGGGCAGAAGCGCTGTTATCCATGCTGGTATGATACCCACTGTTTAGTGCTGGGCCTTGGTGTGATGATGCAGTCTTTGTTCAACAAAGACTGCATCATCACACCAAGGCCCATGTGTTCTGGGGGCTTTAATATGCAGCTAGATGGATACCGAGCAGTCTTAAGGGGCTGTCATTGTTTAAAGGTCAGATTTAATAAGATGTGAGCTTTCTGTCATAGCTTTCTTCCTAGCTATGTAGTGGTTGTGTGCTGCAGAATTAATCTCATGACATGCTGTTGCTGGTCATGACAAAATTTGTGACTGTTTCGAGCCATAAGCAGGCGGCAAAAAGTATGACCAAAGGTGGGCACTGATGTACCGGTACTCATGCAAAGACAGCACTGATGCAGCTCTGGTCTTGCCAAGCACAGATGTCTGTCCTGATGACATGCATGCCGTGTGTACTCTCCCGAATGCCAAGATGCTGTAGCTCAATCAAGATGCAGCTGCTTAAATATTTGCTTTGGCTGTAAATGCCAGTGTCTGGAGTGCTACAGCCTCAAACTAGGCGGTCTTGTTTGCGTGTGGGCTTGCATTCCCTTGCATTCCCATGATGTCCTCCAACTTACCCGCTCGGGTGTTTCTGCTGCCCATTCTTCTTTCACACTCTGGATTATATCAAATTACCGGAATAGCAGGCGAGGCCAGCGGGGCATACGTAACCCCTGGAGCCAATGCTGGATGACAAAGCAGTGCCCTGCTTTGCAGCCGTGCAGCACCAGCATCATGACTTCAGCTAGTTTGTCAATGTGTGGAAATAGAGCTTCAACTGAGTGACAGTAAACACTGAACATCTCAATGTACAGATTCTCTAGACCTGCTGCTCTGAAATGACCTTCCTAGACAACTGCAGTCCCTTATAACCGAAACCCATCCCAGCACCTACACAGCATGATGGCCCCTCAACAGGTTTGAGTTGCTGCAGTGATGGCAGCTCCCGACCTGCAAGGAGGTGCCTTCAGAAGGGCCTTCATGTTGAGACGAAGCACTAGCAACTGCAGACGCTACTGCTGCTGCCGTTTGTGAGGTAGGCTGCCCTTGTTTCATCCTGGCAGATGCCAGCGCTTTCCATATCTCAGCTGCTTTCCGCTCCTCATTCCTGAAGAACATGCAACAGAACAGGCAGTACAGGATCTACTGTTAACATAACATAACAAACATTTAAGGTGTGGCAACCGCTAAAGGCTTAGCATGTGAGGAATGCATGATTGCTACCACTTGCAAGCAAGACAGTAGCTGTTAACAGCTGTCACATCAGCAGTGAAGACCTGTCCAGTAAAGATAAGCTCCAGAATAAGCCATATCAACAGTGTTGTGAGCACTTTCCAGACCGATAGAATGCCTGCACCTCAACCTGTTACAGAAGCAAGCAGCCATGTCGCAGCACTACTCTTCTGCAAACCCCTTTCATGAGATGAATCTAGAATAAGCAGCAAGTTGGAAACTGATGCAGTGCCACTGGTGCAATTGACGCACAACCGTAAGAGATGACAATGTGTGATATACATGATGTCCAGCAGGCAGGTCAACGAAAGTCGGACAATGGCGCCTGCAACAGGGCAACATTTCCTGAAGATTGACTGTGGCTTGACCTTGAATTACATTCATACGCGACAGCTCCATTGCGAAGATCAGAAATACTAACACTTAGCAAAGCATCAGCGGCAGCTCAGGCCCAACCTACACTTATGTATAATTCCTCTTAGTCTACAGCCATACACAGTCTTGATCTCAGTGCTTTCATCTCAGTGAGCTCTTTGAACACCTACGGTGCCCATCTGACCCTTTAGGCCTGCATTCATTTTTCCAGCCAGCATGTCTAAGCAGCTGTAGAGACACGTGGGCACCTTCCAATACACCTCATACTTGCATACCGAAAGGAGCAGACGATAGTTGAAATGTGATCTCGCAAAACACATGGACAGTGAGAGACTGCTTGTCACTTCATCTGCGTGCCACTACCTCTGCGCTGGTTAATATGAAGCAAGAACCTCTCAGAACCATCCCTGGCCCAGTCGGCCCTAAAGCTTCCCTCCCTCCCTCGCTCCACCAACCACACCAAAACAGAAGCAACTCACTTGGCCAAGACAGCATTGAGGGCATAGATCTCCACTCGCCGCCGCTCCCTGTGCTGTGCAGCAGCCGCATTCCCCGCAGCGTAGCTGTTCCTGCGATGACGGACAGTGGGCGGGCTACAACTGCTGCTGCTGAAATTTCCTCCCGGCCTGATACTGCTGCTGTTATTGCCAGCAAGAGAAGCTCTGCCCGTGCTGCTGCTCCTGCCCGCCCAAATGCTGCTGCAGTTAGTGATACTCATCATAGTAGGACTGCTACTTGCATTGCCATCATCTCTGCTTTGTATGCAGATCTTTCTTGGCAAACGAGGGCTTAGCCAAGAGGGAGACCTTGCAGCAGCAGGTGTTGTAGCCCTCCGTGGCATGCCAACAGGAGCAGCAGCAACAACAGAAGGAGATGCTGGCGTGACTGCTTCTGCAGCAGCACTTACTTTCTGGGCAATGCCGAAGGACTCCTTGAATATTCTGCTACTGGTCCTGGTGCTGCTGCTGCTGGTGGCCGGTAATGTTGCAGCCAAGTCATTGTTGCTATTGGTGATGCTGCTGATGCTTATGATCCCGGGCCAGCTTGCTCGCAGCTGGTTTGAGCTGCGGGTGCTGTTCCTGCCAAATATACTTGAGGGTGACAAGTGGCTCAAGCGAGAGGTGGGGGAGGATTCGCAGCTGCTGATACAAGCAGTTGGGCTTGGAGGGGAATCGCATGTGAGAAGGTGGTGCTGAGGCAGGGGAAGGACCAGTCTTGTTAAGGCACCATGCGGTGCTGTTGGAGTTGATGGTCTCACTGCTGCTGCTGGAGTTGCTGCTAGTGCTGATGCTGCTGGCTTTGCAGGGCCTGCAGCTGTTGGGTAGAAGCTGCTGCTGCTGCGGGGTGCTGAAGGCTTAATGGAGGTAGGGGAGAGGGATTGGGTGATAGAAGGGATTCTGCTTGGGCTAGCATGCCTCCAGGCTGTTTTGGGGTTCTCCTCCTTGCTTGTAACCTGCAAGAGGTAGCACTTTATTGGTTGGGGATACTTGGTGCAAGGTTCAATGGTTACTTGAACAGGGCATGGGGCTCACAAGCAGGCCGAGGCAGGCAAGTGCATAGGCTCCACAACCATAGTGGCAAGGGTTTAGAGGTGCAGGACAGTGGAGCTGCTGAGGATGGATGAGCAACTATGGCCGATCGAATACAGCGAAAGAGGTGTACCTCAGGAAGCATGCTTTTAGAGATAGACTCTAAGCCTAATTGCTTCAGATGCAGGACTTACAGAGGTTGTTGAAAGAACTCCTTGAGGAGTTCGCCCTTCAGGCCGTGAAACATGCCCCACAGCTTCAGGCTTCAGGTCCTCAGGCTTCTGCCTTGAAGCTGAGGCTGTCCTTTCCACAGTCGATGCGCAGACCAGCTGCTCGTTTGTACAGCTCAAACCCCTGCTTGCGGCCTGTTCACAGCTATGTACCAGGAAAGAGGGGAGCATCAGCTGTCACAAGGCACAAGATAGCTCATTCGCCCAGAGCTTCAATCATGGAAGGCAGTGCCGCGGTAGCATGCTAAGAGAGCGTGGCCCGTGAGGTGCGTAGCGATCTTCCCAGCCGGACATGGGAAGCTTCAGTTTGTGTCTTTGCCTTAGGCAAGCATTAATCACTAACGTACGTGGTTGCAGCAACAAAACTCCCCTCGCAAAAGGGTATACCAAAAGTACTGCTATACAGTGGCTAGTGTTGACTAGAAGTCACAGGAGATGAAGGGGCTCAAGTGAGACCGGACATGAACTCGACTATAGGAGCTGCTACCCTGGTCGTTGCAGACTCTCTCCATATTCAAATCCATATTAAAATCCATTTATGCATTACACGGGACAACAGCATACAACTTCTAATTCCTCATTGATGCATGCACATACAATCGGCGACAATCTCCGTCAAGGTCATGGGCACCAACCTCGCCTTTGACAGTCCTACTCCAGTTTGCAACTCTCGAACACGTTTTAAACGGAACACAACTATCTACCCTGAAGTTGCCAAGTGAATACACTAACTGCTCGCCTTTGGTGGCCTGGCTGCCTTCTCATCCACCCCACTCGTGGCAAAACGCTTGCGTAACACCGCCATCACTTCTTCCATCTTCACGCCCTGCATGTCAGTCATAGCAGGGGTAACCTCGTATTCAACCAGATGGCAAGCTTGACCCAGGCATCAGGCAGGCTTTAGGCATGAAGCTGCAAGAGGTGGTCCTTGCAAGAAGCTGGTAAGGGCATGCAAAGTCTTGCACAGAATATATGGCCATTGCCCAGGCTTCAGACACAACGAATGTTAATCAGTCAGCCTGCATACCGTATCATGCATGTTTTCTTGTCTCTTCAGCACCGCTTGAGGCTTAGCTGGCCCCAAGCCCCAGGCAGCCACAGGCTGCTGGTGCAACATGTGGCCTGCCTCTGTTGTCCTGTTCCGTGTCAGCGTGTCTTCCTAAGCCTGACCTCTACTCCTAACACACAGACAAACTACTGGTCAACTATCATGTCAAGCAGAAGGCAATCCTGCAGCGCTGCGAGGGTATGCTAAAGCCCATCTCATTTGTCAGAGACCTGGAAACTAAGGCGTAACCAGCTTGAACGTCATACCTGGCAGTTTAGCAGGACCATGGAGTGATACAGCAGATCAGCCATTTCACTTGCCGCCCGCTCCTTCCCTTCATTCTCTGTCAGTGTCTGACATAGCTCCCCAGCCTCCTCTTGAATCTTGCTGCAAAGCAGCTTCTCGTCTGACAGTAGCCGGGCAGTCCAAGAAGGCTTGCCACCTGAGGGAACAACAGCAGGAGCATCAACAACAACAGCAACCCCATTAAGGGTTACTGCTTGTCCACAGACAATACGACATATGTGGTTCCTCCATACTCATAACAAGAATCATAGATCTTAAAGAAGTTGCTTCAACTCTCACAGAGACTTCTTGCTATGGGATATCATGAAATGCACTAATTACTGACAGGCACAGCACCAGTCACGCAGACGTTACCTGGCTGCTTTGAGCACTAGCCTGTAATAACAGCCAATATCTGCTTTTGCAGTCATCTTGTTGGACTGCAAGCAGTTGTTCGTAAGATGCAGCACCGACCCATACCACCCTACTACTCGTATCAACATATCCTTGCCTACAATAAGGAAAGCTGTCCCAACTAAGACCCCTAGTTCCTCATTCCAGAGCCATAACCCTTCCCTGCATGCCCCTTCCCCCAGACCCTATGCAGTTTAGCAGCCTTAACTTGGTCAATCCCAGCTTTGCAACTGCCACCCTTCACGCACAAGTCCAAGCCCGAGGCTTTACCTGTTTGCTGCTCCATGGCCCCTCGACGCTGCTGTATAGTCCTCTCCAAGGCATACATTGTTGTCAATGGCACATGGTCCTGGTGATCATGCTCCCCACAGTTGCTCAGTCCCTCAGAACCAACAGAAGCTTCCGTAAACCAGCAGGTCCTGCAGCAATCAGGCCACAGAGGGGATCAAACCCTTCCCAACCAGCCCATCAGAATTAATCATGAACCGTCCCAATGAGCCTATAACTTCTGATGGTGGCAAAATGGTGCATGCTGCTGTAAGCTGTCCTGCAGCAATCACGCCACAGAGGGCATCAAGCACTTCCCAACCAGCCCATCAAACCCAGGACAAAACCGTCTCAAGCAGCCGAGTACTTCTGGTGCGTTGTAAAGTGGTGCAAGGTGGTGCAAGCTGTTTGGCTCCCATTACAGGTGGAGGAAGCGACCCTGTTGCACCTGCTGCATACAGATAAGAAAACTGCCCCAAGAGACAAACACCTTGCTTTATCAAACGTTTTCATTTTTCCGTTGCTGGGAGCATGGAACAGTGTGCCTGTTGCGCAGTCCTTTTGAAGTATGTCTGACAGCGACAGCTGTATTACTTTGTGCTGTTTCTACCTGTTGCTGCTGGCTGCATGCCACATTTCCAGCACTGCTCTTCTCCCGCTGCTTGTGCTACTGCTGCTGCTGACGTTGTTCTACTGAAAGCTGGAGAGAACCCCGTCACCTGGTGAGATCATCAGCAGGGCCGCCACTTGCATATATGCAGCTCATGCTCGCTGCCACTGCAATGCTCGCGCTGCTCCTGGTACCGGTAGTCTTTCAGCTGCCGTCAAAAAATTCATCCCTCCCTGTGCTCAGCTGCTATGGAAATGCTGCTGTTGCTGTTTCACCTGCTGCTGCTGCAACCGCTTGTGACTTTTACAGTCCGAAATTCCCCAGCTTGCTGTTCCAGACGGAATTACTCACCGAGCTCCTGTATGGCAGGCAGGGCCAATAGGGTCCCCTAGGTAAATGATGGAATCCTTGTCACAGTCTGCAAAGACTTGCTGGACCTGCGGGGCAATATTATCATTACGTTTCACGATATGCCATAGCAATAAAGTGCCATAGGCCCCGCACAATAAAGGTCAAAAGTACATTTCAGGCCTTGGGGCTTCTTGCGAACACACGTGCCACGATTTGTACGCTGAGCTGTTTTGAAAGCAGTTTTGAACGCAGTTTTGAAAGCAGCAGGCGATCATGCTAGCATGTCCAAAGGACCCATCTTTGTACCATGAAAAAACCCAGCAGCCCTCCATGGCGATAACCCATGTAGCTGTCATGCTAATGTGTGTTTTCTATCTTTGTCCATGTGTTGCAAATGCGTTGCAGGATTGATGCTTTGCCAGAGTCTTGGGGTGCTGCTGCTGCTGCTTCTGCACATGCCAACTGATGTTTCAGACCTGGCGCGCATTCCACCTGGCAAAGGAGAGCTACAGCCATACCTTGATGAAGTGGCCGGATGTTTCCCCTTTGCACCAGCGCTCCTTGCGGCTGCGGCTGTAGAACGTTGCAAGCCTGCATCATGAAGCATATATGCATTAGCTTTCCTCATGAACTGTCGTTGCCAATGCATTGATCTCCGTTATGATATGTTGCTGCCATGTGGTATCAGATTCTAGAAGACGGGAGCTGAGACACCATGACTAAGGGGAGTACGTTGAGGATAATGGCCTTGCACACACGCGCATTGCAGACACGATTTGGGGCAATTCTGATATGTAGCTTTACAGTCAAGCACGAAAATCCGATACCGATACCACCGGCGATATGATAAGCAACTGACTGCTGTAGGTACTGATGTAACAAACGGTGGCAGTACTGCCCAGCCTTGCAATGCCTTGTTGCCACTATATCCACTGGAAAGGTACATACCCTTACACCTGCTTCAGCCTAATTGGACACGAGGCCGTTATCAGCAGTACCTGTGACCCTTACCCGGTCTGGAGTGTCTCGCAGATCGCATTCCTGTCTGCATAAGCTTGCATGAGGACTTCCCCTGTGTCCACATGCTGTAGAAGGCACGTCGTCAACGATTGCACCAACACATGCCTACTGACTACCCAGGTTACTATACCTGAGCAATGACAGCCACTAGCCCGTTCTGGTCCCACTTAAGGGAGTCCAAGTACGCACTCATGCCTGGAACATCCTGCTCTGTCCTGACCGCTGGTGCAGCTGCAGCTGAGCATACAATACGAGACGGTCCATATACGCCAGCTGTATCGGTTTGTCGACACCGCTTAATTGTCACATGATCGAAGACCCTGCACGGCCGTGCTCCACCCCGAGGCGCTCTCCTTGCATGGGGACAGGCCCATGTTTTATACAAGAGAGCAGACATTGTCAGAGAGAAGCTACCAGGGCGATTCACACGCGGTCGAGTTTCAGGACGGGGAAATGAGCAGGAGTCCCAACAGAAGACGCCGCCCAGCAGTCCAGCACTGCGGGCGGTGAGTGGTACTGCTCTCGTACTGCCTCGGGGAGTTCTTTCAAGCGGCCGGCACCTGCCTTGCATTCGCACTATTCGCTCTTTGAGCTTGCTTAAAATCTGGCAGTGGTAGCAGCAGTCAGCAGCTCGCGTGGGTCACTTGCTGGCATGTTGTGTCTGGACCACCAGAGATCACCCATTGAGCACAGGAAGGTTCAGCTTGCTTTACGGTAGTCACGCACTCTCATTCCTCCAAAGGATGTATAACGCAGGGTTCAGCGTGGGTTACAGAGCATGCAACACGGTTCTTCCTCAGAGAAAGCAGGGTTCACAGCAGAAACAGCAGCCCACAGTGTCTATCATGTGCCCACAAACGCATCACTGATTGTGCCCACAAACCCAGTGTGACACTGGGGTAAACACAACTTGTGACAACAGTCATCGTCACCGCCAACTCCAGAACAAGGAAAGCGAACTAACTTCACTTGCCTTCAACATGACAGCACAGCCCGAGCAGTCATCACCAGTCAACCTTCAGGTATAAAGTGATGTATGCCACTAGACACCATAAACTGAGAACCAAGTACAGTGCTATTTGCCACCCTGGCAAAAACATCCATAGTAAAAGACGGGGCCATTTGGTAATTGGTAAAAGCTGTGCAGCTCCTATTATAGCAGGCAGAAAAGAAGCAAACTAAAGTTCACAGTCCCCATCCCCAAGAGATGCAGTACATATATGGGGTTTGACCCCGGTGTGTTTGGTCGTTTCGACCTAGCTGCCTCGGTGCAGCCACACCTTCAATTTCTGTTTGTTTGTTATACTGGCAACAGGGATAAATGGGAGGGCAATGGAAAAATGCTCTGCTACTTTTGCCCCATCACCCTAATCCTGCACTGTTCGCCAGCATAGCATACTGTGAGCACCAAGGGGTTACGCCCTTACCTAGTAGAGGCAAAGGCCCACTGTGAGCACCAGTCCTTATGCACCACACATGCTTCCTCCTGGCACCTCCTGCTGCAGTAGCATGCCCCCCTACAGCCACTGCACACACCCCTGGCCCCCTCCCTGCCCACCACCAACCCCATCTCACTCACACCATCCAGGTTCATGCACCTGGGGTTGTTGCAGCAGCCAAAAGCACACTTTCCCGCCAATGTCTCAGCCACCGAATGCACCACATTACTCAAAACCTGGCCCTGCCCTTCCTGACGTGCTGTGTTAGGCCTGACTACTGGTAGCAAGCTTCCCTCAGCAATTTCTACGGCCAGGCTCAAATACGGAACGTTATCACAGCTGCCACTCTGCACATTCACTGCTGCTGCAGAAGGTGTTAGCCCCAGCCTATCCTCCAACATCCCACAGAAGCTATCACAGGACAACTCCACAGGAGCTCCCTTAACCCAAGGCCAAGGGTCCAAGGCCCGTCCCCAGTTGACCACCCTGGAATACCCAAAGCGTGCCACTAAGACCTCTACAATCTCCACAGCATAGCCCTCAGAAAGAACCATGTCCGCTTCTTGGTTGTGCTGAAAGAGGTCCTTTGAGGTGACTCGCTGACCCTGAGCCAAATAGCACTCGAACAGCTCTGCATCATAATCTTTAGCTGCGGCAGCTCCTGCCACACCCACCGCAGGCTCTGTATGCGCCCCGCTTGACGTTGCTGCGCCGCCGGCCGCACCCCAACTATGGAATTGTTGCTGCACCTCCTCCCAGCAGAGCAGCTGCCGAGCTATCTGCAGGACCAAACATCCCAAATCCCCCAGTATATCCAAGAGGCCGAGGATGCATGTCAGCAACGCCCAATGCACACTGCCAAGTGCAAGCCTCTTCTCCAACACCTTCGGCAACAGGCCCCCACTCTTTGATGCCCCTGACAGCTGAGGGTCAAGATCATCGCTCTTCACAACAAAGCCCCCCATGCGGCAGTTAGCACAGCGACCTGACGAACGATGCTCGCATGGAGGGTGCAAGCTTGTTTCATTGAAGACATGTCCCAGCTGCTGCTCCTGAGCACTTTGCTGCTGCTGACCAAGGCACCAACCAGGGGGAGAACAACAGGCCAACAGGAACCTGCTGCTGATATGCTGGTGCACCTCTCTGGCTCGCTGACTGTCCCTAGCAAGTGGAGAATCTGCAGGTGAGTGCTCGCACTGCTCCTGCTGTTGCTGCTGCCCCTGCTGTGTCTGCTGACGCCATCTTGACTGCTGGTGCTGCTGCCTCTGTCCGCGCTATTACTGGCATTGCTGCTGCCTGTGCCACTGCTGCTGCTGCTCCTGCTGCTGCTGGGCCCGTTGCTGCTGGGCCCATTGCTGCTGGCGCAACTGCTGCCATTCAACCGCAAGCACACCTCCAGCAGGACAAGCATCAGTGGTGTAGTAGAAATGTCTGGTGTAGGGCGCAGCAAAGAGAAGGGGATGGAAACCACAGGGACCATGGAGGAACTGTACGCTGCAAAGAAAAGATGGTGCAAGCAACGCAATGTCAGCGAGTGTGCATCTTGATCCCAAGGGGCCGATTGAATTGAAATTTGCTGAAGACTACGTGTGACAGAGCTCCTGCTAGCACAGAATCTCGCATTGAATGCCTGATGCTGGGCTGCATCCCAATGTATCTCCTTAAACCAGCTGTCTGAAGATGTGCAACATATGTTTTAGCATTGTCATTTGAGCCTGCATTGTTCACCCGGTGACCCTTTGAGCTCCTGGAGCCCCACAATAGCCTGTGCACTCGGCTGTGAAGCTTCATATGTTAACAGGTGAAGTTTGCTTGGAGACTACAAATGGGTAGGTACCTCGGCTTCACGGTTTGAAGGTCCATCACAAGAAGTAAATGAGCAGAACAATAACTGCTGACACGTGCTTCTCCACAATTCCACATTCAAAACATGTCTGACTCAGGTTGAACTACTAGATGGACTCTGTTCAAAAAACATACGTCTACATGGGCACATGCTGTTGTTCGGAACCCGCCACCCAACCACCAGGGAAGGCAAGAGCTCTCCAAGAAAAACCTCTTCCAGACGTCCATTTATATCTTATGCGTACTTACCATCCTGGATGTTCATTCCCAGCAGCTGCTCCCGCCCCTGCTGGGAAATTGCTTCCCATGGATCTCCCACAAACAGCAGACTTTGCAGCACCAACAGTACCAGCTCCAGCAAACTGACGGGAGAAGCATGGGACAAGAGCCCGCCAGCAGCTGCTTCTAAGAGGTTATGCATGCCGTTGTGGATAATGCCGTCAAGGACGCCCTGCAGATACGGTTGGACTTGTACAGCGTTCAGAGCCATCGCATCCTGCTGATCCTGTAACACCCGGTACAGCAGCTGCAGCAGCAGACCCCCTTCCTCCTGCTGCATCAGCTGCTGCTTGGTTTCACCTGGGGCCTGTTGCAGCAGAGCAGCCAGCAGCAGCAGCATACCGGTGCACGACCCCTCATAGACAAATTGAGGCAAGCCGTCCGCTGGTACAGCAGGAGCAGCTTGTGGTGGACCATTGCCACCCTTCGCAGCGCCTGCTGCTGTTGTTGTTGCTGTTGCGGCTGCAGGCTGAGGCATTTGTGCTGATGTCCCTGCTCCTCCCGTGCTTCCACTGTCGGCAGCTGTCCCTGCCGTTACGCCCGTGCCTGATTGCACCTCTGCTGATGCCCCTATACTTCCCCCAGCACCTGTTGCTCTTGCTGCTGCTGATTTTGCTGTTACTGCTGCTGTTGCTGCTGATGCTCCTGTGAGATCCCTAGGCCACAGCAGCAACATCATATTGATCATCAGCTGCAGCTGCTCCAAAGTCACCACCTCCTCCGGAACCACCTCTTCTGTATTCAAGCGCTCACAGGACAATGCATGCCCAGGCACCCGAGGTAAGAACCAGAAGCAGCCAGGGGAAAGTGGTGGGTCCCGGTGACACCTGCTGCTGCTGCTTCTGCTTGGCAGCTCCTCCTGCTGTCTGGAATCCATCATCTCCTTTTGGTGCTGCAGGAGATGTTTTATCACGCCCTCACCCGGAAGGACAAGGTAGCAGTCCCTTAACCCCCGCCCCACGTTTTCTAGCACTGAGTGGAGGCCTAGCAGCGTGTCTTCCTGCACTTCTATCAGGGGCCCGAAACTCTCCATGCTGCCTTCTGATGCTATGCCAGGCACTTCGCACCTGCAGGCTGCGGAGAAGCCTCCCGTTAACGCATGCACATGAGGGGCTACTGATGCAAAGCTGTTCCAGAGGAACCAGCGGAAGCTGCTGCTGCTGAAAGCGATATGCAGCTCGTGATTCCTGCGTTGGCGAGCAGCTAACCAATCATGCAACCTTACATGCGTGTGGTCTACGGGACGGATGCGACAAAACAGCGGGAAAGCGCCAAGAGCAAAACCGCAATTTAAAAGAAGCATAGCTGCTGCATCTGTGAGGCCTCTTGTAACTTCAGCGTAGTCTAACCGCTCGACCACAGCAGGGGCCAGTTGTATGGGTTGCATGAGGGTTGCTAGGAGGGGGGCAATCACCAGGGGCCACGGGGGTGGAATTCCATCAGAGAGGGCTGTGGTAGTGTGGGCGTATTGCACCCAGAGTGTCAGGAGGTCCGTGCCATCGAAGGTGAGGGATCGAACTGCATGGGATTGGGTCTTCAGCTTCTTGCAAAGGTGGCGGGCTTGGTGCAGGAACTCTGCAAGGGAGCCAAAAGGGTGCAGGCAAGTGTTAAGGCAAGTGGATCACCGCACTCTCTCGGGATGCAGGAGGATAGCAAATGCAACATACTGATTGGGGCCTCCAACTTGACACCCTTGCTACATCTTTAGACCCAATTCAAAGGAGTATCTAGTAGGCGCGGATGCCAGGAGGGTTTGGCACCAATATATTTGCAGACAGTCAGAACTGGTAAAATCAGAAGCTGCATACGCTTTTCCTCTAAGCATTGCCTGGAATAAGTAGCCACAGTCTCCCTAGCTGACCCGAAGCCGCAACCCCATGCCAGGGCGCACAATAAACCACACCATATGGCTACCTAAGCATCCTACGTCAGCTGTCATTTGTTCAGCAGGAAACTGTGGCAGTCTGAATGGTGCTCTGATATCATATACTGGTGGACAGTCGACTGTAAGAGGTCCTCAGAAGTGTAAGTATCACCTGGATCACCATCACTGGTCAGAGGCTGCAGCTGATCCATCACAGTTTTGCAAAGCTCATAGCCATTCTCGTCAGGGTACTTGTTGCAGACTAACACAAGCTCCCCGAAGAGCTCAGCTGCCAAAGCCCACATGGCTGACATAACCCCACAGAGCTCCTTCAGATCCTCAGGAGGCTGGGCCATTGGGTATATCGCACGCAGGGTGAGGGTCATGAGCTTGACTAAGTTTGCCGGCACGTTCAGATCCAGCAGCTTTTGGAGACATCCAAAAAGGGTGGAGATTCCAGTCTGATTAACCACCCTACGCAAGCTGACCATGCCAGGTGCCACAAGCTCACGCAGCGCGGCAATCTCTCTAGTGGTCCTTGCAGGTTTGCTTGCAGCAACGGCAAGGCATTGGCCCAGCAGCAGGATCGGTCCATGCTGGAGTTCTTCGGCAGGTGACCCCATCGCTCCAGCAAGAAGGAAGCTGCTTGACGTCAGATTAATTAACCTTGTGAGTTACCGTCCTAGCAGCATAGTTTCAAACATTGTGAGGTAACGTCCTAGCAGCATAATTTTATAGTGCTTGTTTTCGGCGCAAGTCCTGTTCACTCAACCGCACAGTTGGACGTACAGGGCATGGCACAACTTGTCAAAGGTTCATATCAACTCGTGATTTTCTGCCATCAGCCATATAGATATGGTGGGCATGGGACTTTGGCTCTTGAGCACCATTACCAGCAGCACTAGCATCTACTAGCCATGAAGCACTAGCACTAGCAGTACACACCGAACTCACCCCACGGTTCCCAATGCTTTTCTGTTCCCCGATCCTTAATAACCAACGTAATCCAAAGCAGACGGACTTTAATCTGAAGAAAAGGCACCCGACCGTGCACATCCGCATAACAGACTCCTTCTGCCACCGCGAATGCCACCTCTCAGCAACAAAAGGAGCCACCAATGTTGGCTCTTGATTCATATACTCAGGAAAGTCCCCTGATTACCGTGCCAGGATCCTAATTGCAGACTGCATATTAACCCCAAAGCGCAGAACAACTGAACTTCCTCCCATATTTATCCTGATCTGTTGGTAAGCAATTTGGTAAGCACGGCATTCAAACAGGACCTGGAATTCATCCTGGACAGCTTGGCGCATACACGCAACACAAACAAGCTCATCCATGGGGACTGTTAATCACTTCCACCGTCCTGTCTCAATTGCCAGATGATGTGCACCCGTGCGCAATCTGATGAATTGCTTCACATGTACACACGGCATTCCACTTTTTTTGGCAAATCTACACTTCAGGGGATCACCGTGTATGTGCCGTAAGCTTGATCATCTCAATCGTACCTGTTCTTGGATGACACCCTCAATAGAGTCCCAAGGTTCATCCAGCACGAAACCCAATGCCTTGCATGACGGCTTCAGCGCAAAAGTTCATGAACATAACATAACAAACATTCGTGACGTCTCCCATTTCAGGGTTCTAGCCATGCATTGAAAAGACACCCCAATCCGTCTGGTTGAGTACTTAAGTCCCTGTTCATTAACAAGTTCATTTGTCCAGCAAGTTAAACAGCTGACCCGCCCCTGTCATTTTGTATGCCTCAGGGGAAGACTGGGATTCCCTTACTGCAGTGCTAAGCAGGCCACTTGCAGAATCAAACCTCAGTCGTGCCCATAGATTCAGTATGGACCTCAACCAAACCTTTGCCACAGGTTCCTTACACATCTCCAGATGCAAGATAGCCAAGCTCACGCAAAAGCATAACCTGAACTGTTTGCGACGGGTTCTCTGATACCTGATCAAGACCTATAGCAACCCGCAAAAGACCAGGGGCCCAGGGTCTCATAGTCATAGATCATACCCTGGCCAGCCTTCAGGGGTAAGGACCTGCAGGACCCAACAGGAACAGACGCACCAACCGCAGCAGCAGCAGCAGAAGCAGCAGCTGGGTGTCAGATTGGAGCTCCGGAGCAAAAGGGGTAGCATGAGATAAGATTGCAGCCGATAAAACCGTGCCCAGCATCCAACTCAAACAGCATCAGTACTCAGGAGAAAAAACAAATGTTTGTAGATCAGAGTTGCAATAATGTGGGTGAGCTCATTCCATACAAATGTACAGGAAAAGGACAACTTGACACAGTAGCCTTAGTTGATGGCCATTACAAATTGATGCCTAGTATCATACTAGGCCACAGACTTCGCCTGCAAAAACAAGCTGCTCACCACTGCATGAATCTCCACTCCAGGAGGAGACCTAACTGAATTGAACAATGCTGCTATAGACTGCAACAACTTGGGAACACCTTGGGAAATCCTTCCCTCCTCAGCAGCTGCCTTGAACCACTGTGTCACAGTCCTCCCTTCCCTTGTGCTTACCATGTGCCGCCCCCAGGTAGTTCTTGTCATGCCAGCTGTACATCAAACCAAACTTGACACTGCTGGTGCTAGTCTACACACGTGCTCAGCCACCACTGCTCTTGTCTGTCCCTCTTCCGGCAGATCTGAAATCCTGCGTCATGGAATACAACAGCAAAGACACCCTGCAATCTGTTGCATGGCCGAGCAGGTGTGTAGACCTTAGACCGACACAGCAGAAAAAGCATTGATTACAGCATGTGGGTGTGCCGACATTTTGCACGGCTTACAGGTCGCTGCTGCACAGCACCATCTTTTCCCTGGTTAAGTGGGCTTGGCTGCAGATACACCATCCAGCTGCACACAAGGCTTGAGGATTACCCTGCCATCGAACGGCAGGACGGCAAAGCACCAGTAATAACCCTTGCAGCACATCGTACCAAGATCCAGCTCATGTTCTGTATTCTAGCTGCTTCCATGGCTTACCCCTTACTTCTTCTCCCAAAACCCCTCACCATGTGCTCCACAGTAACCCTGGAGAGCTCCTGCAGGATAAATAATGATTAAAATGTTCCCAGGTTTAGCCTCATCAACAACTCCAACTACCTGTGTCACCAGCTACCATTATGGGTTAAATGTGAGTGATCTTTGCTTTCCATCAAAGGAGTGTGTCTTAGGACCTACCATCGCATGGCATGGTGCTTTCAGTCATGTCACCTGCCAATGCATGCAGGAGGGCAGCAGCTGCAGATGCCCCTGCAAGCAGTCTTGAAAAACAAGAAGGTGGCAGGTATAAACTGGCAACATAAGACTTGAAGCTTAAGGTATTGAGACAGACCACGGCAGAGCTTTGCAATCGTGGAACACCTGTGACATACCTTTGACGGCGGTTCATTAGTGTATTAGCTGGAACCCAACAGGGTGGAGAGTGATAATGTCCATCCTCTTCTTTTTCTCCTTGATTGGAAGGCTCGTACCTTCTTCAATACTTGCAAAGATGTCCATGACGTCCATAAGATAGTCCTGCTGTTACAACTTTAACGTGTCTTCAACAAACAAACAAACCCTGAGCTGTCACAGAACGCCACCGTTAGCCTGTGGTGTAAGGTGCCTGGAAACTTGTTTTAGGACCTAACAGACAATTAAAATGGTCAACGGGTCCAAATCAGGGTCAAACATGAGTCCATGCTGGGGATTGAACCCAGGCCTCCAACCCCCCAAGGGGTTGACGTGCTTGCCGACACACCACATGGACAAGAGGATTTACTTATATTCCCCAGACCTTAGGCAACACCTGGAGGGGAAAACAACGGGGTAAAACAGGAACCGCAGCTGAACATTGACGGCAAGACACCATAGATCACCTCAACGCCTCTCCTGCTGCACCCACCCTTATAGGATTTGTGATCAAACAGTGCACAGGAGAAAGAGATTTTCCAGCATAATGGTCCTGTTGCTGCTGCTGGAAGTGAAACCTTTGGACCTCATATCTAAAATGTAACCCGTATTCTGTTCCACCTCGCTGTTCTTTGTGACAGCTTGAGGTGCAGGGCCTATGGCACTTTCTGCTATGGCATATCGCGAGTGTAGTAATAAACTGGTCCCTTTTGCTGGGAGTTCTCGCTGCCAACCTGCTCCCACATGCTGCTCTTGCTGTTGCTGGTGATGATCCGGCACGGTTGCCAGAATCACCTGAGGTTCCCCTGCCCCTGCTGCAGCTGGTGGTGCTGGAGTTGCTGTGCTAGCTCTTGTGGTTGGTGCTTAGCAATGGACCACAACCGGCGCAACCCATGCTGGTGCTGATGATACTGCTGCCACGCACCTGCTGCTGCTGCTGGTACGAGTAATGCATCTGCCAAGGAGACATGGAAGTCATATTCAGAGGCTTACCGCTGCTGGTGCCGCTGGTGGTGCTTCTGCTGCCACGTCTGCTGTTGTTGTTGCCGGGCATATGTCTGGCGGTGCTGCTGCTGCTGACATGGATCCACTCCCCATGCCGTCCCACTACCAGCAGCTACTGCTGCTGTTGCGAGCTGATATAGCTCCGCTTTACACGACTGCTGCTGTTGACCCTGAATGGCTGGTATGCACCGCAGCCAACGCCTGATATGTAAGCTGCTCCTCTACTGTTTGTGGCCTCTGCCCCTACCTGGGCGTGTTGTAGCTGCTGTACCTGGTAGTCATAACCAGCAGCTTGCATCAGCTGATAAACAGCTGCAGCTGATAGTTACACAAGGTGCCACACAGAAGGGTGATAAGGTGTCTGCAGCCAGCCGCTGAAGTTGCTCTTGCCTGCTGTCCCCGCTCCTCCTGCTGCTGGTGGTACTTCGAGCATTGTCAGGTGACTTGCAATGCTGCTGTACTTAAACTGCACGCTGGTACATGCTCATGCCCTTGCTCATGTTCTGTGAAGCAACATTCCAGTCTTAGGTATTCTGTAATCTAAGTTTCCTGTCATGGCACGATAATCCAGAGCATAGCAAGGCATAACATACTGTACATTCATGGCATATTGCAATGCACTGCAAGGCTTTTAGCGGGTCTCCCATCAGATAAGCACGAGATGGGCAGCACATTATATGAAACTGGCACCACATGCAACCTGCGCGCCCTGATCAGCAATATGGACAGGATAAAGGAATTAGCGCCGATAAAGCACATTCTCTCATGTGTCAAATCATGTTATAGCCTTCTGCACAAGGATGCATGGCAGGAGAATTGCTTGCTACCGGCTTCCTGGCGTCAACACCACAACCTCAACACAGCATGCACCACCTGCTCTGCAAGCACCCACACTGCCATTGCGGCATTGGTTCACACCAACAGCATGAACGGCTACACCATGACCTAACTGCCTGGGTGCAGGCACAGAAGACATATAACTAATCCTTGTTTGGCCCTTGTTTTATGGCTTACTATAGGGTTCCGCTAAACCCTTAACCCTTAACCGAACAAACAGAATTCAAGGTATGCCTGCACAATTCACCTTTTGCATGATCTCTTGCGGTTGCAGTCTGGTCAAGGCCGGGAATGTTGACACATCCAGCAGTATTTGGTACCATTTGATGCTCTTGCGGGAATTATTTAGAGAAGGCGCAATATGCCATCAATTTACCGCCACCAGAACAGCTCAAGAAATGCAAAAGGGACCTCAGTGAAGCAGAAGGGGCCTAACATGGGAGTATAGCTTCTATCTAAGTGGGGTAACAGGTGTGAGTCGCTCACATTGGCAAACCCCATTGGCGCGCATGCCACACAGCTATCATGATGCAACACATTTGCGCATACCACACTGGTATCATGGTACAAGACATTTGCAATGGCTTTCCTCGAAAGGGTGGTGTATAAAAACACCGATTTGGAAGAGTCAAGTCCTCAAAAGGAATGAGATGGCTTAGCCACCGAAGTCATACAGGTGCGGCCCTGGCAATTGAGGGCATACACCACATCCATGGCAGTCAGAGATTTCCACCAGGAGTTCTTGATATAGGTCACGGCATCACACACAACGCTCTCCAAGGACACCTTGAGGACGCCACGGCTATGACCTCAACTGGGTGCATTCCTTTCAGGACATAGGAAAGGACACATGGGCAACAGAGAGGGCATACAAGCCAGCTGCTGGTCTTCAGGCTGCTGCTTGTGAGGAAAGGCCTTGCAAGGATGTGCTGCTGCTGCTGCTGCTGTCGCTGGGGTCTGCTGGTCGGATGCTGGTGCGGCCTCTGCTGTTGCTGCTGCTGTTCTGTTGTTGTCGATCTGCTGCTGCTAATGTTGCCTGCTGCTGCTGCTCATGTGCTGTTGTTGATCTGCTGCTGCTGATGCTGCCTGCTGCTGTTGATGCTGCTTTTCTGTTGTTGTTGATCTGCTGCTGCGGCTGCCTGCTGCTGTTGATGCTGCTTTTCTGTTGCTGCTGCTGCTGCTTGAATGCTCTGACCAACAGCAGCAGCTGCAGTAAATATTAGACTGGATGATGGTACAAGGAGCACTTACAGCATGTAGCTGAGATATGTGCTGCAGGAACCCCTCCCTGGGCAACAGGATAGGGGTGTACTTAGAAGCCAGAGCTGCAGACACCCAGACCAGTCCTCAGGCCACCCCCATTCCATAGCAGAGATCTGCAGTGACTCCTGGCAGCTGCTCATACTCCCAGCACAGCGGCTCAAAGTCCATTAGGATGCTATCACTGTCATCTGATACAGCCAGCGTTCCATCCATGATCCAACGACAGCTGGAAGCACGTGCTGCTGACACACTAGGCAGCTGCTCATTGTGTTGCATGGTGACACTGGTGATGTCCATCACTGCTGCTGCTGCTGCTGTGGATTGGTGTAGGCAGGCAAGCAGCAAATGTCTAACACCTGCTGCTACCGCTCCTCCACTCCAAAGACCCACGGCTGCTACCGCTGCTGCTGCTGAAATTGCGGCAGCGGCTTGCCCTGCCTTAGCAAACCCAGCCACCATCCCCTCAAGCTCCTGGTTCGACCAACGCTGCTGCCCCTCCTTCAGCAGCAACCCCGCCACCATACGCTTCACCCCATCCTCCAACATCCCCAGCAGCTCCCCAGTCTTCGCGATCCCCTCCTGCTGCAGCTGCTGCTCACACTGCTCCATCACTGCTGCCAGCTCCTGACCCAGCAACTCCCACAGCTGCTGCTCCCCCCGCTCATACTCCATGCCATGCTGCACCCTAGTTGCAATACCCAATGCCTCCTTCACCACTGCCTCATCCCCCCGTGCCAGCATGTACACGAAAACCAGCCCCAGGGAGAAGTAATCGTAGCTCCCCTCCATCAGCAGATCCCACTCCTCCCTGTGACATAGCAGAATCACAGGGTCCATGTACAGACGAGTCCCCTGCCAGCCGCCCCACAGATGCGCCCCCTTGTCTAAGACCAGCCCCATATCGATAAGGCAGGTCCTGTCCTTCCCCGGCAGCATGTTCTCCGGCTTGGTGTCACAGTGACACAAGCCGCAATCATGAAGGTCCCTCAAACCCCTGCTGGCGTCTAGCAGGATCCTAAGCATCTGCTGCAGCGGAAGGTGCTTCGAGCCAGCCCCAGCAGCAGCAGCACAGGCCTTCACCAGCTTTGACAAGTCCCTAGGGCTGCTGCTGACTGCTTCAAAGACAAGGAAGCTGTTCTTGCTACCATGCCACTGGCAGTACAGGCGGGGGAGGTACCTGCTGCCTGCAGCAGCAATGTAGACTGCTGCTTCACGCTCACAGGCTGCCCGGGTGTTTCCTTTCCGCTTAAGACGCTTGACCACAAGGGGGATACCCTTGGTCACAAGCTCAGGACGACCTGCTGCCCGTGCTGCTGCTGCAAGAGACAAAGGGCACGGAATCTGTAGCAAGGAGCAGTCTCCAAAGTTCCCCTTACCCAGCTTTCTGCGCTGAGGGTTGCGGAAGTAAAGCTGCTTGGCGTTCAGGGAGCGAGGGTAACGCTCCAGACGGACATCAAAATCGACCACGCCCTCCAGCAACACACCGATGCTAGAGCTGCTGATGCTGTTGTTGCTGCTGGCAGTGTAGCTGCTGCTGCTGCTGCTGCTGCTGTACAAGTTGCTGCTATTGGCGTTGTTGTTGCTGCTGATGCTGATGTTGCTGCTGATGTCGAAACATGAAACGTCCGAACTGCGAGCTGCTGGGATACCGGACTCCTCCACCACAGCGAGGACTCCTGCAACTAAGCGAGGGGCGACACTGAGGGGGGCAAAAGCGCTGCTGGCGGAGCGACAGGGTACCCTGTAAACGCCAAAGAGTTAGCAGGGTCAGCGGCATGGTTTAACCCAATGCCACTGCCCTCTACCGTAGCAACTGGAAAGCACCCATCAACATACCCCACTCCTGCAGTAGTGAAAACCACTCCAGCTGGGGCACGTGACAGATGGTTACCTACAGCTGCCCCCATCCTACGGCAACCTCTACCAACTTTGCCAAAGGCCGAAGCCAAAGGCCGTAAGCAGGGAAGCACACGCATTGTATCACAACGAAAGCTGGTGTAATGATAGTTTGCAAGCAAACAAAGCATTACGTGGGCACATAAGTCCTGAGTAAACAAGATGCTTTTTGGTGGCCAGGCCCGAGCCTATATCCATGGGTTGTGAGATGCAAAGAGTGTAACAGCAAGTGACATGCCAGGAACTAGTCAAGTGACATGCTCCGAGGCCTCTTCGTCACCGATATGATTGATCATCATTCTAAGTTTGAGCGGCCCCGATAGCGCTCACTGTAGCGGTTTGTCCTTGTCCTTGTCATGGGAGCTCTTATGGTGCAGTGCGGGTGGGTCAAGTTGGCAGGCACGACCTTCTGCAATGCGCCCACAAGTGCGCCCACCCAGAGCGGGCCAGCCCTCCCGCAGTTGAAGACTTGCTAAATGCCACTGCCAAGATCCGGAAGTTGCATCAACTTGAAACTCTTACATACATGGCCGTTACATAGGTACCATGCGCTTTCCCCTTGGCCATCGCTTAATGTGAATTGATTACCAAGTAGTCAGCATGCTGTTCAGCCCGACCCAGATCCAGGTGGACTCCCACGCTGCCAGGTAACGAGCCCATATACTAGGCAGCCTACTTATAGGACCTGCCCTTCCCCTTCCTGTCATCCGTACCAGCAAACACCGCCCTGGATTCAAGGGTTGTTTCTGGCCCAAACACACAAACCTAAAACCTGACCCAACAATAACCAGTGATCATTAATACCCATCCCCATTCCTTTAAACCCATCCAAATCAAAAGGGTATGGATGCCGATTGGTGTCAAACCCTAAAGCAAACAAACAACCATCGAAGGTGTGGCAACACCCACCCCATCCACGCTCCCCTAACACAACACCTGCTTAGCAAGTTACAGCCATGTTGCAATCCCAGAAGCCATCACAGGCACGGCAAGGGACAGACCGCCCACTATCTAGAGTCCCTGCTGTACATCAAACCAAACTTGACACTACTGCTACTGCTCTCCTGCCCGCTAGCCCAGGCTGCTCCTGTCTGTCCCTCTTCCAGCAGCTTTGGAAGAACCTGCATAAGATCAAACAACAAGGACACCTGGAGAATTATTTATAAGCATTGTCGAGCAGGTGTGTAGACCATAAGAAGACAGTGGAAAATGCAGCATTGTGCATGCAGCACTGATCACAGCGTGCCATGGTTTTGCACGACGTAAAGTTCACTGCTCGAGTGTACAGCGCCATATCTTGCTGGTTAAGTGGGCTTGGCTGCTGGTACAGCATCCAGCTGCACAAAAGGCTTCAGAATTACCTTGCCACCAGGAACGACTGACAAGAAAGCAAATAGCAATAACCCTTGCTGCCTTGCAACATGCCAAGATGCAGCTCATGAGTGATCAGTTGTGGCCCCCTCCTTGGCCTCTAAACCTTACCTCTTCTCCCACTGCAGCATACATGTTGGCCATTGAGCAAATGTTCTGTATTTCAGTTGTCTCCATATACAACCCCCTGGTTCAACTCCCAAAACCCCTCACCATGTGTCCCACCATGACCTCGGCCACAACCCCAGTCACTCATCTCACTCACTTTGGATTCCCAGCAAAGAATATGCATGCAAGACACCTGCATAACCAGGGGTCCACCTTAAAGCAACACAGCCAACTGCGCCCTCATTCCTGACCGATGCCCCACGACTTGACTTACTTTTTGAAGCGGGAACAAGCTCATTTTCTCCCCAGCCAGCATTGCACCTTCAGCGTTTGCCCCCATTGACATGGTATGTTTAGGTGGACCAATACCTTTGGGGGAAAGCTGGACTCAAACAGGAATACATGCCAAGATGGAACATAGAATCAATGTTAGCCTTGCCTGCATTAATCAGGCACCAAGAACAGGCACAATGTGTCACGGGCCACACCCCCTTCCTCGGGCACCCTCAGCAAAGTCCTGCAGGATGAACAACAATTACAACACATGCTCAGCCTCATCAACACCTGTACTGCCTATGTCACAAGCTGCCATTGCAGGTCAGATGTTGAGTCATCATTGCTTTCCATCAGAGGAGTGTGCCTTAGGTCCTACCATGGTGCTTTCAGTCATGTCACCTGCCAATGCATGCAGGAGGGCAGCAGGTGCAGATGCCCCTGCAAGCAGTCTTGAAAAACAAGAAGGTGGCAGGTATAATCTGGCAACATAAGACTTGAAGCTTAAGGTATTGAGACAGACCACGGCAGAGCTTTGCAATCGTGGAACACCTGTGACATACCTTTGACGGCGGTTCATTAGTGTATTAGCTGGAACCCAACAGGGTGGAGAGTGATAATGTCCATCCTCTTCTTTTTCTCCTTGATTGGAAGGCTCGTACCTTCTTCAATACTTGCAAAGATGTCCATGACGTCCATAAGATAGTCCTGCTGTTACAACTTTAACGTGTCTTCAACAAACAAACAAACCCTGAGCTGTCACAGAACGCCACCGTTAGCCTGTGGTGTAAGGTGCCTGGAAACTTGTTTTAGGACCTAACAGACAATTAAAATGGTCAACGGGTCCAAATCAGGGTCAAACATGAGTCCATGCTGGGGATTGAACCCAGGCCTCCAACCCCCCAAGGGGTTGACGTGCTTGCCGACACACCACATGGACAAGAGGATTTATATTCCCCAGACCTTAGGCAATACCTGGAGGGGAAAACAACGGGGTAAAACAGGAACCGCAGCTGAACATTGACGGCAAGACACCATAGGTCACCTCAACGCCTCTCCTGCTGCACCCACCCTTATAGGATTTGTGATCAAACAGTGCACAGGAGAAAGAGATTTTCCAGCATTATGGTCCTGTTGCTGCTGCTGGAAGTGAAACCTTTGGACCTCATATCTAAAAGGTAACCCGTATTCTGTTCCACCTCGCTGTTCTTTGTGACAACTTGAGGTGCAGGGCCTATGGCACGTTCTGCTATGGCATATCGCGAGTGTAGTAATAAACTGGTCCCTTTTGCTGGGAGTTCTCGCTGCCAACCTGCTCCCACATGCTGCTCTTGCTGTTGCTGGTGATGATCCGGCACGGTTGCCAGAATCACCTGAGGTTCCCCTGCCCCTGCTGCAGCTGGTGGTGCTGGAGTTGCTGTGCTAGCTCTTGTGGTTGGTGCTTAGCAATGGACCACAACCGGCGCAACCCATGCTGGTGCTGATGATACTGCTGCCATGCACCTGCTGCTGCTGCTGGTACGAGTAATGCATCTGCCAAGGAGACATGGAAGTCATATTCAGAGGCTTACCGCTGCTGGTGCCGCTGGTGGTGCTTCTGCTGCCACGTCTGCTGTTGTTGTTGCCGGGCATATGTCTGGCGGTGCTGCTGCTGCTGACATGGATCCACTCCCCATGCCGTCCCACTACCAGCAGCTACTGCTGCTGTTGCGAGCTGATATAGCTCCGCTTTACACGACTGCTGCTGTTGACCCTGAATGGCTGGTATGCACCGCAGCCAACGCCTGATATGTAAGCTGCTCCTCTACTGTTTGTGGCCTCTGCCCCTACCTGGGCGTGTTGTAGCTGCTGTACCTGGTAGTCATAACCAGCAGCTTGCATCAGCTGATAAACAGCTGCAGCTGATAGTTACACAAGGTGCCACACAGAAGGGTGATAAGGTGTCTGCAGCCAGCCGCTGAAGTTGCTCTTGCCTGCTGTCCCCGCTCCTCCTGCTGCTGGTGGTACTTCGAGCATTGTCAGGTGACTTGCAATGTTGCTGTACTTAAACTGCACGCTGGTACATGCTCATGCCCTTGCTCATGTTCTGTGAAGCAACATTCCAGTCTTAGGTATTCTGTAATCTAAGTTTCCTGTCATGGCACGATAATCCAGAGCATAGCATGGCATAACATACTGTACATTCATGGCATATTGCAATGCACTGCAAGGCTTTTAGCCGGTCTCCCATCAGATAAGCACGAGATGGGCAGCACATTATATGAAACTGGCACCACATGCAACCTGCGCGCCCTGATCAGCAATATGGACAGGGTAAAGGAATTAGCGCCGATAAAGCACATTCTCTCATGTGTCAATCAATCAATCAATCAAAACGCAAGACCAGCAATGCCAATGGCCAAACAAACCTAGGCCACAAACACAAGGCTCCTGATCACAATCACGAAGCCACACAACCGATGGTGGATTTGCCACACACAAGCTGAGGCTAGATGCAACGGCGTGCACACCAAGGGGAAACAAACACCACCACTAAAACCCAAAACCTGCTCCACTTCCATCACACATGGGTGGCGGGGAGGCAGCAGGATCAAGCACCACCCTAGTAGGGGCTGGAGGTGGCTCCCACCACCTAGGTACTGGTGAACCACCATCCTCCCAGCCACTGAAAGGCACCACATAGCGCTCCACATGCTTATCAATAGCTTGCTTAGTGCGCCTTCTACACCTCACTAACCGTTGGCTTTCCCAAGGGTGCGTAAGATCCCACAACCTCTTCCTCCAAGCACTCTTAATCTGACATGAAGCCTCCCAGCTCCCCTCATCTTGACCAAGCACCTTCAGATCTGCACACACGCATTTCTCCCAGGTATGGCGAGGCCTACCCACTGGCCTCGTCATGTAATGAAGAGAACAACGCAATATGCGGCAACCTGCCCTCCTCCATGCGGCCCACATGCCCCAGCCACCTCAGCCTATTTGCTGTGATGTATGCTGACAAGGTGGCTACCCCACATGATTTCCTGATATGCTCATTGGTGTGCCGATCTGACAGCCTGACCCCCAGGATGCTCCTAAGGCAGCTAGAGTGCACCCGCTCAAGCTTTTGCGATTGCACTTTGGTCAGGGACCAACACTCACTCCCGAACAGCAGAATTGGCAACACATATGCCTTGTAACACTTCACCTTCGTAGCCAATGACAGATGCTTGGTACCCCACATCTTTTCAAACTGCTTAAACCTCCCCACAGCCTTACCCCTCCTGATATTCAACTCCACATCCAACCTGCCATCAGTCACAAGCACACTTCCCAAGTACTTGAACTGTGACACCTCTTTTACCACACCCTCACTGATAACCACCTCTGGTCCTTGCTGCACTGGCACATCCCCCTCCTTCCAATCCTTGTCAATGGACAGGATCTCAGTCTTGCTTGCATTGATGCGCAACCCAAGACTAGCAGCAACCTTGTCCATCACCTGCAGCATGACCACCAACTCCTCCCTGCTGGGACTTAGCAACACCATATCATCTGCATACAGCAGAACAGACAACAACTCCACACACCCACCACTACCACACCCATCACGCTCAAGTTTCCCATCTGCATGATAGGCTAGCTTCACCCCACATCCCTCCGGCATCTGAGCCATTGCCTGCCGAACCACAAAGTCCATGTAGATGTTGAACAGCAAGGGAGCAATGACACATCCCTGCCGCACCCCGCCATGCACATCAAACCACTCAGACACCACACCACCCATCCTAACAGCAGCCTGTGTGCCAGTATGCAAGTCCATCAGCAACTCTATCAGCTTTGTGTGTACCCCGTACACATGCAGGATGCGCCATAGCGTGTCTCGCGGTACAGAATCATATGCCTTACGCAAATCCACAAAAGCCATGAATAGAGGCTGATCGAATGCTACAGACTTAGAGATGACCTGGCGTATGGTGAACAGAGCATCAGTGAGGCCCCTCCCCTTCCTAAAAGCAGACTGGTTATCAAGCAGTTGTGCATCGATATGAGAACTGATCTTAGCCAAAATGACCAAGACATACACCTTCCCCGGTATACTTAGCAAGCTTATCCCCCTATAGCTATCTCTCACTTTGCGCTCTCCTTTGCCTTTATACAGTGCCACCAACAGTGCACGTTTCCACTCCACTGGCGCTTTCCCTGACTCCCACACCGCCACAATGACCCTGTGCAACCATTTCAGCATGGTCCCACTGAGCTTTAGCATAGGCGCTGCGATACCATCAACCCCAGGAGCTGCCCCATTACGACAGGCAAAGACAGCTTCTTCAACCTCCTGCACAGAAGGTGGCTGAGCTGCTGCTTCACTCTGCTGGTTTGCACCTTGCCCTGCCTCCATCTTCTGCACTAACTCCTCAATGGTCTGCTGCATTTGCTGGTCGAGCTTGGCAGGGCAGTTGAGGACATCAGCAAAGTGCTCAGCAAAGCACTTCACCACCTCCTCCCTGCTTTGGAACAGCTGCTTGCCATCAGCACCCCCTAGCACAGCTGTAGGAGCAGCAGAGCTACTGCCCTGCTGCTCCTTGAAGATCCGCTGGACATGCTTGTGGAACACGGCTAGATTACCAGCTTTTAGAGCATGTTCCGCAAACAGCGCTTGCTGCTTGAAGTACCGCTCCTGATCCTTCTTAACCGCTCGCCTAGCAGCATTATTGGCCTCCCTGTAATCTGCCCTGGTAGCATCATTAGGAGAGGACAGCACCGCTGCATGTGCTACATGTTTCCGCTCAATCTTCTGCAAGGTCGCATCGGATATAGCGAAATCTCGGCGCCGCTGCTGAGGCTTGAGGTTTAGACCAGCCTTATGGGCTGCTTGGCTGGCTGCCGCTGTTAGCTGTGTCCATTCGTCTTGTGCGCTCTGCAACTGAGCCCCTACCAGACGGCTGAACTGGTTAGACATTGCCAGCTCAAAGCACTTATAGCACTTATAGCCTCATGTGTCAAACCATCTTATAGCCTTCTGCACAAGGATGCATGGCAGGAGAATTGCTTGCTACCGGCTTCCTGGCGTCAACACCACAACCTCAACACAGCATGCACCACCTGCTCTGCAAGCACCCACACTGCCAATGCGGCATTGGTTCACACCAACAGCATGAACGGCTACACCATGACCTAACTGCCTTGGTGCAAGCACAGAAGACATATAACTAATCCTTGTTTGGCCCTTGTTTTATGGCTTACTATAGGGTTCCGCTAAACCCTTAACCCCTTTTAAAACAAACAGAATTCAAGGTATGCCTGCACAATTCACCTTTTGCATGATCTCTTGCGATTGCAGTCTGGTCAATGCCGGGGATGTTGACCCATCCAGCAATAATTGGTACCATTTGATTCTCTTGAAGGAATTATCTACAGAAGGCGCAATATGCCATCAGATTACCGCCACCAGAACAGCTCAAGGAATGCTGAAAAAGACCCCAGTGAAGCGGAAGGGGCCTAACATGGGAGTATAGCTTCTATCTAAGTGTGGTAACCGGTGTGAGTCGCTCACATTGGCAAACCCCATTGGCGCGCATGCCACACCGCTATCATGATGCAATACATTTGTGCATACCACACTGGTATCATAGTACAAGACATTTGCAATGGCTTTCCTCAAAAGGGTGGTGTTTATAAACACCGATTTGGAAGAGTCAAGTCCTCAAAAGGAGTGAGATGGCTTAGCCACCAAAGTCATACAGGGTGCGGCCCTGGCAATTGAGGGCATACACCACATCCATGGCAGTCACAGTCTTCATCCAGGCGTGCTTGATGCAGGTCACGGCATCACACACAACGCTCTCCAAGAACACCTTGAGGACGCCACGGCTATGACCTCAACTGGGTGCATTGCTTTCAGAACATAGGAAAGGACACATGGGCAGCAGGAATGGCATACAAGCCAGCTGCTGGTCTTCAGGCTGCTGCTTGCGATGAAAGGCCTTGCAAGGATGAGCTGCTGCTGCTGTCGCTGGGGTCAGCTGGTCGGATGCTGCTGCGGCCTCTGCTGTTGCTGCTGCTCTTCTGTTGTTGTTCATCTGCTGCTGCTAATGTTGCCTGCTGCTGCTGCTCATGTGCTGTTGTTGATCTGCTGCTGCTGATGCTGCCTGCTGCTGTTGATGCTGCTTTTCTGTTGTTGTTGATCTGCTGCTGCGGCTGCCTGCTGCTGTTGATGCTGCATAACTGTTGCTGCTGCTGCTGCTTGAATGCTCTGATGCTGCTCTGACCAACAGCAGGTAATTCTTAGACTGGATGATGGTACAAGGAGCACTTACAGCATGTAGCTGAGATATGTGCTGCAGGAACCCCTCCCTGGGCAACAGGATAGGGGTGTACTTAGAAGCCAGAGCTGCAGACACCCAGACCAGCCCTCAGGCCACCCCCATTCCCATAGCAGAGATCTGCAGTGACTCCTGGCAGCTGCTCATACTCCCAGCACAGCGGCTCAAAGTCCATTAGGATGCTATCACTGTCATCTGATACAGCCAGCGTTCCATCCATGATCCAACGGCAGCTGGAAGCACGTGCTGCTGACACACGAAGCAGCTGCTCATTGGGCTGCATTGGTACACTGCTCATGTCCGTCACTGCTGCTGCTCCTGTGGATTGGTGTAGGCAGGCAACCAGCAAATGTCTAGCACCTGCTGCTACCGCTCCTCCACTCCAAAGACCCACGGCTGCTACTGCTGCTGCTGCTGAAATTGCAGCAGCGGCTTGCCCTTCCTTAGCAAACCCAGCCACCATCCCCTCAGGCTCCTGGTTCGACCAACGCTGCTTCCCCTCCTTCAGCAGCAACCCCGCCACCATACGCTTCACCCCATCCTCCAACATCCCCAGCAGCTCCCCAGTCTTCACGATCCCCTCCCGCTGCAGCTGCTGCTCACACTGCTCCATCACTGCTGCCAGCTCCTGACCCAGCAACTCCCACAGCTGCTGCTCCCCCCGCTCATACTCCATGCCATGCTGCACCCTAGTTGCAATACCCAATGCCTCCTTCACCACTGCCTCATCCCCCCGTGCCAGCATGTACACAAAAACCAGCCCCAGGGAGAAGTAATCGTAGCTCCCCTCCATCAGCAGATCCCACTCCTCCCTGTGACATAGCAGAATCACAGGGTCCATGTACAGACGAGTCCCCTGCCAGCCGCCCCACAGATGCGCCCCCTTGTCTAAGACCAGCCCCATATCGATAAGGCAGGTCCTGTCCTTCCCCGGCAGCATGTTCTCCGGCTTGGTGTCACAGTGACACAAGCCGCAATCATGAAGGTCCCTCAAACCCCTGCTGGCGTCTAGCAGGATCCTAAGCATCTGCTGCAGCGGAAGGTGCTTCGAGCCAGCCCCAGCAGCAGCAGCACAGGCCTTCACCAGCTTTGACAAGTCCCTAGGGCTGCTGCTGACTGCTTCAAAGACAAGGAAGCTGTTCTTGCTACCATGCCACTGGCAGTACAGGCGGGGGAGGTACCTGCTGCCTGCAGCAGCAATGTAGACTGCTGCTTCACGCTCACAGGCTGCCCGGGTGTTTCCTTTCCGCTTAAGACGCTTGACCACAAGGGGGATACCCTTGGTCACAAGCTCAGGACGACCTGCTGCCCGTGCTGCTGCTGCAAGAGACAAAGGGCACGGAATCTGTAGCAAGGAGCAGTCTCCAAAGTTCCCCTTACCCAGCTTTCTGCGCTGAGGGTTGCGGAAGTAAAGCTGCTTGGCGTTCAGGGAGCGAAGGTAACGCTCCAGACGGACATCAAAATCGACCACGCCCTCCAGCAACACACCGATGCTAGAGCTGCTGATGCTGTTGTTGCTGCTGGCAGTGTAGCTGCTGCTGCTGCTGCTGTACAAGTTGCTGCTATTGGCGTTGTTGTTGCTGCTGATGCTGATGTTGCTGCTGATGTCGAAACATGAAACGTCCGAACTGCGAGCTGCTGGGATACCGGACTCCTCCACCACAGCGAGGACTCCTGCAACTAAGCGAGGGGCGACACTGAGGGGGGCAAAAGCGCTGCCTGGCTGAGCGACAGGGTACCCTGTAAACGCCAAAGAGTTAGCAGGGTCAGCGGCATGGTTTAACCCAATGCCACTGCCCTCTACCGTAGCAACTGGAAAGCACCCATCAACATACCCCACTCCTGCAGTAGTGAAAACCACTCCAGCTGGGGCACGTGACAGATGGTTACCTACAGCTGCCCCCATCCTACGGCAACCTCTACCAACTTTGCCAAAGGCCGAAGCCAAAGGCCGTAAGCAGGGAAGCACACGCATTGTATCACAACGAAAGCTGGTGTAATGATAGTTTGCAAGCAAACAAAGCATTACGTGGGCACATAAGTCCTGAGTAAACAAGATGCTTTTTGGTGGCCAGGCCCGAGCCTATATCCATGGGTTGTGAGATGCAAAGAGTGTAACAGCAAGTGACATGCCAGGAACTAGTCAAGTGACATGCTCCGAGGCCTCTTCGTCACCGACTTCATTCAAGTAGCCCCGGTAGCGCTCACTGTAGCGGATTCTCCTTGTTTTGTGAGCTTTTCATGGTGTATTGCTGGTGGGTCAAGTTCGGAGGCACGACCTTGCAGAATGCCAGCCATGGTTCCCCAGCACCTCACTAAAAGGGGGCCAGCCCTCCGCAGTTGGAGACTTCTCAATCTTACTGCCCAAGACTCGAACGTTGTATTCATGGCCATAAATCAAGTACCATGCTTCTCCTTGGGCGTCGTCTCATGCAGCCACCCCTCCTCCCCCGATAAGCGTCTCTAGCTAAAATGCCATTACTCAAGCCTGGTTCTCCTGTGCTGAGGCATTGTGGCGCATAGAAGGTCCCTGGCTGCTCCTGCAATCCTCCTCAGAAAGCTGCTCAGAATAAACGAGCTCTTGCTGGAAACGCATGGCTTGATATCGGATCAAACGTGAATGGTTAATCGGAAGACAAAAGGTAGGCTGGGTGCTGAGTCCTAAGGTGAAAAGCTGTCATGCGAGTAGGGGAGGAACGCATTGAAGTTTGTGCTATAGTTATACTGTCCACAATTGCATCAAGCAAGCCTGGCAGTCATGCAGTAACAAACAAACAAACATTTAAGGTGTGGCAACCACAAAGGGCTGCTAATACCCTGTGTATGTTCAGCAGCCAATCCATATCCCAGTACAGATCTCCGAGTCAACAAGCAATCAGTACTGTGGATAGAAGTTACATGCAGGAAAATGCACTGCATGCAGCTGGTAGTCCTCCGAGTCTCAGAAATAGCCGTATTGGTTTTGTTGATGGGAGCTGTTTGAGTGTTTGTGACGGCTGCGGCTCAGACCCGTCTCTGATTACCTCCATTGCACTGGACACTTAGGCGATGCAAGCGCTTGACCAGTATTTGTTTACGAGCAGATCAGGCCATACAGCATGTGTCCATTAAGATATGCGCACATTGCTCAAAACATCCTATGATGCCGTCAGCGCCCCAACACTCACGCACCAAATGCAGCATGATGACCAAGCCATGCATGCATACACCGGGCAGCTGCCAAGCTCACTTATCACCATCGCCATCACACACACATCATGTTTGATATATCTAACCGACATAAATGGCGATTGAACGGAATGATACAGTACCAGCATGTCGCCTCCAACACATGAACAGGAACACTGCTGCAGCTGCACTGTGCCGTCTTATAGTGATGCATGACAGCCAGCAGACATGCAATACAATCTGCCACATTGTTTGCTGCTTCCTTATCCCGACTCCGAAAGCCTCAGAACCAGCAACACTCTTGCCGCTGGGCTTGCAATGCCAGCCCAAAGCCACAGAGACATCATGCCAAGCCCGAATTACCCATGTCTGTTGACACAGCCAAGGAACCTATCAGCAAAAACAAACTTCTGCCATGCACATAGTCAGTACAACCCCGCGTCCACAGGTGCAGTAAAGCAATTCATCAGCCTGTGCAACATGTGCACTGCATAACCAGGGGCCGTCTGATGGCCATTAATCACCTCCAGGTGGCCGTTGGCTGGCTACTATAATCTAAGAAGAAAGCAGACGCAGCCATAGCAGCGCATAGTAGTCCCATGCACATAATCTATCTTCTGCTGGAAAGACAAACCAAGTGGCAAACAGTGCAGGCTTGTATCAAACAGCCACTTCATGAGCTCTACCCGGCTCAAGTCATGCTATTTTCTCCTCCCCATCTGAAACTACTTTGAGGACCTCCGCTTCCTCCTCCTCTGAACTTACATCAATCATGACCCCTCCAGCATGCTAATACCCTTCTCACCCCCCCTGCCAGCACCACCACCTTCACATTGCTGTCAATGATTCCAATTTGAGCTGTGGGCTGGACGTGCGGCAGGTCTAAAAGCTGCTCCTGCACCTCATAACAGCGCCACACATATAACTCCCTCAACCCTCCTACTAGCTGCCCAATAGGCTGCAAGCTAGTCAGGCCGCACACAGAGATAATCAGCCGCTGCAGAGCAGTAAGGCCCTCAATTCCAGACAGCTGCCTCAACTCGCTGCAGGAGTCTAACCTCAAATTGTGCAAACACGTGCACAGGTTGCCCTCCAAGCCTGCTAAGCTGGTGAATGTACCACTAATGCACAGACTCCCCAAGCTGCCCAAAGCAGCTAAAGGGTGCAAAGAAGTCACACCAGGGCTGCACACAGAGAGCTCCTGCAGACCCTGCAAGTGCTCAATACCAGCCAGGCTATCAAGGTGTGGAGCATTATCTATGGTCAAGGAGGTGAGCCCTGTGCTGATCCCTCCTAAGCTCCTCAACACGGGAGCAGTCAGCTCGAGCGTTTCCAAGCTGTTCAGCTCAGCCAAGCCATGGAGAGAGGTTGCACTGCATGCCTCACCATGCAGTACCAGCCCCTTCAGCTGCTGCAGAGTGCTCAGCGGCTGCAAGCTGCTAAAAGTGCAAGGGATGAACAAGCCACCCTGCACTGCCTCGGGGGAGCTCTGTAGTTTTAAGGAGGAGAGTCCACTGAGTGCTGACAGGGGGGAGGGGTCACCTGAAGCAGCTACCCGCAAGGTGAGCTGCTTCAGGTTTGTCAAACCCACCAGATGAGTCCATGGCTCCTCAGCTCTGAAGTGGAACGTATCCAGGCTAAGCGAAGTGAGCTGTGAGAGTAAGGACAAGCTGCTCACCCTCCCCAACTCGCGGCGTCCAAATGGAAGGAAATGGTCCAAGTTGAGCCGAATCAAGGAGCCAGCCGCAGGATTCAGAGCCACCATGTCAAGAAGCTCATCAGCAGAGCCCTTTACTGTGCGGTCCAGGCGCCTGCAAACTGCAGCTGCCTCACAGAAGTCCTGCAGTCCGTCCCCGTTGATGCAAACACGGGAGATAAGGTGATCGATGAGGGGCCCATGTGGCCTTAGCACGTTGGTCATGAAGGGGTCATCTAGGGTGCTTAGCTCCGCATCACAGCGAACAGTTAGATGCAGGCCTGGAATGCTGAACATGAGCTGCAGCTGCTCTGGTTCAGGCTCAAGACCGTCCACTGTAAGCAGCCAAAGTTCTGCAGTGAGACCAGCAACACGAGCCTGTCTCTTTGCTAGCCACCCAAAGAAGGGGTGGCCCAGGCTCTGCAGGGGCTTGTCCAAGTGGAGGTTGCGGTATGTAACAGCTGAACTGTCCGATAGGGCATGGAAGTACTTGTAGGTCTGGCTGAGAGCCGCTGCATTAGCTAGACCCCCAGTGCCGGAGGCAAGGTGCTGAACAAGGTGTGCTAGCCATGTGCAGGGCAGCTCCAGAAGATTTGAAGGACCGGACGGGTCTGCTTGCACGGACATCGGAAGGGAGTTCGCTCCAAACAGACAGATCTTTGCCATACCCCTGGCTGACGGATTCTAGCTGAATTTCAGGGCTACGGGAAGCAGCAAGCCCCAGCGAGCCTTTGGCTAAGCAGTTGTCTTTGCGAGCAGCAGCCAAGAATGAGCAACCAAGTACCCGAAACATCCGAACGTATATTAATAAGATGACTGATTTCTTCTAGTAGCGCTGGATGTGGCCACTCGGTGACTCTTGTACATCCGCTTCCATATCCCCTCAGTGAGTGTGACCTGCCGTGCGCACGCACATCAGGCTGCAACTGAGCTTGCTAATGAGGAATGCAGCAGTGATAGCAGCACTTAAAAGCTTCTTTATGTCAGCTGCTGGCTTGTCTTTGTTGACTTGGACCACCAATGATCACTCACTGGGGCCCAGCCCAGCTGCCGCTCATCTTGTCAAGTATACTCTTTCTGAAACACGTCGTTCGAGGTGTTTGATATGGTTACCTGGCTGAGTCAACATGTCTATGCCAGCTTGGTTTGCGAACCCAGCACTACAGAGGCATGTTCGGCAAGGAAGCAACAAGGCTTGGGGAGTGCATACAGATGCCATACCTACAGGCCATTCTAGCTGCTCACAATTGCTCGTACCCCATATGCTGCTGGGTCCGAGACTTGTTTATGCTACCCTGCCAACGGGTAAAGCCCTAGTCTTTCAGCCAGTCCATCTGGCCGAACTGGTGGAAGATGTGAGTACACTGACAGATTACCATATTACCAACTAGCCCAAGAGCGCATCCCTTGGAGCCAATGAAGGCTCATAGGCCATAAACACCAACTCAACACACGATTCGACCAAAAGCCATCAGATGGCCCAGCAAAGCCTGCGACTCCAAAGTCGGCAAAGATGCATGGAATTGACCATGTGATACCCAGACTCGCTGACACAGGTAAGCCCTTGTGGCGGCTGTGGCTATGCAAGCGCTGCACTAGCACACTCGTCCAAGCACATCTCCTCCGCTTGTATATGCAGATGCATTTGAGGCACTGGCAAAGGGTTCCCACCCACCAGTAATAGGACCATAACATAGAGTCACATAGGCAGCGCATGTGAACCCTACAAGGATGCAAGTGACTGCCCATGCACATGTATTGTTCCAGTATTTGTAGTGGTACGCGGCCACAAGTGCACGGGAGATGTCAGGCAGTTCTGCAGCTGTCAGTACATGGTATCTGCCCTTATCCACCAGCCCAGCTAGCACAACCCAGGACCATCTGCATTATCTCTGGCCTGTCAAAAGCACCGTTTATGGGAGGCAGTTGCCACACCTCACATGTTTGTTATGATGTGTTATGTCATGGAAGGCACAGAACATCTGCTTGCGGTCCCTCACTAGACGTCATGTTGCACTGCATGCAGCTGGCAGTGCTCACAGAGACAGCCGTAATGACTTGTTGATAAGAGCTCTGTGTAACAGCTGCTGAGACATGCCTCTGATTGCGTTCGTTGCGCTGGAAAAGCAACAGAAGCACTTATCAGTGGTCGTTACAAGCATACCAGGCTGTACAGCATGTATGTTCCACCTGTTGGATTTTCTGCACGTCAACATCTTTACAGCAAATAAGTGCGGCACAGCCTTAAGCACACCCAAAACAACACAGAAGGGTAACAACAGTGGACTAGCATAACATAGGCCTGGTTTCCACATCAATCTGGCAGGAGCCATGATCAGACACCTGCATACATTACTGCTGGTGCCACTGGCCCATCCAAGGACTCGAATACCATATCCCTGCTAATAGCAACCACGAATACAACTACCCAGTGACCCCATCCAAGTAGGGCAACCATACTAGGGGCAGCGGGCATCCACATGAGCAAACTTGGTCCCAACGGCATACTGAAAAGAACCCAAAGACGCAAGGTGGCTGCCACCAGCCCATTACATGTGTTGGTATGCCTCTGCTAGCATTGGCTGAGTTGCCATGGCACTGCACGCACTGCATGCCAACCGCTTTGCTCATGTTGATTCACAGACACAGAGCACATCAATGAGATATGGCAGGGAAATTCAGCCCCGTATGTGCTGGTAGCACCACAAGAAAGGCAGCTCCCAGGAGCAGAATCATCCTCTACCTCAATATACAAATGCAGGCTTGGGAAACCTCAACAGGCTGAAAGGGATGACCCAAAGGCTCAATGTCTTGTTTGCTGAAGCAACTGACCCGTGGTTGGTGCTGTTCGCCAAGCTACCAGGCTGCACCCCCATAGGACTCCCAACACACCTCCTTCACAGGGCATTCACTGTGCAAATCAGATCAAGTTTCAGACACTAAGGACTGCTACAAAGGCCCAACAGCAACATTGGTGCCATGACAAAGATGAAGATAGCAAGCTCAGGCAGTGTAGGATATAAAACTACAGTACATAATCTACTGAACCCTCCCCAATGAGGCGCAACCACAATGATACATATTCTGAGAATACGGCAAATGGAGATAAGCTCAAACCACATTTGGCAGACAAGCTCACATAGTATGTATGGACCCTTGGATAGGGCTGGGCCAGCGGTAGAACCCAAGAGGGTTATGCCATGATAAGCTGCAAAAGTATGACACACCAGACTGCAGCCATGCAGCGCTCGTGCCTTGCCTCCAACTATACTAAGCTGCAGCTGGCATGATAAGCTGCAAATACATTTGTGCAAGCTGTGCACTACAACCAATTGCAAATAGCAGGAATGGAACCTTAAAACAAGCATACCAGAATGCTTTTGATACCTTCAAAGCAAGCTGCAAGTACAATACTCTTCCTCCAATCCAAAGCACCTGGCCATGTGCTCCCATACACCACAAAGTACAACAATTGTAAAGCCCAGTAACAATCAGGAAACCTCAAGACGGCCCCCTGTACATCTCGACCTAGGCCAGTCAGTAATGTCTCACCCAATAGCAAGCCAGATCCCTGCTAGATAGTGTTCTGGGAGTGAGTGGAGTGTCTATTCAAGCATTGGGGGCACTGTACTGCAAGAAATTCATACACAGCAACAAATGGGTACACAGTACTAGCCAATGAGGTGCATTTATAATGCACAACAACATGAAAAACGAAAACCCTACAGAAACCTCAGTACAGGGAAGCAGCAGGCCTGCTGCATTGATACACAGATGACTGTACAGTCTAGCCGCAAGTTCCTGTTGCGTTCTGCTGCTGCTATATCGTGGGTGGCTGCTCCTCCCAGGTTGAAAGCATGCTGATGCAAGGCTGCCCCCCGGTATTCCACCACAACATGCAAGCTGTGATGTCAATTCCAAAAATGAACCAGTACCCACACAACCCAAACCGATCTGTAAGCTATACAAACCCTAAATTCTGCCATGTACACCTGCGCCCATCCAAACTTCCAGCTGTATTTCTCCAAGACTTTAAGGGTGACGGCCAACACCAGCACCAGCATCACGACAGAATACCCAAGAGAAGGCACATATTGTGATCTGCAACAGTCACCACAGGAGCCCAGGCTTGTAGTTCTCATGCAAAAGCACTACAAGGACCACACTGAAGGTGCTGCTCCTTAGGTGCACACACCATAGGCAGCCTGGCATCCCGCCCCACAGTGTGCAGTAGTCACCCCACACCAGCCGTACTGACTGCAGCATTGACCCCCTTGGCAGCAATTCCCCCCATTTGTGGCTCCACAAGCACCACCAAAACCAGCTGTGCCCGTACACACTCCGCCTGAAGGTGGAGGAGGAGGGCTGCTAGAAACAACACCCGGAGGACTAGGAGGTGCGGGAGGGCTGGGTGGGCTGGGTGCAACTGCAGGGCAGTTGGCTGTTACTGGCACTGGTAGGGCTGCATTGCAGTTGCCCAGGTTGTATGTGGTGCATACGCCTTGTGTGATCTGTTGTGCATTGGGGCAGCCGTCATTCTTGTGCAGGCTCCAGAGCATGACGCCGAATTGAGCACCACCAGCAAAGTCACGGGCATAGGCCGCACGAGATAAGACCTCGGAATAACTAATCTGGTTGCCACCCCTGTGTGCAAAAGAACATGAGAAGCCAAAATGGTTTGTGTGGTTTCTTTGATTGAACACTGTTGCAAGAAACCCATGCAAGTTAATAGTTCCAAAAAGTAGAGCAGTCTCAGCTCTTTGCCACACAAACAAACTGGTTGGGAACACACCACAGGCTTACATGACCGACAAGCTCTGCAGGATCTGGGGGATATGTTGGCTTTGTTGGAGTTCTAACCATATGCTGTAATTCATACTCCAGGAAACAAGAGGCATGACCTGCTGAAAAGACTTGCCTCTGAAAAAGGGGAGCAGATGGCACGTAACATGCTGGCAGCTACATTTGTGTTCGGTAGAGACAGCCTAAGCTGGTATGCTAACCAAGGAAGATGAGCATCTGGCCTTTCGTTTGCTGCCTGTGGTTGACTCATGGCCGTCATCACTACTGCTAAGCTGTCCTGATATCGCATAGATATCGTCCCACTTTGCCATGACTGTGACAGCTTGGAGCTGATGCCTTTACCCTTTTGCTACGGCATTCAGTATGCCTACCCCCTTTACATCTGCAAGAATGGTTTCTCTCTCCTCTGCGCAACTCTCTCCCTCTTTCTCTATGTAGATATATTGGCTTTAGTCATGTAAGCTTATTTTTTTAGATGGTCATGGGTGGAGCTGCAACCACGAGCAGAGCGGGTGAAAGGGGGCTGCCAGATGCCTTGTTGGGTTTGACCAGTAACTTCATTGCCACTTACCAGGATTCTGGCGGTATCTCCACTCCAATAGCAATGGCCTGAGTCATCCACCACACCCTGTGTGCCCGGTAGGATTCCGCATAGTCAAACCCAGTGGTAGCAATGTTCCCCGCATCATATGCCATGATGTTGATTAGGTCCAAGGTTTGACCAGCAGCTGACTTTGCCATGGCAAGGTTGACCCCTGTATAAGCTGATCCCTGGGGTCTAGCATTTACAAAAGCTCCTTCCCCATACATGCCCACATTAAAAGACGCGGTGGAGAGGAGGTACTGGCCCTTGGGGAGTGCAGCGCGTAAGCTGCTGGTCACTGACACACTCAAGGCGTCAGTAGGACAGGCCACTCCGGAGCCAGTGACTTGACAGCTGCCAGCCGGTTCAAAATCGAGGTCGACACCATCAAAACCAAAGTCGTCCACAAGGTCCTTGATACAACTGACGCTCATGGCAGCAAAGTTAGTGTATGTTGCACCACCAACGGACAGGAGGACCCGGGTGTTGGGTTGGGCCGCCTTCAACGCAGCAATGGCAGACTTCACGGTGGCGCTAGACATCCAGAAGTTCAGCCCCGTGCCTGAGAAGGACAGGCTGCCCTTGGTGTAGGTGCAGTCAGGCTGGGCAAAGCTCACACACACGACATTGATGTAACCTGCAGTAGCAGGGCAACCGCAGTGAAGTTTCAGTGGCACGCAACAATGTTTGCAGCAAGGGTTCACAGACTCGTGGATATTGTGAATCTGTACCATATAGGTATGACATAGGCTCGGCAATCGGAGCTGCAAGGAAAATTGAATTGCCCGGCAGCCAAAGCTTGCAAGATTTTTAGAAGCCAAACAAGACGGTGACCTTACATGGTTTGCTGAGGCATCTTAACCCGGCAACAGCACTGAGAGTAAGTTGCATGTTGGGTCCCTGGCCAGTGGACAGATGCTCCACGCATTGTCAAACATACTGTAAGGGAGATTTGCCTCAGATCTGTTGACTGAATACAGGATGGACAATGCGGCAATTAATTGGAAAAAAGCACAGGTTCATTCTTGACTTGTTGATATGCTCAAGCTCACACACAGTAGTGCAGGTTTCTGTCAGATTCTGTGGACGTGCATCCCTCTGAGTGACAG
This sequence comes from Pseudopediastrum boryanum, assembly GCA_963556185.1. Taxonomy (NCBI): domain Eukaryota; kingdom Viridiplantae; phylum Chlorophyta; class Chlorophyceae; order Sphaeropleales; family Hydrodictyaceae; genus Pseudopediastrum; species Pseudopediastrum boryanum. The sequence goes on from OY744506.1 coordinate 4,468,565, forward strand.
GCCTCACTCACTTGGTATGAGTGCCAGGTCCAGGCTAGCTCCATTCATAGCTGCTGACCAGGTCTGGTAGTACACCACATTCAAGGGGCCAGTGGGCAGGGTCTTGGCGCCAGCGGGAGGTGGGCGGGGGGGTGGGGGTGGAGGGGAGGAGATCACTGAGGGTGGGGGAGGAGGAGGAGGAGACACACCGATAGGAGGTGGCGGGCTGGGAGGGACAGGTGGAGGAGGACGTGGAGGGGGAGGGCTGGGAGGAGGTGCGGGAGGGCTTGGTGGGCTGGGGGCTACAGAGGGGCAGTTGGCTGTGACTGGCACTGGTAGGGCTGCATTGCAGTTTCCCAGGTTGTAGGTGGTGCATACGCCTTGTGTGATTTGTTGTGCATTAGGGCAGCCGTCATTCTTGTGCAAGCTCCAGAGCATGAGGCCGAAGTGAGCACCACCGGCAAAGTCACGGGCATAGGCGGCACGAGATAAGACCTCGGAATAACTGATTTGATTGCCACCCCTGCATGCAGGCCATGAAATATCAGTTATATGGTGGTCAGCATTGGCCGAGTCCCTTCTTTGCTGTAAAGTTGGCTTGAGTATCTCATGAAAGGGCGAGCCACACTTGTCTTCCAGGAGTGAACGTACACTTGAGGGTCCATGCAAAAGCAAGCTCATCTCAGTGCAGCGCTGCTGCTCCAAGAAAACAGAAGGTTGACGTCAAAACATGGAACAGCAAAGAGGTGGAAAAAAGGCGGCTGTTATGCTTATACACCATGCCCATTCTGAATTTAAGTGCCATGGATATGCACTGCCACCATAGGTAATTACCTCATGTAAAGTCCTTCAGAATGCAGTGCTCTCAGGGCTGCCGTGGAATGCACACTGTCAAGAAATGCAGAGAGGAATACCATGTAAAACCCTAGGCCTTTCACTTACCAGGATTCTGGTGGTATCTCCACTCCAATAGCAATGGCCTGAGTCATCCACCACACCCTGTGTGCCCGGTAGGATTCCGCATAGTCAAACCCAGTGGTAGCAATGTTCCCCGCATCATATGCCATGATGTTGATTAGGTCCAAAGTTTGACCAGCAGTTGACTTTGCCATGGCAAGGTTGACCCCTGTATAAGCTGATCCCTGGGGTCTAGCATTTACAAAAGCTCCTTCCCCATACATGCCCACATGGAAGGATGCAGTGGAAAGTAGATACTGGCCTTTGGGGAGTGCAGCGCGTAAGCTGCTGGTCACTGACACACTCAGGGCGTCAGTAGGGCAGGTAACTCCGGTACCAGTGACTTGACAGCTGCCAGCAGGTTCAAAATCAATGTCGACACCATCGAAACCGAAGTCGTCCACAAGATCCTTGATACAGCTAACACTCATGGCACCAAAGTTAGTGTACGTTGCACCACCAACGGACAGGAGGACCCGGGTGTTGGGTTGAGCCGCCTTCAATGCAGCAATGGCAGACTTCACGGTGGCGCCAGACATCCAGAAGTTGAGCCCCGTGCCTGAGAAGGACAGGCTGCCCTTGGTGTAGGTGCAGTCAGGCTGGGCAAAGCTCACACATACCACATTGATGTAACCTGAGGTATCAGGGCAGCGGCAGCAGCAGCAGTCGCACAAGCATTGACACAGCTATGTTACCAATTGTGATTGGTCACCCAAATCAGCTGGCCGAGTAAAGCAGCAGCAACCCTCAGCTAATTTCTAAATGAGAGGTGGCCAGCCCCAGGAGCTGTTGTTTTAAAAGGCTACTCTCCCAGTTGAGTTGCCAAATTGCAGTTGAATTTTCCTGACTTGTTGGAAGGTAACATGGAACAGCACCTACCGGCTGTCAGCTTGAGTCTCACCGGTATGGCAGCCCTAGCAAACATCACGAACATCTTTTTGTTCTTACATGAACTGATAACAACAATTCACCAAGGCAGCAACAAGGCACGCTTGCCCTGGTCAAGGATGTACTGCAAGCAGCAGTTCATGATGTTGCCTTCTAGGCAAAGGAATCTCTAGGCAAAGGAATCAGATGATGGCCAACAGGCCAAAACGCGCAATTCCATGCACTCGATGTAAGAATTCAGGATTAAAGAAGAATTGCTCTGGCGTCAGTATAGCTGCTACCTCAAGCAATATTCACATATTTTACCTTTATGACTGGTTGAAGGAGCTATGGTGCCCTTCTTAGGTTTTGCCTGTGTTCACTATATGTATTGAGCACGGCATGTTATCACAATGCCCTGTAGAGGGACATGTGGCTTTTGAGAATGAAATGGAAGAGCCACTCCCTGCTTAGTCTGGATACCTAGAGAGACAAAAGGTCATGATGCCCCTTTACAAGTTGGATCCAAAACTCAAATGTCTGCATCCTTTCAAGTGAGAGGGCTCACTCACTTGGTATGAGTGCCAGGTCCAGGCTAGCTCCATTCATAGCTGCTGACCAGGTCTGGTAGTACACCACATTCAAGGGGCCAGTGGGCAGGGTCTTGGCGCCAGCAGGAGGTGGGCGGGGGGGTGGGGGTGGAGGGGAGGAGATCACTGAGGGTGGGGGTGGCCTGGGGGAGGGAGGTGGCGGGGGAGAGGGTCTGGGTGATGGTGGCGGTCGTGGGGAGGGGGGCCTGGGGGGAGGTCTTGGGGGAGGGGGCTTGGGCTTGGGGCTGGGTGGAGGGGGCCTCACTGGTGGGCGGGGAGGGGGTGGTTTGGAAGGGGGTGGGCGGGGAGGGGGTGGGCGGGGAGGGGGTGGTTTGAAAGGCGGTGGGGCTGGTGGTTAGCGGGGGGGGGGGGGGGGCAGGACAGCAATGAAGTATGGCTGGGTAAGTAGTTGTACCACCTGGTACAGTCAGAGGTACCAATATAACCCACGCATTAACACCTCTGGTATAGGTCGCGGGGGAGTTCAATGAGTGATCGCCACGGTGGGTAGCATGGTTATTCAGTCCGGCTCAGATATTAGGTGAAGTCCTAATGTGGAAGACCAGGTTAGAACAGACGGCAGACAAATCTAAGTACGATCCGGGGATTACATGGTAGTCAACCCAATCTCTGTGGAGCTAAATCACACAAGATGCTGTGAACATGGAAAGATGCCCCAGGAAAGGTATGATCACTGCTGTCATTCAGAGCTCATGTACTGGGGACTATTGCTTGCCTGACACTAGCTGCTGCAAAATGCTTTGCAAGGTGCACCTGAGTGATGCAATCAAGCCCTACCACCAGCTGCAGCTTGATACAGAAGAGCGTTGTGCAATATGCTTACCATTTCCACCGCAAGCAGAGCCGGCCCCGGACCACGCAGGCTGGCACCCTGTGCCACAATAGGTTGAGCCTGTACCACAGAATCCGTACTGAGAGCAGCAGTTGCCCTGCCCACAGATGTAATTTTGAGGAGGCCCGCATGCTCCTCCAGGGGTCTGAGCCAGATGACGCGCGCCTGCATTGCGGAAGTGACCGAACATCGATTATATAGGAAATGTGTGGCGAAGGATCTTGCATGATGTGGGGGCAGCCCCGGCTAGGCCGCTATAAGCAGAGCCCTGAGCGCTGTCCAAACACGTACAGGCGTGCCTTGCCCGCAAAATCGTGCAATGTAAGAAGCGCTTTGAACATGAAAGCGGAAGGTCTGGCCTTACTTGGAGCATGCACCGCCCCAGCTTCTAAGACATGGAGCAGTAGAGCTGCAGCAGTTAGAATTACTGCAATGCTGGTTGTGGCGATCATTGCTAATATATTGCCTCTCTTAAGACTGAAGTGTTTGTTTCGGCTTGCTATGACGAGCAGCCGTTGTGCATGTCGAGCTTTTGTCTGGAGTCACTTGTTGCGAGCCCTTTTCAGTAAGTTACCTTACAACCAGCCAGCAGTTGGATGGTGCTTCGCGAGCCTCAAGCAGTCCGATCTTACTAATCACAGCCCCTGCGCTGGTGTGCTGCCTAGTGACACTCCATTGGCTGGGCCTGCCTGGAGCAGGAGGTTAAGCAGCGTTCTGAGCGCTGTGTACACAGTGGTGCATGTCCCAGTCGACATGCTGGAGGCGCGGATGTGTCTTCCTGATCCAGCTAAAGCTGCACGTCACCGAACTGCCACGTGCTGATCCGCCGTGGAAAGTTCATTGTGATTCTCTTTCTGCGAATACCAAGTGCTTTTCTCCTGACACCAAGTGCTACTTATGGCCGTCAGCTTTTCGTCAGCAGCAGCCTATTCAGCTTTT
>OY744506.1:4472949-4505183 GCA_963556185.1 Pseudopediastrum boryanum
AATCGGTCGGAGAGGGTGGAGGGGACATAGGGTCCGCTGAAGGTTCTGCTGCGGACGAGTGACATGGCCCAGAAGAAGTCCTTTTGGCTGACTGGGGCAGCTCCTGGGGCCCAGCCCTCCTGGAAGGATGCATAGAGGCCCTCCCATTCCTGCTGCTGCTGTGTGACCTGTGCCAGGGTGCAAGGGATAAATTAAACAAGACAAATACTGAAGTTATTGGGTGACCCTAAACCCTAACCCTGGGTTATTCGAATGTGCAGAGAGTGGTTAGATTAGTGTATGACGGTGCAACAAAGGTAAATAGCTGGCGTTGAAGGAAAGAGCTTCCCAGAAAAGCAGGCAAACAGAGCTGAGTAGTCATAGTAGAAGGTGAATGGTCGCATGTGAGGAGCCAGTTTTGTTTGCATTCTGATGTGTTTGTACGAGAATGAAGAGAGAAAATCGAGATTGCATTTCCTTTACAGGCAGAAGGGCATGAGGGTGGTGCTGTTAATTTCAAAATATACTGCTGCACAGCGTGCGAGTGCGCTACATTCTGCTGAAATGCTGAAAATTGGATGGTACAGACAGTTCCTAGCATTACCAGCGCCATGGAATATGGAAGCTAGACATGCTATGGTTGCTATGGTGTTACAACTGCTACACAGATGCTGCTTCGTGGCCATTCCATTAGAACAGCCGAGATAATTGTATGGAAGGAGAGGACTGTATGGAGAGAGACACTGCTGGAGACCCACCTTGTGTATAAGCTGGGGGTACTGCAGCTGCTGCACTAGCTCCTGCTTCCACAGCACCGGGACATCCACGCGTTTGGGTAGCTGCTGTATGTATTTCTGCATGCTGCTCTGCGACCCCAGCCTCTTCTCATTCAGCAAACGCACTGCAAGCTTGACGAACCATGGGCTGGACTCCCAGTACTGCGGGGTTACGAAGTCTGGGCAAGGGCACTTGGATTTAGGTGGTAGGGTAATAGCTGATTGACGAGGAACTGAGACTACGATGTCATCGGGCTTGATCTCAGCTGCTGCGGCCATGCCTCTCATGCCACTGAAGGAGGCAGGTGAGAGCTTGGTGCATTCGATGCCCTTGGATTTTGCCCAGTCTAAGAACGTGGAGGTACTGGAGTCCTGAAGGTACGTAGGTGGAGCATTGTTCGATGAAGCAGCTGCACGCACTGGCCCCCGTACGTGCCCACCATGCAGTGGCGCAGGCCAAGGTCGATGCCCAGCAGCCACATTGGAAGCATGGTTGGGACACTGCATCATCGCAATAGCTTAGAACAACTTCCTGGCGAGCATGCACGCGCACAATGCCGATTCTATTGGCTCATCGACTAGGTGCGGACATGTTCGCTCGAAACCGCGAATGAAATCAATCACTGCCAACTAAAATAATCGGGCCAATAGAACCGCAATTAGCAGTCACAGGACAAACTCCAGTCAGCTGCGGATTGTGCCCAATGCACGCTCAGTTGCAAGTTAGATCCTTGTCAGCAGCCTCCGTCCGTCCATCTGCTCAGACTGGGCTGCATACTGACTGGGTGATTATGCCATTTTCTCATGGTTCATTATCATGATCATCCAGCTCCAGTATCGGTCCTCCATAAAGCATTGAGAAAGAAATCAAACACACCTATGAAGTGGCATTCCTACTGCCAACATGCAAGTGGCTGCGTGACAAAGCTGCATACTCCAAGTGTTGCTCCAGAAGTAGGTGGGCGTCAGCAGGCTCATTATACATACTTGATAAAGCCAATTCTGCCCATAACCAGGAATATCTTGTGAGCGAAGCACACCTCTTCATCCACCATTCAAGCCGTTCATATACCAACCATTTTACCTGCTGACACACTTCCACAGGCCACCCCCGCCTCTCACACACAATGTAACTCAGCTGCTTAAGGCCTTTTAAAGGTAGCAAAGCTTCCTCTGGCGGCTTCAGCTTCTGCTGCTGTCCTTGCTGTTGTTACTGTGGCTGTTCCTGCTGCTCCGTCATACCTCCTGCCTTCAACTCTTCCTGTTGCTGCTGCTGCCCAGCCTTCTGCTGCTCCTGCTCGTGCCTCTGCTGCTGCTCCAACCCCCATTCTAAAAAACATCCCCACATGCTTTGGCACAACAGACAAGATGAACAGTGCCCACACATCAAAGATCCATCTAAGCCACGTGCATTGCAAATCACAACCTGAGTGAGAAGTATGGTCCCATTTACAGCTTGGATATCACCGGTGCCTGAGTAGGCATGTTTGAGGCACAGTTTCCACATCAACCATGTAAAAGGTTGCAAACTGGTCCCACGCAGGAGGCGCCTATGACGGACCCAAGCAGATAATCAAGCAGAAGCCTGAGCATGCCGACGACTGGGTCACCATGAGTGCTGACTTTGGCCTAAAATGTCCCAATGAGGTCACTGGAACGGCCTCCTCTAGGCACAAGAGCTGAGCTGGGAGGCTCATTTGATGTGGTTGGACGAACTTTTCGAGCAGTATGGTTTACTCAACACAGGTTCCAATCAAAAATCAACAAACCACCACCAACCCTAAAGAGTAGAACTGATGGGCCCACAGCCTGATCTGGCAATGTTTTGATATGGCACTAGTTAGTTCAGGTGCAGCTTGACATGTTAAGTAGTCAATGTTGCAATCCCATGCTCTATGAGCCTAGCGACTAGCGACGCCCTTCTGGGCTAGTTGGTAATCTGGTAACAATGTTGTGGCTATGGATCTTTGGTATGTATCAGTCTGATTTTGACCTAGCTGCTGGACTTCATGTTTAGGCATATATTGTCATACATGTCGAAGTTTTACCCGTATTCTGTTCCACCTCGCTGTTCTTTGTGACAGCTTGAGGTGCGGGGCCTATGGCACTTATTGCTATGGCATATCATGAAATGTAATATTAATATGTATCAGTCTGCCCGGCAACTCTTTTGGGACATCACAAAGGGCAGGTATTACATCCGCAATCTGAGCTCTCAATGTGTAAAGGGATTGTCTATGGGAATTGCCGTATGAGTTATAATGTTCCTGAAGGGCTTTCACATGTGTAAAAAACTTACATTAGCAAACCCGCCTATCGGCACGCATGTGGTGCAACAGTTCATCAGAGGGGTGGCAAAGCTAGTAACACAGATTAAACCACGTAGTTGTTACATGTCTTTTGTGCGCATGGTCTGCACTCTGACTTCCTTCACCCAAGGATTTTCTTGCCTACATCAGAAGCCGAGTGTGTAAAAACACCCCACTAGCTTGACTATACACATCAGTTTGATCTGTTACTGCTGCCTTCCTACCCCTAAGCCCTTAACAACTCCTGTGGGACACATGCCTTCAGATGCCAATGTTTTTTAACAGATTGGTGGCCAATCCGAGAGGGTCGCATCGGGCTACTTAAAGTAGTTGGAATGGTGCTCACATGATCCTGTCTACAGCAGGCGTGCACATCATGTGTGCTTCCATCACCATGTTAAGTCTCGCTGGTGATACAGGGGGTGCAGTGCATTAGTGCATGTGCAATGCTACCACATCATAGGGCTTGAGCTGCAATCGAGACATATGGAACCACTGCACCCTCAAATCAAACAGCTCAGAACAGCTTCGTTAAGTCCCACCAGAATGTGCCATTGCTGTCTGCACGATTGAGAATGTTCAAATCGATCTAGCTTCATTCCAGTCTGGCCAAGGTGAACACTTCGACGTGAACTAGTAGGCCTGGAAATAAACTTCTGATGGGTTTCAAAACGGTCCAACACACTAAAAAAGTATACGTTAAATGTGTCTAGATATTCAAGGTAGTTTAATTCCAGCAAACACTACTGTGGCAGGAAGAACCAGCTCCATCCTTCCCCCTTCATCTCCCACTACCCCCAACCGCCGCCCATTACCTTCATTTTCCGGTCCCAAGCAGCAGCCGAAGCAGCAGCAGTACAGCAGCCGGTGGCAGCAGCGGCAACAGCAGCAGTGCAGCCAAATGGAGAACCCGGGGCCCCTGGGTGAAAGGAGCCTGTGGTGTTGGGCGCCTTCCGACCGAAACCACCAAGCTGCCGCCTCCTGACCAGTACAGGAGGAGCTAAAATGCTGTTCAGTTCACGTCTTTGCGCGGATGCTAACCAAGGGATTCGCTACGGTCGGCTGCCTCCGAACATTATCGCGGTAGTATCATACCATGGGATGGCGCGCAAAGCAGAACTTTGTGAAGCATACATAGCAAGCTTACAGCAAAAGCTCCCCTATGCAAATGGGACTATTCTCCATTTCAAATTATCTTGCTGCATGGTGATTCCTAGGATAGCATCGTTAAGGTGCAAGCTTGAAGTCGCGGCATGTAGATTCACTGGGACGTTGTCGAAGCGATACAGCATCCAGCCTGGATCAGCAGGACTCAAGACGAGTATGGAAATCAACAGTGATCATGTTCAAGGGAAGAATATGGCCCGTGTTATCTCGCTCCCAGGTCAGCAGTGACAGAGTGACAGCCACAGTCCGAATCCTCTTGGCAGATCCCGAGGCAGGCCATGTCTTAGAAAGGGAAACACAGCCTGGAGGCTAAGGCCGCCTACTCCAATCAGTAGGGATGTGGGTGATCGTTCTGCAGCTTAACGAGATGGGAGGGCAGTGATCTTTTCTAGTGGTTCTTCTGAAAACTGCCACCTGCTCATCCTGTATTGTGCCTCTTTTCCAATCTTGTATCTCCAAGTCTCCCTATAAACTCCACGTGTCCTGCCGTATGTCCAGTGCTCGTAACCATCTCGCAGCCACCGGAACCGGACCAATAGCTTATCCTACTTCAGCAGAAAGGCTCGCAATCCCGCGAAACTAAGTCGAAGTGGCAACAGTGTTGTGCATCGAACAAGGCCTGTACTACCCCTATAGGTTCTGCATAACTCCAGCTTAGTCGTTCCCGTCGACGCTTACTTCGCCCCCTGCGTTTCCCATCATGAGTGGAAGCCCCGAATCATCAGAGTCTCGCGCAACCCCGTCAGATGCCCCTGCCGATCTCCTCCCTGCAAGTGCGTCTGGGGCAGACGACACTTCAGGCACCGTCCCAGCAGCAAGCTCGACAGATCCCCCCAGTGCAGCACCTGGAGATTCTGCATCCACAACCCCAGCTGCAGCTTCCGACGCGACTGCCATCCCTGCCCTCGCATCTGACACCTCCGATGCCCCAGCAGCTCCATCCAGTACGCCAGGTCCTGGCCCTGCTGCAGACTCCACAACTACCTCATCTTCTTCAGCAGCTGGCCCAGAAGCAGCTTCCAGCGCCCCAGCAACAGCAGCAGCAGTACCAGCAGAGCCCTCCTCTACAACCGCTCCACCACCCGCATCTCCCGCTCGCATGAATGGCACAGCCACCTCTCCCACCAGCAGCCCTTCCCCAGCCACAGCTACAGCCAACGGACCAGCAGCAGCATCAGCAGCAGCTAATGGCCCTGCCAATGGCCATGTCCTCTTCCCTGCCTTTGCCAATGGTACTGCAGACGGCAGCAGCAGCCACGACCACAGCGAGGATGACAATGAGGAGGAAGAGGATGACAGCAACTGCTCCTCTGAAGATGATTCTGGCGTGGGGGATGGAATCCCTCCACTAATCGATGACAACGCCGAGCACCCGCTAAGCAGGCTGCTTGCTGCTGAAGGCCATCCCTTCCCATTCGGCGCAGGTGATAGTGGGGTCCCTGTAGAGCGTGAGCACCCTGCTTTCCAGCTAGCTGTCAAGGCTTCAAATGCTATACAGAAGGAAAGCATGGCGGCTGCTGCTGCTAATGGCCATGCTCCAGCTGCTGCAGCAGCGGCTGGGGCTGCTGCTGCGAGCAAGAAGGGGCCTGCTGCTGCTGCTGGAGCTGGGACATCAGCAGCAGCTGGTGGTTCATCTGCAGGGAAAGGGGGTGCAGGGGCGAAGGGTGCTGCTGCTCAGCCTAAGAAGGAAATGACTCCTGAGGAGAAGAAGGCAAGGATGGAGGAGATTCGGAAGCAGGTAGAGGAGGCAAAGAGAAAGCGGGAGCTAGAGGAAGCTTTAGCTGCAGGAGGTGCACCACCAGCAGCAGCAGCAGGAGATAAAGCTACAGCAGAGCAGAAGCGTAAGAGTGATTCAGGTAGTGCTGCTGCTGCTGCTGCTGCAGGAAGTAGTGGCGGGGGGGAGGCAGCTGCAAAAGCTGCCAAACAGGTGGCTGAAGATTTTGCCAGGATAGATGCCGTTGTTAATGGGAAGGGAGCCAAGGAGACAGCGGGGGCAGCAGGGGCGCCAGCGAAGAAAGAAGGTAGCGATGAAGATGCTGAAGAGAAACGGAGGAAGGCAGAGCAGGTGAGGGTTGGGTACTGCTCTGGCATGGGGGGGCGTCTGTAAAAGGTTGGTTGGCATGTGAGGAGATGCTTGGTGTACTGTGCGCTAAGCGAGAAGCCAGTTTGTGGAATAGCAGCAGCTGCTTGAGGCTTGCATGTTGAGCAGATGGTGGGGTCACTGATGGAAGAGGGATTCACTTCACATGAGCAGGATGAGGACTCTGAGCTTGAAGTCTGGTCATAGCATCTAGAGGGTGTATTAGTCGGGATAAGTGTATGGTACATGGACAAGGCTGTCACGAGCTCTATGTGGCTGAGCCGCTGTGATGGGGCACAATGCTAGCGCGCTTGTGCATGTCTGTTTCTGTAGCGGTTCCGCCTGCTGGTCTTAAACGTCATTAGGGGTAAGGTTGCAGTCTAGTCCATATCTGCAACAGGGGAAGTCGACCAATATCGCCAAAGCGCTTCAAAATATGACGTCTGGGGATGCTCGGACTTGCAGAGTACCAAGCATGAGCATGTAGGTATAGTTTACTGATGGAAATACGGCTTTCTGCAGCATCTAAAGATGCATGGTAGGTGGCACTTTTGCATTGAGTGCAAGCATACATGGGACAGCCGCGCATTGCGGAGCATAACCATATAATAGCCACAGCCAATACAACCTGCAGAATTGAGCGTGTGCACCCTGTCGTGTGATTCACGGGAGCTGACATGCCGAATGATATCAGATGGTAGGTGCAATGCGCTACCATGTCTGTTGTGAAGGGAACGTGCATAAAGGATGCAAGATGCAGTCTGTATGGCATTAAAGAAGATGTCTGCGGCTGCGGGTGCCTCTTCTTCTGGCACAGCAGGAGGAGGTGGATTCAGTTCTTGAGAGGTAGCAGCAAGGTGCACTGCGATCATGACTCCAACTGTTATAGGGATCTCATTGCCACAACACTGTGGCTAATGACCGTGCAAGCCATGGCCAGATTTGCTCACGTGCCTGAACCTGTGCTTCTGTTGTCTGTGCAGATCGCCAATGAGTTGTTGTCTCAAGTGGACCAGGCAGCAGCCCTGGAGCAGGAGAGGGCCAGCAAGAACAGGAAGAAGAAGGAGAAGCAAAAGGAGAAGAAGAAGGCAGAAGCAGAGGCAGCAGCTGCAGCACAGAAAGCATCTGAGGAAGCGGCAGAAGCAAAGAGGAAAGCGGCAGAAGCAGAGAGAAAAGCGGAAGAAGCAGAGAGGAAAGCAGTGGAAGCAGAGAGGAGAGCGGTGGAAGCAGAGAGGAAAGCGGCAGAAGCAGAAGCTGCAGAGAAGGCAAAGGCAGAGAAGGAATCAGCAGACAAAGCAGCGGCGGAGGGAGCAGCAGATAAGGCAGCGGAAGATGCAGCGGCAGCAGGGGAAGGGAAAGGAGAGGAGGGTGAGGGAGGGAAAGCAGAGGGTGGCAAGAAGAAGAAGAAAAAGAAGAGCAGTACAGGGGGAGCAGCAGAGCCTGGGCCATCTTCTCTTGCAGCTGCGGATGGAAAGGCAGCCATAGAGAAGGGAGCAGCTGAGGAGGAAGCAGCAGCAGCAGCTACCGCTGCTGCTGCTGTCGCTGCTGCTGAAAGGGAGGCAGCTGAGAAAGCAGCGGCAGAAAAAGCTGCAGCAGAACAAGCAGCAGCAGACAAGGCTGCAGCAGAAAAGGCTGCAGCGGATAGAGCCGCTGAGGAAAAGGCAGCGGCGGACAAAGCAGCAGCAGAGGAAGCAGCGGCTGCGGAGAAGGCGGAGGCAGGCAAGAAGAAGAAGAAAAAGAAGAACGTGCCTGCGACAGGGAGCTCATCCTCCGCTTCTGAAACTCCACTGCCACCCCGCGGGGCTGTGGCAGAGTCAGTTGCAGATATGATCGCCCGCCAGCAGGCAGAGCGGGATGCTCAGATCAATGAAAGGGAGCGTGCGAAGGCTGCGGAAGTGGCTCAGCAGCGCGAGGAGGAGCAGATCCGCAAGGCAGTGGCAGATGCAGCTGCAGCAAAGGAGGCCAAGGCGAAAGCAGCAGCCGAAGCAGCACAGCGGGAGCAGGAGGAGCAGCAGCGTAGGGCGGTGGAGGCAGCGGAGCGGGAGCGGCTCGCGGCAGAAGCAGCAACGAGGGCAGCAGCAGAGCAGCAAGAGCGTGATGAGCTCATGGCTGCAGCAAGGGAGGCGGCGGAAGCAGCAGCTGTAGCATCAGCAGCAGGGGATGCAGCAGGGTTTGGGTTTGGAGCTGCACCAGGGGCTACAGGTGCTGCTGCTGGGATGGGCCGTCAACAGGGTAGGGGAGCAGCTGCAGCAGCAGCGGCGGTCGCTCCTGCTGTGACTGAGGCCCCTTGGTGGCAGCCGGATGGGGTGCGTTACTATAAGATGCTGGTCCCAGACACCAGTATGACGGCAGAGGGCGGGGCTGCACCCAGCGAGGTGCACTTCCAGCGTGCCGTGGCAGAGAGGAAGACTTTGGAGCCTGCGCTGCAAGCACCCACGGCAGCTTATACCCCTGTCGCAGCAGCAGCGCCAGTTGCAGCACCACAGCTGCCGCCTGCTATAGCTCTTGCAGCTGCTCCTGCTCCTGCTGTTGCTATGGTGCAGCAACCAGCAGGAGGTATGCCTGGCTTTGGAGCAGCTCCAGCGGCCTCTGGCTTTGCAGCAGCGCCGGCTGCCCCTGCTTCTCTGCATGCCAATCTGCCTCCACACTTGGCCCATCTGCCTATGTTTGCAGCATCAGCAGCAGCAGCTCCTGCAGGGCCAGCGGGTGGCTATAACCCTGTCATGGGTTACAACCCCGCAATGATGCCACAGCAGCAGCAGCAGCAAGAGCAGGTGTACGCCGTGCTGCCACCCTTCCTGCAGCAACAGCAGCAGCCGGCAGGTGCTCCTGGAGGTGGTCTTCCTATGGGTGTGCTGCCGCCACACCTAATGGGAATCTTGGGTGGTGGACAGCAGATGCAGCAGCAGCACCAGCAGCAGGCGGCTGCAGTGCAGGTTGTCACACCCATGGCAGCTGCCCCTGCTGCTGCTGCTGCTGCTGGGCCTATGGGTGGGCAGATGCTGCAGCCTCCTGGCACTGCTCCTGCAGCTGCTATGCCTGGGTACCTAGGCATGGGGCAAGCAGCAGCAACAGCCCTGCCCATGCCACCACCAGCACCAGCACCATCAGCAGCAGCAGCGGGGCCTTCTGAGGCGGGAGCAGCAGCGGCGCCGGCAGAGAGGGTGAGGAGGCATAAGAAGACGGAGTGTGTGGTGTGCTTGGATGCAAAGGCTGAGGTGATGCTGCTGCCTTGCAAGCATTTGATCTTGTGCCCAGATTGCTCTCAGCTGGTGAAGGGGGCTGAGGGGCCTTGCCCAATGTGCCGCGCACCGGTGTCCCAGCATGTGCATGTCAGGAAGTCTTAGGGTTTTGAGGGGTTGTGGCAAGGTCTGCAGGGAGGAAAGGTTGAAGGGGTACTTCAGGTGTTCTAGCATGGGTTGGGGTGTTAACTATCATTTGCTGGGGATGTCCGCTTACGATGTTGGGAGGGTGGTCCGGGGCCATCTGGAGGGGAGTTGGGTACCCATGGTGGTCTGCACCGGTCCAAGCAAGAAGTTGGTTATGCAGCGAAAAGTAACTGAAGAGAGGTTGAAGGGTTTGTGACGGTATATGTGTGCCTTAGGCAATTGTGGGTGATGAGCGTTTCTGCAAGGTACTGATGGTTTTCAGTCAGTGTTTGCTCTTCTGTGGATGTATATGCAAGGAGCTGCTGATTACTTGCAGCTTGCCAGCAGAGGTGGGGTCAGAGAACCGTTAGGTTACTATGCTGGTGGACTGCACACAAGGGTTGAGTGATGGGGAACTGTTTCCTGTGGAGTTCCATCGAAGCAGCATGGTTGGGGTTTGGAGGCTTGGGCAGAACAATCTGCAGGCAGAGGTTTTTGCATTGGCTAGGCAGTATAATAGAGACATGCATGCGTTCAGCTGTGTTGATGTTGAGTGTTTCCATTGTGGTTGCCAAGCACCCCTGATGATCATGCAGCACCTTATCAGCTGTCTACATACATGGGCTTGACATGGTGCCAGCCAGCTCTCAGTCATGAGCACCGTTGTGAGATGCTGCATGCTTTCTTTGGAATCTGGGGAAATGGTTTCTGATTATGGGATCCTAAGGTTTCTGACATGAGAGGCTAAAGGGGTCTGGCATGAGAGCCCTGACTGTTAATGCAGTGGACAAGTCGCAACGTACTGTTTGTTTCAGGCAACGGACAGCTAAGGGCTTTTCATGGCACGGATCAAGTGTTGTGCACTTCAGCTGTTGAAGGCAGTCCGTTTTCTTTGGGTAGGAACTCTCAGACCAACTGGGCTTGCAGGGCATCTCTCAAAATGGTGTCCACACATACCACCAACCACATATTGATTGTTCGGTAGTGTGGATGGTCACTCTATTTGAAGCCATACCATTTGCAATACCAGTTGGTCTGAGATGTCTTTTCTCGCTCAGCTGCAGGGCTTGTGGCCACGCTGGTGGATGAAGCCTATGTGTTGGGCCTGGCAGTACGTTTGACATCAGCAACAGCGATGGCGCAATGAAACGGACTGATGCTGCTGACTGTGTTGTCAGCTGTTTGCTGTAATTTGAGCAAAGGCCTAGTGGTCTGCAATGGTCAAGTGCATCATATGTAGTTGTTTCATTATGTTCGTGCAGTCAGTTAGTGCTATGCGTGTGATTTCCATCAGGAGCTGAAGCCTGAATGTGGGTCTATGTGGAATAACTGGGAGCACCTGGCCACCCCGAAACTTTGGTAGCAGCAAGGTGTGTGTGTATTCGCTCATCTGCAATGTAGTGCTTGATTGGTTGCATGAAGATGGAGCACTGTAGCTGCTCTTGCTGCGGCCATGACTTACTTTGCGTGCTCGGGCAGCAAATTGGGGTATGCTGCCCTTGATCATTGTTGTGCTACTTAAGCCGGTTACAGGGCAATTCCCTGTATGTATGTTGGTCGCCATTAATGTTGATAGTCTATGATGAGGGCATGCATGATGGCGGTGCTGTTGCCATGCGCTTTGATGGCAGCTTGGAGACAGATCAGGGAGGTGGCCGGGGAGAGTGCAGGCATGGGGTGGATGGGGGTGGGGCGACTGTGGATGTTGTGTAGTAACGTTGATCAGTTAGGCGGACAGGACAGATTCACTTCATGGCAGGAAAGGTATCTTGATCCATGTATTGGCCAGCTTGCTTGTGACCAATGGTAACGGGGACTGCATTGCATGCCAATCGACACAACATGTTTCTACACATGTTAGAGGTTGTCATGCAGTCGATGGTTGGTTAACTGTTGACGGTGTACGTCCGGCCATATAAGATGGCATGGTAAACACATCTGCCGCTGATAGATTTAGGCACAGATCTTTAACGGTGGGACTAGCCCTGCACCTTGCCGGTGGGGAATTGCACCACTGGAAGTAGTACGTCCCTTAGGGTAGCCTATTTGTTACCCATCAAGACTTGTCAAATTAGTTAGTGAGATGCCATAGCCTCAAACGGGACATCATAGGTAGCAACCAGTGAGACTTGCAAGCGGAGTGCGCGCGTTGGTTCTTGCAACACGCACCCCACCATAACACTATCTTACTTGAGCAAATTGACAACTGCGCTTAGTTCGCTATATGTTACTATCAGATAGCTCACAGACAGTTCTCAGGCCGCAGTGTCCGCGCCCTTCGCCCTTCAACCACAGAAAATGTGTGGAGAGGAGATGCCCAGACAAAGAGCTAAGTCTTGCGGACATCCAAAAGGTCGCTGCAAATAGACAGCTGACTTCTGACAGCGTTTGTGTCCATCTGCTCCCAACCGGCCATGTAGTGCTAGTGCTCCGTCAAGTCCAACATATCGCCACCATCCGAAGCTCTCGATTGGGATACGGACTCATTGTTATGCTTTCATCCTGTAGCAATCGACCTCGCCAGAAGCATTCACGCTCGGCACTATCGGAACACTCCAACTGTCGAAGGTACACAAGTTCAAAATCATTAAAATCTTGCCGACAATGAGCCACGACACATGCTTTCTGGTGCTCTCAGGTGTACATCCGGTTTGATTCATCTTTCCACAAGCCACAAGCTACGGTGGTTATGCGTGAACGATCCTGCCAGTACGTCGCAAACGACTCCTAACAACGTGTATCAAATTTTGTCGTCATTCTTGTCATCAACAACCACTCAGTCTTAGGTTCCTCTGCAGCACAGAACAGCTGAGTCCGTAGCCGCGCCCCTCTACGTTGGGTTGTTGATGTTCACCTGCCTCCTGATCTCTGCATATAGGAGGCATTTCACATTTCAGGAGAATGTCAAGCGGCAGGGCAACTAAGGGTCAAGTGCTTGATACTCCTCCAATGGACCAGGATAGATCATCAACAGACACCTGCACACGCCACTACTTGTTCAGGCGTGCAGATGGGAGACTCGAACTGCAGGCCAAGTACTTCAGCAGCAAAGAAGCTGCTGATCGATGGTCTCAGCTCAACGTTGGTCGAATCTGCTCAGCATCGGTGGAGGACCTTATTGAGGTAAGATCACCGGACGTGGCATTGGTGGGATTAGCAACTTCCTGCTCAAATTGCATGTGCCATCCTCCGCTTAACAAACGGTTATTTCCATACTCATTGCCTAGGAGGCAAGTGAATTGGAGGCTCGCAGTGCTGACGATCCATTTTACCCCACCGTGACACCAGATGAGGGGTTATGGAAGGTAGGTTACTGTGATGCTGCACGTAGGTATAAGGCTTGGGGGTTGGAGAATCTCTTTCTGTCGAGGTTCATGGAAGCAGCACTGCTGCTGTCTGGAGCCTTGGCCAGACATATGCCAGGCAGAGGCCTTGGCATTTGATTATGCAATACGCCAAAGACATGCATGCTCAGCTCTAGTAGTGTTGAGTGTTTCATTTGCGGTTGCAATGTGCCCCTGATGATGATGCAGGACAGTCTGAGCTGTCTACATAAGTGAGCTTAATTCCAACCCGGGGAACTTTCTGTTGTTGTGATGTATGGCATGAGTTGGGATTCTGGAATAGCTGGTGTGGATGGATTGGGACATTTGCACTAGCAGTGCAGCCTTGGGGCTCTGTTTCAGGGGAGTTGCAGCACTGGTGAGGCCTTGGGGTGGCGGCCAATGCTCTCAACATGCGTCTGGTGGAATGCTGGCCACAGAGGGGCTTGCTGGGAGGGGACAACTCTAATTTCATGTGATAAGAATACGATATAACCTACAGGTCCCAAATACCGGTTGCTTGCCTGCTACTTGTACGCAATGTGACGGCTGATCTGCTGTTCTGACTCCGTGATCGAGTTTTGGAGCCTTTCCTTATCTTGGTAAATGCCTCCAGGTAGCCCCTGGCATTGGTCCAGCTTACTGACACCTTTCCTCAAACGTTTTGTATGCTAGGTGATCCTCAGAACCGGAAGGCCCTTTCTTGGCGTCGCCAAGCCTTTGCAGCCTTGAACAAGAACTCAGAAGCAGTAGCAGATCTTCAGCAACTTCTGCAACTTTCAGCCTATGATCTTTTGCAGCAACAGAAGCTTATCAGAAAGAAGCTTGCCACAGCAAAGCGGAAGCTGGCAGCAGCAGCACCAGCAACAGCTAGCAGAGATACCAGCAACAACTGCAGCAGAGCAGCTGGTAGAGATGAGGATGGGGTGGCAGAAGATGTGCAGAAAATTCTGGGACCAAACCAGCAGAGCAGCAGCATTGGGCTGGTGAATGGCGTGATCATAAAGGAGGGTACTGACGATAAAGTTGGACCACCGCCAGCAGTAACAGGGGGATGCATGAGGAAAGCATTCCCCGGCTACTGGTGCCATTTCCACCAACACCAGCTGCAGAATCATTATGCCCAAGTAAGTCAGAGGCATGAGAAATACACCAGATACAGGTTCACGGTCTGGGGCAGGGCTCCTCCTTTGCTCAGAAGTAGTGCACCGTCGCCAAGAGGCCAGGCAGGGTAGATTAATAAGATACAGGTTCACGGTGGACTTGTACACTGATACCATAGACAGTGTCCAATGTCACTTTTACTTCTCCAGCCTGCTTTACGCCTGTTGCAATAATCCATGATGGCACGTCTCCTGCTTACCCACTACAGTGATTTACACAAGACAAGAAGTCAGTTTATGGAACAGCAGCAGCTGCTTATAGATTGCATGTAGTGGCAGCCTATGGGGTCACTGATGGAAGAGCGATTCACCTGGCATGGGCATGCTAGAAAACCTGAGCTTGAAGCCAGGTCACAGCATCTAGAGGAAGGAAATAGTCGGGATAAGTGCTCATATACATGGACATCAGTTTCATGTGGCTGAGCCGCGAACACATGGGTCCAGGACTATTGTGTTTCCCTATGTCTATAGATCTATTGCCATTCAGCCTGCTTGCCCTAAACTCAAAACGAGGCGTAGGCTGATTGCAATCTAGTGCAGAAAGCAATGGGGGCGGGGGGGGGGGGGGGGTAGACCATTGAATCGAATCTAGTTCAAAGTGTCTGTGAGTGTCTGGGAGTGGTCGGACTTGTAGACTACTGAGTCCATCATGAACGAGTGTAAGCATGTGATTAAGCCTTGTTGGGCTACGCTGTGCAAGCTTTCGAACAAATTCATCGGTTTTGTCACTATTTCAGGATGCACAGTGGGCTGTGCTTTGGCATTATGAGCAAGAGTGTATGCCCCTGTCGCGCATTTCCAGGCAGGTTCGTACAATAAAAGTATTCAACAAATCAGCAAAGCAGTAGCAAGGGCTAAAACAACCCTCTGGGACCAAGCTTGTGCACCCCCTCTGTAATCCGTAACGCCTGTCTTGCCTCATGATACCAGATGGTGGGTACAATGCGCTACCATGCCTGTTGTGAAGGGACATGCATAAGGAGACAAGATGCAATCACAAGAGAGATGTTGCTGGTGGCTCCCCTTCTGGCACAAATGGTACAAGAGGTGGAATAATCTCCTTGAGTGGTAGCAGCAAGGTGTATCAATTATGACCAACTCCAATGGGAGGCATATGGACACAACACCATAGCCATCATCCTGCAACCCATGTTAGAGAGACTTACGTGCAGTAACCTGTGGTTCTGTGGTTTTTGCAGATCATCACTGAGTTGTTGTCTGAAGATGAGCACGCAGCAGCCCTGGAGCAGGAGAGGGTCAGCAAGAACAGCATGGAGAAGGCAAAAGCAGAAACAGCACCAGCAGAGGGGCAAGCAGGGACAGCATCAGGTACTGTTGACATCAGCAAGCTGAATAAAGCAGTGCGCAAGGTGCAGGCTATGCTGATTGCATCAGATACTGATGGCATCTTGGAGCAACAACTGCTGATCCTGTTGAGCACCGCCGGTTTTGGAGAACCGTATGCTAAGGCAGCATTAGAAGTGTGCTTGGAGTCTAGGATCATGGTCGGAGGGAGGGATGGGAGGTATTTGTCTGGAGCAGTTGCTGAAAAAGCTGCAGCAGAACAAGAAGCAGCAGAAAAGGCTTCAGCGGAGAGAGCAGCTGAGGAAAAGGCAACAGCAGACAGGGCAGCGGTCGAGAGAGGAGCAGCAGACAGGGCAGCGGCCAAGAAAGCAGCAGCAGACAGGGCAGCGGCCGAGAAAGCAGCAGCAGACAGGGCAGCGGCCGAGAAAGCAGCAGCAGACAGGGCAGCGGCCGAGAGGGCAGCAGCAGACAGGGCAGCGGCCGAGAAAGGAGCAGCGGACAGGGCAGCGGCCGAGAAAGCAGCAGCAGACAGGGCAGCGGCCGAGAAAGCTGCAGCAGACAGGGCAGCGGCCGAGAAAGCTGCAGCAGACAGGGCAGCGGCCGAGAAAGCAGCACCAGACAGGGCAGCGGCCGAGAAAGCAGCAGAGACAGGGCAGCGGCCGAGAAAGCAGCAGCGACAGGGCAGCGGCCGAGAAAGCAGCAGCAGACAGGGCAGCGGCCGAGAAAGCAGCAGCGGACAGGGCAGCGGCCAAGAAAGCAGCAGCAGACAGGGCAGCGGCCGAGAAAGCAGCAGCAGACAGGGCAGCGACCGAGAAAGCGGCAGCAGAAGAAGCAGCTGCAGCAGCGGTTGCTGTGGAGACGGGTGCCTCAAAGTCAGCTGCAACGCCAGCCCATGGGAAGGGAGCCAAGAATACAGGAGTGGGGGCAGGATTGGCTGTGACGGCAGCAAAAAAAGAAAGTAGCAATGAAAATGGTGAGAAGAAACTGGGGAAGTCAGAGCAGGTAAGGAAGGGGAACTGCTATGGCTGGGAGGGTTCTGAAAGGGGTTGGCATGTGAAGTTATGCCTGGCGTACTCTTTCCATAAAACCTCCGTCATGATACCAGATGGGAGGTACAATGCGCTGTTATGTCGGTTGTGAAGGGAACATGCATAAAGGATACTACATGCAGTCCGTATGACACCAATTTAGATATTTTTGTGGGTGGCTCCCCTTCTGGTGCAAGTGGTGCAACAAGAGATGGGATCACCCTTTTGAGTGGCAGCAGCAAGGTGCATATCAATCATGACCAACTCCAATGGGAGGTGTATGGGCATACCACTATGGCCAATCATCCTGCAAGCCATGTTTAGAAACACTTACAAGCAGTAACTTGTGCTTGTGTTGTTTGTGCAGATGGCTAGTAAGTTGATGTCTCAAGATGAGCAGTCAGCAGCCCTGGAGCAGGAGAAGATCAGCAAGAACAGGGAGGGGAGGGCGGAAGCAGAGGCAGAAGCAGCAACAGAAGCGGAGAGGATGCCAAAGAGGAAATCGGCAGAAGCAGCTGCAACTGCAGAAGCACAGAGGAAAACAGCAGAAGCAGCAGCTGTAGAGAAAGCAAATGCAGCGAAAAAAGCGACGGACAAAGCAGCAGCAGAGACGGCAACGGCACAAGCAGCAGGAGAAGGGAAGGGAGAGGGGGGCCAAGAAGGAATGGTAAAGGGAGACAAGAAGAAGAACGAAACGAATGGCAGTACATGGGGGATAGCAGAGCCTGGGCCATCATCTCCTGCAGCAGGGGGGCAATCCATAGAAAGAGCAGCAGCAGAGGGGCAAGCAGCGGCAGCAGCAGCTGGAAAAGCTGCAGCAGATCTAAAAGCAGCAGAAAAGAGAACATCAAAGAAAGCAGCTGAAGAAGAAACGGCAGCAGAAGAAGCAGTGGCAGCAGGGGTCGACGTGGAGAAGGCTGCCTCAGATTCAGCTGCAGCACCCGCCCCTATTGCGTTGTTCTCTTCATTACATGGTGACATGACGAGGCCAGTGGGTAGGCCTCGCCATACCTGGGAGAAATGCGTGTGTGCAGATCTGAAGGTGCTTGGTCAAGATGAGGGGAGCTGGGAGGCTTCATGTCAGATTAAGAGTGCTTGGAGGAAGAGGATGTGGGATCTTACGCACCCTTGGGAAAGCCAACGGTTAGTGAGGTGTAGAAGGCGCACTAAGCAAGCTATTGATAAGCATGTGGAGCGCTATGTGGTGCCTTTCAGTGGCTGGGAGGATGGTGGTTCACCAGTACCTAGGTGGTGGGAGCCACCTCCAGCCCCTACTAGGGTGGTGCTTGATCCTGCTGCCTCCCCGCCACCCATGTGTGATGGAAGTGGAGCAGGTTTTGGGTTTTAGTGGTGGTGTTTGTTTCCCCTTGGTGTGCACGCCGTTGCATCTAGCCTCAGCTTGTGTGTGGCAAATCCACCATCGGTTGTGTGGCTTCGTGATTGTGATCAGAAGCCTTGTGTTTGTGGCCTAGGTTTGTTTGGCCATTGGCATTGCTGGTCTTGCGTTTTGATTGATTGACCCGCCCCTGGGAAGGGAGGTAAGAAGAGGGGAGGGATGGTATGGGCAACATGGACAGCAGCAGAGAAAGAAGATAGCAACGAGGATGATGAGGAGAAACCGAGGAAGGCAGAGCAGGTAAGGATGGGGTACTGCTCTGGTTGGGGAGGGGTTTGTAAAAGGTTGCATGTGAAGAGATCCATGGCGTTTTATGAGCTACACAAAAATTGGTTTGTGGAACAACAGCAGCTGCTTCTCACACGCCATGGGGGTCACTTGCAATGAAGGATCCACTTGGCATAAGCAGGTTAAGGAATCTTAAATCTGGGCTTGAAGCTGGTCAACGCATCTATAGTGGGTATTGGTCGGGAAGAGTGCTATGATACATGGACACAGTTGTCACCAGTTTACGTGGCTCATCCGCAAAGACATGGCGCTAAGGTAATTGTGCTTTCCCATGCCTATAATTCTACAGCCCATTGGTCTGCTTGCTTCAGTTTGAGGGGTGGCCTGATTGCAATCCAGTCCATAAGAGCAATATCGGGGTTAGATCATTGATTGTCAATCTAGGTGAAAGTATGAGATTTGGAGAGTGCTTGGAATCCTACAGTGCTGAAATGAGCTCATTGTCAAGGAGCAAGAGGATGTATCTTTTTCTTATGTGGCTATGGTGTGCAAGTGCACTGATAAGTTTATTGTTTTCTGCCAGCATCCCAGGATGCACAGTAGGTTGAGCTTTGGCATCATTTGTAAGCACATATGCCACTGCCGCACATTGCTAAGCTGAATCATGTAGTAGCAGAGCCAATACAACCCTTTGGGGGATCGACCTTGTGCAGCCCATTTGTGATCCATAAGACCTGTCTTGCCTCATGATGTCCGATGGTACGTACCACGCGCTGCCATTTCTGTTGTTGAGGCAACATGCATAATGATGCAAAATGCAGTCCATAGGACGTGTTGAGAACGATGTCTGCGGGTGGCTCTTCTTCTGACACAAATGATACAGCAGGAGGTGGAATCACAATTGTGGGGTCAGCAGCAAGATGCATATCAACCATGACCAACTCCAATGGGAGGCGTATGGGCTTAACACCGTGGCCAAGCAAGCTGCAAGCATGACCACGGTGTTTCTTTTTGAAACTATTACAGGCAATAACCTGTGGTTTTGTCATTTGCGCAGATGCGCAATGAGTTGTTGTCTGAAGAGGAGCAGGCAGCAGCCCTTCAGTATAAGAGGTTCAGCAAGAAGGAGAAGAAGAAGGAAAAGAAGAGACATGAAGCAGAGGCAGCAGCTACAGCTGCAGCACAGAAAGCAGCTGAGGAAGTGGCAGAAGCAGAGAGGAGAGCGGCGGAGGCAGCAGCAGCAGAGAAGGCAGGGGCAGCAGCTGTAGCAGCACGGGAAGGGAAGGGAGAGGAGTGTGAGGGAGCGATAGTCGAGGGTGGCAAGAAGAAAAAACACCAGGAGAGCAGTACGGGGGCAGCAGCAGAGCCTGGGCCATCTTTTCCTGCAGCTGCTGATGGGAAGGCAGCTGCAGAGAAGGGAGCAGCTGAGGAGGAAGCCACAGCTGCTGTTGTTGCTGCTGCTGCTGAAAGGGAGGCATCTGAAAAAGCAGCCGCAGAAAAAGCTGGAGCTGCAGCAGAGAAACTCAAAGCAAAAGCAGCAGCCGAAGCAGCACAGCGGGAGCAAGAGGAGCAGCAGTGTAGGGCAACAGAGGCAGCAGGTCGGGAGGGACTTGCGGCAGAAGCAGCAACGAGGGCAGCGGCGGAGCAGCAGGAGCGGGGTGAGCTCATGGCTGCAGGAAGAGAGGCGGCTGAAGCAGAAATGAAGACCTTAGAGCCTGCGCTGCATGCGCACATGCCAGCACATACCCATGTGGAAGCAGCAGAGCTAGTTGCAACACTGCAGCTCCCGCCTACTATACCTCTTGTAGCTGCTCCTGCTCCTGCTGCTGCTACTATGGCAGTGCCGCAACCAGCAGGAGGTATGCCTGGCTTTGGAGCAGCGGCGGCTGCCCCGGGTTCTTTGCCTGCTAATCTGCCTCCACACCTGGCCCATCTGCCTATGTTTGCAGCAGCATCAGCAGCAGCAGCTCCTGCAGGGCCAGCGAGTGGCTATAACCCTGTCATGGGTTACAACCCATCAATGATGCCACAGCAGCAGCAGCAGCCGGCAGGTGCTCCTGGAGCTGGTCTTCCTATGGGTGTGCTGCTGCCATACCTAATGGAGGCCTTGGGTGGAGAGCAGATGCAGCAGCACCAGCAGCAGGCAGCTGCAGTGCAGGTAATGACACCCATGGCAGCTGCCCCTGCTGCTGCTTTTGCGCCCATGGATGGGCAGATGCTGCAACCACCTGGCAGTGCTCCCGCAGCTGCTATGCCGGGGCGCCTGGGCATTGGGCAAGCAGCAGCAGCAATCCCGCACATGCCGCCACCACCACCAGTAGCAGCAGCAGCAGCAAAGGGGCCTTCTGAGTCAGGGGTAGCAGCGGTGCCAGCACAGTGGGGGAGGCCATGTGCAGTGTGCTTGAATGCAAAGGCTGAATATATGCTGCTGCCTTGCATGCATCTGATCTTGTGCCCAGACTGCTCTCAGTCAGTGAAGGAGGCTGAGGGCCCTTGCCCCATGTGCCGCACACCTATCTCCATGCATATGCGTGTGAGGAAGTCTTAGTGTATTTGAAAGGGGTCGTGGCAACGGAGCGGGTTGGAGAGGTTGCAGGGGTACTCACGGATACTCTAGCATGGATTTCAGGTAATAGCATGTGCCCGTGATGTTGGCTTATTAGGATGATGGAAGGGGAGTCCTGTGGGGCTCGTGGAGCTGGTTGGGCTCTAATGATGGTACAAAGCGCTCTCAGCAAGGAGCTAGTCATACAGCACTTAAAATGTCAATTGAAGGAGGTTCAAGGGTTTGTGATGGGATGTATGTTTGGCAGTTGCAAGAGATCACAAACCTCTGGGAATTGCTTAGGGCTTCAGTTATGTTTGCTTTTTTATTAATCTGCCTTTGCAAGGAGCTGCTGATCTCTTGCAGCTTGCCAGCAAATGTGGGTCAGGCAATGCGGGTTGCTACACTGCTGCACGATGGACAATTTTTTATCTATGGAGTTTCATGAAAGGAGCAGGCTTGGGGCTTGGAGGCTTGGGTAATAAACATGCTGCAGGCAGAGGTCTTTGCATTGGATATGCAGTATATGATCTAGTTATCTTTTCCGAGCACAGGCAGATAAGGAGCTTATACCTGGGCGGGAGGTATGCATCCGTCGCACATGCGTAAACACATCTTCTGCAGGAACTGGCTGCATGGCGCACTTTACGACAGCAATTCCTTTTGACGTGAAACTATAGCAAATCGATAACAATGGACCCAGTTTTAAGCGCCCCCAAGAGTGTTCAGTTGTGGTCAACTCGAGCGCAAGGCGTATGTGCCAAGGCGGTGATAAAAGGCCTATTCACTGCCAGTTTGTATGTTCGCTGCAAGTGTTTTTTGTGAACAGAAGAGAGTCAGGAGCGGAACCATGCATGCATTGTGCTCCGTGAAGGACTTGGGACAAATAGTTTATGCATGCAAGGTGCAGGTGCTGTTGCTATCCGCTTGTCGCAGCTTGGAGGCACATCAACGAGGTACTTTGCCTCCTGGTTGAGTGTGGGAAATGGACGTCCGAGAGATCCCTGCAAGATACACAGCTGACCTCTGCGACGAAGCGTTTCTGCCCATCTTCAGCATGGTGCATTGGTGCTACTGCTCCTGCAGGTCCATTACCAACATTTGGCCACCAAGTGGAGCTCTCGAATAGGGCACCGACTTCCTCTCAAGGTTCTATAGAGATGAGCTAGACGAGGCAGTCCACTCGTGTAAACTACTGTGGTTTAAGTAACTGCTACAGCCAGCAGGCTGTAGCTACGCTTCCCATTCACATCACGGAGCTTGCCAGTGCCATATTAAGCCCTGAGCAAGGCATTAAACTGCTTGGCTTGCTGCTGACTGGGTCAACTGGTCAGCACATGGCAAGTCGAAATGGGCTGGCCTGACATACATTGGCTAGCAAGGGATCTAGGGTGGGCTGGTGGCAGCCATGGTGTCAGTTTTGGACAGGAACTTGAGTATGCCGTTGGAGCCTAAGTTGGCTCCTTGTGGGTGGCGCTGCCCCCACCGGCGCCCCGCTTTGACGGGGCCATTTGGTAATTGGTAATTGGTAATTAAGCTGGAGGCTGCCCCAAATCTGACATAGATTGGAGATGCGTTCCCATAGGCATTAGCTTGCATGGAAAGTCAGTAGTCTCAACGTCAAACGCGAGGGAAGGGGGGTTGCAGCCCTAGGCAGATGGGCACTCCACGAGAGGCATAACAACCTTACGTGAGCAACCTCGCGGCCCCCTCGTGAAGATATGATATCTAGCAGTGTGGGAAATGCCCTGCAGCCCTAGGCAGATTGGGAACTCCACGGGAGGCGTAACAACCTCACGTGTGCAGTGGTGTGGCCCCCACACTGGCCATGAAAGCTTTAGTATGTTCCCATAGGCAATGGCTTGCATGGAAAGCTAGTAGCAAAACACGAGGGAAGGGGGGTTGCAGCCCTAGGCAGATGGGCACTCCACGAGAGGCATAACAACCTCACGTGAGCAACCTCGCGGCCCCCTCGTGAAGGTATGATATCTAGCAGTGTGGGAAATGCCCTGCAGCCCTAGGCAGATTGGGTACTCCACGGGGGGCGTAACAACCTCACGTGTGCAGTGGTGTGGCCCCCACACTGGCCATGAAGGCGTTAGTATGTTCCCATAGGCAATGGCTTGCATGGAAAGCTAGTAGCAAAACACGAGGGAAGGGGGGTTGCAGCC
This sequence comes from Pseudopediastrum boryanum, assembly GCA_963556185.1. Taxonomy (NCBI): domain Eukaryota; kingdom Viridiplantae; phylum Chlorophyta; class Chlorophyceae; order Sphaeropleales; family Hydrodictyaceae; genus Pseudopediastrum; species Pseudopediastrum boryanum. The sequence continues at coordinate 4,495,788 of OY744506.1, forward strand.
CTAGGCAGATGGGCACTCCACGAGAGGCATAACAACCTCACGTGAGCAACCTCGCGGCCCCCTCGTGAAGGTATGATATCTAGCAGTGTGGGAAATGCCCTGCAGCCCTAGGCAGATTGGGTACTCCACGAGAGGGGTAACAACCTCACGTGTGCAGTGGTGTGGCCCCCACACTGGGAATGAGCAAACATGTTTTGAGGATAATGCACAGTCACAAACCAAAGCATACAGTGCCCACTGATGAGTCCCCGTGGCGGGGGACGAAAGGCCTCACCAGGCTGCCACAAACATTGTGGCAGCTGGTGCTAGAAGGCCTCTGGGCTGCCATAACTTTCCCACTCTTACTTGCACTTCAATACTCCACTGAACAACAAATGAACGGCACAGTTTCCTTGATCATGCCGCATGGTACCACACCCCCATACACATACCCCTCCTTGCTTAAAAAGCAAAATGGTTCATATGCATGTGGCGACAAACCCATCGCCGATGCCTTTGGAGAGCATTACAAGCAGCTCGGGAATTCTGCCACCTTCAATGCTGATGCTGACTTTGACTCTGCCTTTCAACAAGAAGTCCAAGCTGCTGTAGCGCATTACATCAATGCATCAGCAGAGCCAGAAGGGTCAGGGGATGAGAATTTAGATGCTGACCTAACAAGCTCTGAGGTTGCCAGAGCTAGACTAAGTCTCAAATCAGGCAAAGCGGGTAGTCCTCTAGAGAACACTTCTGCTGAACTTTTAAAGTATGGCGGGGAACCCATGACAGACATGCTCCTATGCATGTATCAGAAGGCCTGGGAGCATGAATGCACCTTCCAACGCCCTGGGGTAATAGTCAGCCTTTTTAAGAAAGGGGATAAGGAAGATGGTAATAATTACCGGGGGATAACGCTGCTAAGCGTAGTAGACAAGGTTTATACCAAGATCATCAACAACAGGGTAACTAATTTTGCTGAAGCAAAGGGACTCCTTCACGAGAGCCAGAATGGGTACCGGCCAGGCAGAGGCTGCATTGATCATGTCTGGACATTGCATGCAGTCACATCCGGACGAATGCGTGCAGGACTCCGGACGTACGCACTGTTTGTAGATGTGGTCAAAGCTTTCCCATCAGTCTGGCGGGACGGGCTCTGGTACAAGCTCTGGGAGATGGGCATTAGGGGTAAAATGTTTAGGGTTCTTGTACATCTATACGATAGCCTCTCTAGATGTGCCTTGCATAATGGAGAGTCATCAGAATACTTTTCTAGCGATTTAGGCTTAGCGGAAGGGGACCCGCTATCACCACTGTTGTATACTTTGTTCATCAACGGTCTCCTAAAAGAGATATGGGAAAAGCACCCGGGGGTTCCCCTACCAAAAGAGGTAGATAATAGTGGTAGTGGGGAACAGGGCATAGGAAGGGCTGATGAGAGTAACATTGAAGGTAGATCAAAGTTGGTAGCACTAATGCTCGCTGACGACCTTGTAGGGCTTGCAGAATCGCAGGAAGAGCTTCAGAAGATGGCTGACACGATTCATGCCTACAGTCGTAAGTGGCGTTTTAAGCTGAGCCCAACTAAAAGTGCTGTTGTTGTGTTTGGTCCTTTGCCCCCCAATAAAGAGTCCCCAAAGGTAAGTTTTAGCAGTGAGAATTTGCCAGTACTAGATGCATATACATACTTGGGGATTGTTTTCACTAGTGATTGCAAATGGGACGCTCACATTGCAGGTATGATTGAAAAAGCTACAGCCTCCATTAATGCATTGCAAACATTCTTCCAGAATCGTCATGTAAGCTTTGAGGTTAAGAGAGCCATGCTGCTGGCTTTGATAAGACCAAGGGTTGAGTATGGTTCTGAGGTATGGTGGGCATCATCCCAGCAGACAAATACCATAGAGTCTAAGATCCAAATAGAGGTTTTGAAGAGATCACTGCATTGCAAGCCAAACATCTGCCATGAGGTATTGAGGGCAGAAGCTGGTGTTAGACCTCTATCTAGCTGGTTGGACCAGAGGAAGGTTGAATGGTGGTTCAAATTACAGCAAAAGGATACTACTAGCTTTAGCAGGCAGGCACTTGAAGCATCTTGGCCAAGCCACAGGAATTATACTTCTTGGCAGAAGAGGTTCAATAAACTCAGGGCTGAACTAGGCATGCAGGAGGAAACCTTACAAGCAAGAGTGAGAGAGGGACACCTACCTAGCTTCAGGGCATATGTCAGGTGGAGTATATATGAAAGAGACAGGGCTGTTCGGGAGGAGGGTGCTAGGAATAAATCTACTTTAGCGACATATATGCAGCATTACAATGACGATATCAATTATTTCAAGCCGCAGCCATATCTGTGCACAGGCCCTCTGAGCAAAGGCATGGAACTCATTATGCAGCTGCGTGCAGGTATTCTTCCTCTCAACGCTATGACAGCAAAATTCGGTAGGCAGAGCGCTAGCAGGCAAAGTGCACGTAGGGAGTGCTGCAAGTCCTGTGATCTTGGCCCTGAATTGGGAGGTGAAGTTGAATCTCCTGAACACTTCTTGTTTGACTGTCCTGTTTACCAGGCACAAAGGCAAAAGCTGTGGGAGAAGCTGACTTCTGACCCTGATGTTGCTGCAAAATGTCAGATATTGGATGGCAAATCTGATGAGGAGAAGCTGCATAGCATGCTTAATGAAGAGTTCTGGGGTGTAGACGTCGATGAGGAGTCTGGCTTAGTATATGGCCCTTTCAAGCATGCATTTAAGTGTATAGCTAAATATGTTGCAGCTGCTTGGAAGATTAGGAATGCTTATGCTCACCCTTCTGATGTGGCGTGAGGTCCAACCAATGGGGTTTGTTACCAACTATTGCTTGCACCCGGGCTTACAAGCCCTCCTTGCTTTCTTAAGTAGGAGGGAGGCTCTTACCCCCATTGGGGCAGTGGAGGTTTTGGGTGATTTTGACCTAGCTGCTGGACCTCATGTTTAGGCATGCATATATTGTCATACATGTCGAAGTTTACCCGTATTCTGTTCCACCTCGCTGCTCTTTGTGACAGCTTGAGGTGCGGGGCCTATGGCACTTATTGGCCCTGAGCAAGGCATTAAACTGCTTGGCTTGCTGTTGACTGGGTCAACTGGTCAGCACATGGCAAGTCGAAATGGGCTGGCCTGACATACATTGGCTAGCAAGGGATCTAGGGTGGGCTGGTGGCAGCCATCGTGTCAGTTTTGGACAGGAACTTGAGTATGCCGTTGGAGCCTAAGTTGGCTCCTTGTGGGTGGCGCTGCCCCCACCGGCGCTCCGCTTTGACGGGGCCATTTGGTAATTGGTAATTATTGCTATGGCATATCATGAAATGTAATAATAATACCCCACACCTCCAACACTATACTAGAATCCCGGAGTGCCCAATAGGCTTTACCACCCGAACATCATGCACCAGTAGCTCCAACATACCAGCCAGATCCCAGTCTTTCGACACCAACATGACCATCCACCAAGGTCAGATCCGTCACAGTCACCGCCTGCCATGCCTGTCATGACTGAGCATGCAGGAAGGCACCCATAGTACCATGTAACCTACACCCCATGAACCTGGCAGTCAGTCACTCTTCACAATGCCTTAATGTACTCCATAGCGTGCTGCGATGATTATCAGAAACCATCATGTGCCCCCATTTTGGGCATCAATGGCCAAAATCCTGCGGTCATGTACAAACAAACAAACAAAAATTTAAGGTGCGGCAACCGCAAAGGGCTGCTAGGTCGAAACGACCAAACACACCATCGGATGGGTCCAAAAACAATGGAATCCATACCACCAAGCAAGAGGAATACCCAAGCAGACATCCAACTACGGACACGGCAAACAAATCACCAGCAGGAGATCAGATCAGTAACGACCATGTCTCCCCGTTTTACGTCCACAGAATCTGCAATTTGTCCATAGCATGTGCAAATCAAACCCACAAGTCAACAAGCAATCCAATGCAAGCTTGAGATCAGCTGATGGACGCGGCACCGCAGTCCTGCACCTGTTTGGAAAACAATCAAACATGAGCCGTATGCATCAACCCTTCATGCATGTGAATGAGATTGAACGCCTGCATGACCAAGATAGAATAGTAAGCAACAGGTTTCAAGCTGGATGGTGGATTTGCACCCACACAAATATCAGTCAGTAGGCACACCGTCACGGGGAACACTGCCTTTGTCCCACTTTAAAGCGTCTCATGCAGCGAGACCCTCACACGCCATAGATGATTGCTGCCATGCTGTGTCAATCTGCCATGTTACAGCAATACACTACAAAACAGCCTCATTCCTGCCATCATTGGTCACATGCCAAGCAAGAAAGTTGCCATGGGCCACACTGCACCTTCAGTAGCTGGGGTAAAGAGTCACACACTGTGTCAGTAAGGTCCGCAAAATGCAGGACTAGTGTCAACTGCATGTCACAAACAGAATGTGCCAAATGTGCAAACAGTGACCGTCGTCGGAAACATCATTATTGAAACACAACATCCATGTTCTTCCTCCTGTACATGAATCAGCGGCTGAGCATCCGATCACATCATATGCAGTGGAGCCCTAAGCCAAACAGCAATTGTTTAGTTCCAACATGACCTGCTTGTCAGCAACTAACAATTTCCTCAGATGTGTCCTAGCGTATATATAAAACCTTGTCACAGTTTCAATACTTAGTTGCACTGCCACCCGACGTCCATCATCACAGTAAAAGGCAAGGCCTCCTCGTAACACGTACACCCAGGAATCCTCCCAGAAATCAAGACATTATCTATCTGTGGGAGCTCTCTCCGCACCCTTTTCACCTCTCTGATGCCCACGTCACACAATCCCATCATCTCAACAGGCTTCAGACCCCCAGAGGTCACAGCCAGGACCTCTTCTTGCGATGCAGTAATCAAGAGTCAACCCAGTACACTCACCAAGTTCAGATCCCAAAATCTTCCTGGCTTGAAATTCTCCTTGCCTCTTCCACCTTGTAACCAATGCACACATGCCAAGGCCATACCGATATGGTAACCAAATCACAACCAATGAATCCCCATCCTTGCCTTTCATCATGCCGTGCTCTCCCGCCCCAGGACACCCCGCCCACTTTTAACACACCCGCAACTGAATTATATCGAAGCTTCAGAAAAGCACCCCTCTTTCCCTGGGCCCCACAGCTCTCACCCCGTTTTCCATTGCACCATGAGCAATTGCCTTCGCCACGGCAGCTACATCACACCAATCATGCCAAACAGGAAAACCGTCGTCTCAAGACATCCTCTCCTCATTCCTGGCCAATCCCTGCAACTAATGGTTCTGCAGCCATGAAGTGGCACTACAAGAGAAGGGACACTAATAAATACTGACCCAGTCAGCATAACCCACACACTTTCAGGCAGAAGTTCGAGCTAACCATTCAAAAACTGACAAACAGGCACTACACAAAAGTGTTGCACAGGGAAGTGCTACTCAACACACAGATAGGAGAGCATACGTGGAGCAAGCAAAGCAATACAATTCGAGGCGTGTAAGCACAGAAGCCACAGACTGGTGACTGTATCCCAGGCTCAATGAACCAATATCAACCCGACACAAAACCAGCAATGCCAAAAAATCACTCAAGCAGCACACGACCCCCGCGGCTGCACAGCCGTAATCCCTCGATATCTCCACAAAAAACATTGGAAGATCAATTGGGTACTTTGGTTGAACAAGCCAGCGAGAAGCCAATGACTTCTTGCTGCAGAGCAACAGAGACTGCAGAAAATACTTGTCCTGACGTGCTGCAAAACGTTCTCCTTACTCATGCTCTTTCCACGCAAAACAATAGAAGCACTATGCTGGATTATGACCCCTGTCTCCCACCCAGGCTAGAACCAGTGGGACACGCTGCTTTACTGTACAAATGGCTGTACAAATGGAAACAGGTCAACCACATGACCAAGCAAGGCACTGAAAGGGAAGACAGATGTGCGACTAAATAAACAACGATAGTACACAACTATCACACATCGTGCGGCAAACAAGACAGACTCAATACTACAAATGCAAGGGTTGCATTGTAACGGCTTGCTACACAAAGGCAAAACATACTCAACCTGTACTTGAGGATGAAGGGGTTAACCCCTTGCTTCTGCTCCCTAACTGTACTCAACCTGTCCAAGAAATCAAGGCATACCCTGCCTTGTGCACACATTCTCCCTTCCCTGCATCACCTATGCTCCGCAGCAGACACATGCATGTCTGGGGGCAGCAGCAGAAGGAGCCCTGAAAGGTAGCACCATTCCAGAGCTGACTATCCCCTGTATTAGTGAGGAAATTAAGCAAGCAATACACACAAAAATCTCGCCCTGTGCTAGGAGCAAGAAACCAGAAGGGGAACTTGCTACTTTCCCTACTCCACAGGTGGGGGAATTTGCTTGCCTCACACAACCCCTCCAGGAAGCTCCTACCAACGATAGCATCTAGGAACACACTGAGCAACTACTACACGCACAGCAATACGCTCCCTGCCACCTTGTAGCGGAAAAGAGCCAGCCAATTTCAAGAGCCCTTCACACTCCTCCATCAAAAAGACATAGGGAACAATTCCTGGGTGTCGCAATCATGACACAGAGCCCCTGCTGTTCTGCTTGCTCCTGTTCTCAACCATAAGGCGCTTCAGCTCAGCAGCGAAAGCGGCTGCCCCTTGCCATTCCCTTTCAGCACCAGACTTGCCATTCCTGCTGTCTGCAGACAGCTGGCAATTGGCCAGGCTACCAAAATCCCCACTTGGCCCCTTCTCCTGCTCTGCAAAGCGTGGCTTGAAGCCAACCCCACCATGCCCCTCTTCTTCCTTCGGCCCAAAGATCCCTAATGCCCTATTCTGTGTGCTAACACTGACGACAACAGCATTGGCGTTGCTGCTGCTACTGATCTGACTGCCGGTACTGCTGCTGCTACTGCAACCATCGTTCCCTCCCTCCCTCCCGTGAGTGCTGCTGCTGCTTCTGTTACCAAGGAGAACGCGGTCCTTCACATCCTTTAATACTGCCTCCCAAAGGCTCTTCCTCACATCCTGCCCCTCAGCAACCTCTTCTCCTTTCTTATACTCCTCTTGCATATCTTCATGCTCATCAGTATCGTCCAATATCTCCCTCTTTACCATACACTGATTGCCCAGCTGCACCCCACCAGCCGGTATCACCAATCTGCCAATAGCATACGGAATCCAGCTAGTAGTGTACCGCCGAAGGGCAGTAGCCAAGCTGCCGGCTCCTCCTCTTCTTCCTCCTCCCCCTGCTCCTGCTGGTGCTCCCGCTGCTCCTCCTGCTGCTACCACTCCTCCTGCAGGCCTAGCCCCCGCCCCTGCCCCCACACATGCCCCTGCCTGGCCGCATCCATCACCACTTCCCAACCTGGCCTTGTCGGGGACCTTGCACTGGTCCTGATCAGTGTACTGCTGCAGAGCCTTGGACCATTGCTTCTTATAGGCATTGCTCACCAGGGCTGCAGTGTCTGTGAAGGATCGGGTGACGGAGGTATCAGAACACCAGCGGCTGCAGCAGTAAGAGGACAGCATGTCAATATCAGCTGTTAGCAAACACAAGGGAGAAAGGGCATACTTATGCCATTTGCCTCTACAACTGGCTGGTAGACAAGATGCACCAACCACGCTCGCCTCACTTGCTTGTGAGAACCTTGCCGATAACAGCGTTGCAGCACGCATTGCCACTCTGAGTACGATGCTATTAGCAGCCAGCATGGCTACGCACATATCAACAAAGCAAAACATGTAAACCCCTGTACCTGTAAGTACCTATATGCCCTAGTACCATCTCTGTCAAGATGGCTTTCCTTGCAAGTATTGTACGATACCTGCAAACTGGCAATGTACTGGTATCCTACAGCTTCAATGTCAGCCCTGACTTGCCTGCACACCTACCGCCTGCTTGAAGCCCCAATTCCCCTGCAAAGCGTCCTGACCTTTCCTTCCTAGGCCCAACCTCCCAACTCATGTGTGTCTCTGGAATGTCAATCGCTCAATAAGCTCAAGTGCCAGGGTTATTACAATCCTTCTCCTCGCCCTTCCTTTTCCATTTCCTGTCTTTGCAGACTGTTGCAGTGATCTCGCTAATCCGTGCTGCAGAAGCCCAGGTATAGCCACGATACCCACCCAACCTATCCTCTCAAATTCAAGCATGCACTGCAGCCTCTACCCCTCACCTGTAACCCCTCACAACTCCAGTGATCTTTCTCACCACCGGCTCCACCAGGTACTGTGATGTGTTGTGAAGTGCTGCTGCCACCTTGTCCCGTGCCCCTTGCACCATAACCTGCACCTCATGCATCAACCTCTTCCGCAACTGGAGGTCTAGGAGGAAGGAGCCGTGAAAAGCTTCTTCTTTGTACAACACCTGCAGAAGGACGGGCATGAGAATTATAGGAAAATGCAGCCAGTGAAACACGACCCTTCACCAATTTTCAAACGACCATGTCCACCAACCACATCCATGAGAAGACGCGCTTCGCAAATCATAACTAGCACAACAAATCTAACTACAAGAACTCATGTGCCATCTTTTCAGCTCCGCGTTGCGCGCAATCTCAGTCTTACAGTGGTACAGCTTGATAAAAAAACAGATTTCCAAGAAAATATGTTCAGGATAGTCAGTCTCAAAGCTGTGTAGATTTTTGGCGCTTTTCAGAATCCTGCCACCACAGATTGCCAGGTGATCCCTAGTTAGGGGTCAGGGTCCCTAACCACAGGTCCTAAACCCCTAAACCCTAGGCATCACATCATATAAAGGACCCTGCGGCCAATGTATGGGATCAATCTGACAGGGCTCATTTTGTTGTTCACAGACCCTCACACTCTCACCCTCCCAAAAACGCACCCCAACCACCCCACCCACACCCAAAACCACAATCTTTGACCCCCCCCCCTGGTCTTCGACCCCCGCCCCTAGCGCACCCCAAAAAATCACCCGTTGAGAGTTTCCCATGGAAACTAGGTGTTTCAGAGGATGCACTCCCGGCAAGCCTGGGAGGGGTTGGAAACCCCACGTACTGTGCTGCAGTGGTAATTCAACTAATCAGCGCCCTGTGGCTCACCTTGATATTTCCACACCTCTCCAGCATGGCTTTGACATCTTTGACGGCTAAGAGGTCATCCCCCCCAGATAGCAGCACCACACTGCCCTGGGGCAGGTCCTCAGGCCACAGGTTGAGATCAGACCAGTAGAAGCGACGACCAAAGGCAGCAGACAGATGGAGGTCGCGGCTCACAAAGTAGAGGGCTGCCTGCCAGAGGGTCTGGAAAGGCCTGGGAAGGGAGGGAGGATAAGGCAAGTAGGGACGTTTAGGGGGCATTGGGGGGTTTGGGGGTCAGGAGGTGGTGGTGTAAGGGAGAAGGAGGAAGGGGGCGGAGTGTACGTG
>OY744506.1:4505383-4559462 GCA_963556185.1 Pseudopediastrum boryanum
ATGCAACTTGTCTGTGCAAGTTGAGCCTGCAACTCTGTCTGGATATAGCTTCCTAACCCCAAAACCCTAGGGTTTACATGCCAGAAACACCTTCCATGTCCGATACGTTCACTTAAGACTCACCTATGGACGTTCAACCTGGGCTTTCTGTAAATGAAGGCATGCAGCAAGCTGGGTATATACATACCAAAGCACACCGGATCAATGAGGCACATGGAGTGTATCCTCTCCTGATGTTGTTGCACCAATCTGCTGGCGATGAAAGTGCCGTAGCTGTGACTGACTATGATGCAGCGCTTGAAGTGATGAGCATCTAAGATGGAGATGACGGCTTCAGCTAGCTCATCAATGCTTGGGATGCGGGAACTGCAGACAGCATCACATAAAAAGCGGGAAGAGACAGTCAGCAGCAGCAGCAGCAGCAACTGGAGGAGCACTGAATGGAAAGGAATGGGGGAAAATGGCAATGTTGATCAGGGCAAGGAGGAGGAAGAGCCTAAAAAGCACGCTAGCTATTAAGGTGCCATAGCTGCAACTGACCACAATACAACGCTGGGGACGCGGGAACTGCAAACAGCAGCACATAGAAAAGGAGACATCAGACCAATCAGAAGCAAGAGCGGCAGGAGCAGAAGAAAATGGAGTAAAGAATGGGGAAAAGCAGCAACACTGAGAAGGAGCAGTAGGAGCAAGAGTTTTGATTGCTGAGAACGAAGGTGCCGTAGCCGTAGCTATGAGTGACCACTGACCACAGTACAGTGCTTGAAAGGGGTTAGCGTCCAGGAAGGAACTACACCTTGGCTAATTTGTCTCTGCTTGAAATGTGGGAACTGCAAGGCCGCAGGGAGTGGTACAGAGAAACGGGATTCTGTGGACAAAGGGCCACAAGTGCAAGCAGACAGAAAAAAAAGCAGGTAGGCCAAACTCCTGACAGACCAAAAAGCACCTGCTGCCCATGTGACTGACCACCACAACCCAATCCAACCCGACGGATACCTTGGATGGGAGATAGACTTTCTACATTTTGTACGTGTTCAGGGTGTAGGGGGCTGATTCTCACCCATGTCATGCCCATTCCGCCCTCTCCTCTTCCTTCCCCAGTTATGCCCCTTCCCCTCCTCTTCCGCTCCCCCTCTCCCCGCCCTTCAATCTCCGCGTCCAATGTGCCCATGTCTCATCCTGCCCGTTGCCATCCCCGGCCTTCCCAGAACGGCCCTCCAAACCCTGCTTAAAATCAGCTTTTAATCAATCTCCTTCCCCAGACCTCACTCTCCTCTTGCCTGCCCCTCCATCCTCCTTCCCCCCTCCCCCCCTCCGTCCCCTCCACCCCTCCCTTCATCCTTTCCCTCCCCCCCCCCCCCGCCCCTCTCCTGCACCCCCCCCCTCCCCCTCCCCTTCCCCTGCCTCCACATCCTACCTCCTCTACCCCTCCCCTTGCCGCCCTCCCCTTCGCACCCCCCCCCTCCCCTCCTCCCATCCCCACCCCCCACCACCCCACTCCCTCCCCACCAAATCCCTCCTTCCTTTCCCTTCTCTGCCCTCCCCTCCCACTGAACCCACAACTCACCCACCCCTTCCTCGTGCCGATATGCACTAACCTATAATAATGGCACTCCACAGGGCATACACCTGACACACAGTACCTCACCCCCTCACCTTAACCTGAGTCCTACATGTTTCATATCCAGCACCAGCAGTGGATGTCCCATATCAGCTACTGCCTTGATCATGTGTACATACAGTGCCAGGCCACCTACACCATGGAGGAACACCACAGGCATCAAACCTTCACCCAAACCACTACCACTAGCAGCAGCAGCAGCACCCACACCACCACCAGCAGCAGCAGCAATATCAGAAATACTTGCAGCTGTGCCCCTCCCTTCCTCTCCTGATGCTGCTGACGCTGCAGCTGCTGATTCTTGACCAGCACTTGGTGCTCTAGGACTTACAGACGCCTGCTGCTGCTGCTGCAAAGGCGTGCCCTTATCAGGGTGGCGGTGCTGATGCTGCTTCTGCTGCTGGCCTGGTGTCGCTAGTGTATCACTATCAGCAGCAGCAGCCGTAGAGCGTGCAATCCCAGCAGCACCCGCACCAGCGGCATCAGCAGCAGCAGGAGCAGCATATGCTTCCAGCTGAAACAAAGGGCGCTCGCCAGCCCCCCTCCTCTTCTCCTGCTGCCATTCCTGCTGCTCCTCCCCAACATTACAGCACCTGCATCCTCCATTCAACACGCCGGGTAGGCGATCAACACCCACTGCCACTGCCACTCTCACAAGCATCCACCTCAATAGCACTGAACACATCTTGCACCACCTGCACCATATGCCTGCTGCTGCAACTGTCCCAACCATCATTAAGGCCTGCAAGCCCTTCACCACTTTCGGCAGCAGCCTCCATATGACGCTCTGCTGCTTCTGCCCCAGCTTGCCCTTGATGCGCTGCTGCCGCTGCTGTTGCTGCTGCTGCTGTGGGTGCTTTCCTTCACCACCAGCAGCTAATGCTCTCTCATGGTCATACACGTGCTGCTGCTGTTGCTGCTGCTCCTGGAAGTTAAACGGGACCCGCCACTGCCCTTGTTTCTGGTGACAGTACTCGTCCTGCTGTCCTTTCTGGCCCTGGGTAATTCGCCTTTGGAGGTTCAGCTGCTGCTCCCCCCGTTGCTCCTGCCGCTGCTTGTTACAGTGGCACCTGTGGCCCCTGCCCTTACTCCCTGCTTTCGCCATCGCCATACCCTTGTCAACCACGTGAGCTTCTTCCCCTTCAACACATCCCAACTCAGAGCAAGCTGCTGGTATTGCTGCTGCCTCTGGTTGTCCAGCAGCTCCTCTTGGGTTATCAACCCTCCTACAGCTGATGCTGCTCCTGTTGCTATTGTTGCTGTCGCTCCTACTATCGCTGCTGCTGCTGCTAGTAATCCTGGTGTCACTGGTGTCACTGCTGGTAGCGCCTTCATTCCTATTAGGGTCACAGCTAGCAACTGTAGCGTATGTTTCCGGGTAAGAAGGAGCCTCCTTCATTACGCTGACATCATTGCACGGCTTGCTAAAACCATGGGTGTAATAGGGAAAGGCACTGCAACGAGGAGGAACAGCAGCAGCAGCAGCAGATGCAAAAGGTAAGACATATCTATTTATCAAACCAGGATATTCAGACACTACAGACTCATCGGCAAAACTATGCCCATGCACTGCAGCAACTCAGGTTGAAATACAGTTGCATCGTTTACAAGGCTGGCTTTGGCATCTTGTTGCTTACACCTATGCACATGCGGGTACTCATGGTATAACAATCCCTCATCCAGACTTGCATATGGTAGGCACGAAGGCATCCATCTCCTTGACCCCCTGCATCCGGCACTTGTAGAAAGCCCAGCATCCTCCTCCAACTCCCCTATCTTGGCACAGCCGGTGCCCTCCTCATAGCGTGCTTGGTCGGTTCGACCTAGCAGCCCTCTTGCGGTTGCCGCACCTCAAATATTTGTTTACCCCATCTGGCTCTTTGCTACACTCACCCGCATTGCTGCCTCTTGAACCCCAAGCCCTTCATCGCAAACATCCCAGCAACAGCCACCAGCTCCATCCCCACGTAGAAGACCAGGGGGCGGTATTCTGCCTGCAGGTCTTCCCAGAGGTGACTCATGAAGGCCAAGCTGTGGTTGTAACCGGGTGAGAACTTCACATGAAGAGCTTCCTCAAGTTGGTTGACCATCTGAGCAGGGACATGACCTAGACCTTGTGCTGCCATCTCATCCCTGAACAATCAGATACAGCAAGCAGCAGCAGTACTTAGTCATAATTCCCCCACAAACGAAGCTTAGTGCAAAACTTCTGCCTATTGCCCATCATTGAAAAAGGTCGTGGCCGATGCATATGTCCTAAGGCGACACATTTTGTGATTTTCAGGGGAGCCAGGTGGGTCCTGCTGCAGACACTAAAGTGCCTTAGCTGCTTTTCTAACAACCCTGGCGTCTCCTAATGTGGCCATTTGATTCCATTCCCCTGTTAAGACATGACTCTCCCAATTCTATCGCTAACTCTCTCTTTTTCCAACTTCCAGATGAAATAGATCATGCATTCTGTTTATTCTGTAAGCCCTCTGGCAGTTTGCGATTTTGCGAGCATCCTGCTTATCTTGCAAGGCCCCTGACAGGCTTGACATGTATTGCAAATCTCCATCGCTGGCAGTCCATAGTATGGCAAACTGAAGTATTGCATGCTTGTTCTTACCTGGACCTGTACCAGAAGCCATAAGCCATTAGCTCCTCAACATTTCCCTTAAGGATGGTGTGGTAAGGTGCACCACGAAACCAAATGCTGAAGTATGACTTGATACTCTCATCGTCTGCATGCCCAGCTTGAAGCTGGACAAACCGGCTGAACAGCTGCATTGCTTCGAGACGGGAGGGTGCATGGACTTCTGGTCGTGCATTCCATTCATTAAAGCGTCTTCGAAACCAGAAGATGTAGAAGTAGGTTTCACAAACGACAAGGAATGCAGCAAGACTCCAGCGGTAGGCCCAAGCAAAATGCACGACAAGGGACAGGCTGTGGCACACCGCTGGCAAAGCGCCGAAGCATAGGGCTACTTTTAATGTCCAGGAGCCCACACGGACACTACTTGTTACAGCCTCAGAGGGCTTCATGAGTGCTAAATCCAACGGAGAACCTGGCTAGCATCTGAATATGGTTGTGAACGTCTGGCTAGAGGCCTAGGTCTGGTGAAACGCCCAGCAGAGCAAGGGCACACTGAACTTAAAGCAGTTCATTCTCGGCACAATCAGGTCGACATATAGAGTGCCACCTCCTTTAGCAAAGACAACAGAGCACCATTGGCATGAGACGCCCGTTGGGAGCCAACAGACTCAGCCCGGCAGGTATCCGGCACATCACAGCGGTACGTGAATGCTGCTAGTATAACACAATGTACTGCGCAGAGAGGTTGCAGGCTGCACAATAAGGTCGAGAAGGTCGGGATGCTGCACGCTTTTGAGGCTACGTCATGAGGACGTCTTGCATGAAGGGGTCAGTCAGCCGGTCGTCACCAAGCAGATCACACTTATCCACACTGGCCGCCGCCGGCGCCACCATGACGTGGCAAAAAGGACCAGAAGTGCCGGGGGCCGACAGGGCTAGGTACGATTGATCCCGAGACAAAGTTGACACTTCTAGAATGGTTTCTTCGGAGTAAGGTGGTGCACAATCTCAGGAGCTGACGTAGCCGGCAACAACCCAACAGAGTATAACCGCCGCAGTAGCGACGCAGGGCATGACCTATTGCATGATATGCCATAACAAAAGATACCATAAGCCCCGCACCTAAAGCTGATAACACGGTAACAGGCAGGTGGAAAAAAACACGGGTTGCTTGATTGCCTTCGGTATGCGACCATCACCTGTTCAGTGTAATAGTGTTACCTTTATCAACAGCTGCGCATCGATGCGCATCCTCACTCAGCCAGCGGCCAGCCAGCTCCAACCTCCTCAGTGGCGTTTTCCCTGCTCTTCATCAGACAGCATTGGCCCAGCTGCAGCAGGACAAAGAGGGGCCAAGTGCAACAGCATTAATAAGCGCTCATTGAACAACTGTACCTTGTTCCTTTTCATGATATGCCATTGATAGCAAAAAGTGCCACAGGCCCCGCACATCAAGCTGTTCCAATAACAGCAAGAGTGGAACAGAATATGGGTTGCATCTAGTGTACCTCCTCCAAAGCTGGATGCAGCGACAGCAATGGCCAATCAATCATGTGCAGGGTAAGCAACTCCAGTAGCGCCAGCAGCATATGGGCTCAAGCTGCCTTGGAAATCTATTAATGCTCTGTTAGTGTTCCAAGATAGGGGTTCCAGTTCATGCCTAGTACATCTGGCTTTTATACGGCTAGGATGGCATCAAGCCGTCCTAGCTTGGGTATCCCACCCTGCTTAAAAGACCATGGGAATTGGATGGTGAAGTCATGCATGCACTCCTGCACACCACCCAAAAGTGCACTTCAGTGTGTCTATATCCCCATCTAGTCCATTCTACTTAGCACCTCCCAATGCCTCAATTATTCACTGTCCTCCCTGCCGTGCACCCCTCTTAACCATGGCACTACTGCAGATGGTCCTCACACATATGCTCATATTGTACACGTATTGTACACATACACACATATGCGCATATTGTACCCTAGTTTACTAGTAAAAAGGCTCGGAGGACGGCCCAGGCAGACATCATGCTTGCGCATTCAGCGGCTCAATTCCACAGTAGAGGGGCGAACTAACCAAAAGAGGCGACAATAGGCAAGGGCATGTGAGTGTAGATTGGGTCAGGAGTGCAATACCCAAGCAGGAGCAACCATTTGCTGCATCCAAACCTTAATCATCCAAAGGCTGCCTGCCAATGCATGCTCACCTGAGCCTCACATCAAATGATGCATACTTCTTCACTAGGAAGGCCGGCACCTCACTCCGCAGCAAACAGGGCTCCCCATGGTACCTTGCGCCAGGCGTTAGCAGCAAAAGCAGGAGATGCATCAGCTGCTAATACAAGATGCAGCAGATCCAGCAGCATGTGTGTCAGAACCTGATTAGCACAAATCAAACAAAGGTGCCAGAAAGGCCTAGCAACAGACAGCACACGGTAGCAGAAGAGACAGCAGGGGGCAGATGGCAAGGGAAAGACATAAGAAGGCAGCATGTGGTGGCAAAGGAGGAAGAAGAAGGCAGGAAGTGGCTGGCATCAAAAGGTCCCAGGCTGGAATTCAAGACAGCAAGGGGTTGCTGCTGTTGTGTTGAATAGAGCTCAGAAAACGTGATTCACTGCTGTGATGCAGTGTCGTTTGTAGTTCAACATGCATACAAAACAACCATGTGCTTGCCTCCAAAGCAGCTTATTCACAAAACAGACCCACCCAGCCGATGTGGGCGTGCTGCACAAGCCGTGGCTTGAAACCTAAAATCAAAACAGCAACTAACCTAGTACAAGACAGGGCCATGACACATTAAACTACCTGGGAAAGGCTAAACTCTGCAGAGAGAGAAGGTGCTACACAGAGACAATGTATATCGACCTCAGGTATGTGGTTGAGGGAGCGCCCGCTTAGTGGGGTACATTTACACAATGCCCTTACGTTGCAGAACCCCTGCATGGGAATCAATTTGCACTTACCCAGCAGCACCCTCACCTCCCTCAGGTTGCAGAGACAGAGTCTTGCCACTTGTCAGCCTCACATGCAGGTGACCTGGAGCTCCAAGAATGTATGGGTGCCTGCAAAGCATGCAACTGTGCCAATAGGACTCACAGATGAAGAGAGCAGCAGGCAGAACCATCTGCCAAGGCTGTAGCACAACGGATGCCACCAGCAGCAAACGCAGCTGTCCACAGTATAAGTTGCAGCAGATGCATAAAGTGGGCCACATGGACCGTGTAGCTTATAATCTGATCACTGTGAAGGCCTCACCAAGGCAGCATGAGAAGCAAATCAAAACGAGGCACCCCTCTGTTTTGCCGTCATTATCACATCTCTTCATATGCCATAGCAAAATTGACATAGCCCGTGTATCTTGAGCTGTTCAGTAAACAGCAAGATGGAACAATGTACGGGATGTCTTCAGTATGCAGGCATGCCAACAAACGCTTAAGCATGAGGTCCAGCACATACCATGAGGCTAACACCTCTCAAACAGCGAAAGCTTGATACCTTACAGCATGACAGAAAGCATCAGAGCGTAATCCGGCAGTAGACACAGCTACCTTACATGAGCAGGATGGCTTTGCATGTTGTAGGTACTGAGGAGGTCCTGTACCAGGTGGCAACTGCAGAGCAGCTTCCCAAACCCAGCTTGAAAACGACCCACTATCTTTTGCCCCATGTGAAAGCCAGCAAACAGCTATTGTCAGTATGGATGATGCTTAAGCTCAGCTTAGAGCAGTCCATATCTACTGCTTGGCAGTGAGCGCTCCTGCGCGCTGCCTGCAGATAAGCTGCTGAGTGCTGGACGTCTAGTTGCTGCCAATCTCCACCCAAATTGTCAAGGGACAGTGAAGATGACAGCAAGAACACTCGGGGTATGACTGGCACTGCCAAGGGGTGACCCACCAGCACACCAGGAAGAGACCAAAAGACCATCAAGGGCAGTGCTGAAGTTGCGGAAGGGCTGACTGGTGCGACAAACATGCCTGGGGCGACATGGTCCCCCGAGCCAAGTACCAGGCACACCATGTGCCACGCGAAGAGAGTGAGAGTAGTAGGCGTGAAAAAGGTGAATCAGACGAGTCGGCGTAGAATGCTGCCTACCTCTGCATTTATTCTGTCTGCCACACGCCAGGATGTCTGCATGCGCGGCGATTGACTAGCCACGCGTTGGGTTGCAGGCTGGTGAAAACTCGGAGAGATATTGTTTGGATGTACTGCACTGATATCATGCCATCATAGAAGATGTTGTCATGGCATGATAAAACGTTGCGGATTCAGTATAGGACCCTGATCTTCCGCTCATCCTGGTTGGGAACTGTTGTTGAGAACAAGGGAAGCGGCACCGGCAAAAAAAGCAGCTTCCGCCAAGGCCTGGACAACGCAGTCGGATAGATGTGATGGTTCTTGTCAACATTCATGGCTACAGTGACGAATTCACCGATATCTCAGGAGCTGAGGGTAGTCCAGCTGTCGGCAGCCGTTTGTTCCCGAGGGTTTTAGGGGTTCGGGGCAGGCTACAGCCACAAGCGAGGTGCTACAGCCATCGAAGGCCTTCACTTCACAGTTCGCACTGCGTTCATACATAAGGCAGGGCCCTCTCATTGGTTCACTTATTGCATCCTGAAGCACCCACCTTTACGCCAATGCTGTGGGAAATGAGGCTGCAGCCCTTGGCAGTACGGGCACGCCACTTGAGGCGTAACATGACGTGATCCGTACCGAGTTTTTTCGACCGGTTAAGCGGCCCTTTGAAATCGTCGCGTTCTGGTCCTTACCTCGGCATTTCTCACTTCAAAACAATGGTATATGTCAGAATATGTTCACTTGCAAAAGCTCGAGCAGCTATTGCACGCTTGGACCTGCTTTGCGAAGGCTCCGCCATGTGCCCATTCCTAAACTGTTCTGGTTGGAGAGGTTAGAGTTGACACAAGCGGAAACCGCTCTGTAGAGCTTTCAAAACCGGCAGGTTACGTCATGTGGCCCGCGCGCAGCTCCGGATTTTGCCTGTAAACAGTTGCCTAATCACAGGCCAGAGTCTCGAGAGAGATGCCACCCGCAAATGCTTCCCACTATGGCGATATAACCCAGCAATGTATCGCCGTACATCGTATTAGATCGAAAACAGTTGATACAAACGAACATGGGCAGATCGAACCCCTGTTTGCTTCGGCCTTCAGCAAGCATGCCCGATGCCACCTACTGCCCGGCCCTTTCTTCTCAGGGTAGGCTGTCAAATCGACCCTGACAGCATCCACATATAGTCTTACAAAGTATCTAGGGTCGGCAGTCAGGCAATCAGCAGTGGCAGGCCGTTCGAATGACATTTTGTTAACCGGTCAAAAATGCCCTGTACGGTGGCCGTCATGAACCTCATCTGTGCAGCTAAATGGCCCCCACGCTCGATCAACAAGGAACGGAATAGTAGTCCGCTTACACCAATGATACGGGAAATGAGGCTGCAGCCCTTGGCATTATGGGCACGCCACTTGGGGCATAACAACCTCATGTGTGCAGCTGAGTGAAACCCAAGCACGATGCAAACCGCAAGGATTCTAGCTCACTTACACCAATGCTACGGGAAATGAGGCTGCAGCCCTTGGCAATATGGGCACGCCACTTGGGGCATAACAACCTCATGTGTGCAGCTGAGTGAAACCCAAGCACGATGCAAACCACAACCGAACGCTTCTAGCTCAGTTACGCCAATGCTGTGGGAAATGAGGCTGCAGCCCTTGGCACTATGGGCACGCCACTTGGGGCATAACAACCTCATGTGTGCAGCTGAGTGAAACCCAAGCACGATGCAAACCACAACCGGAACGCTTCTAGCTCAGTTACGCCAATGCTGTGGGAAATGAGGCTGCAGCCCTTGGCACTATGGGCACGCCACTTGGGGCATAACAACCTCATGTGTGCAGCTGAGTGAAACCCAAGCACGATGCAAACCACAACCGAACGCTTCTAGCTCAGTTACGCCAATGCTGTGGGAAATGAGGCTGCAGCCCTTGGCACTATGGGCACGCCACTTGGGGCATAACAACCTCATGTGTGCAGCTGAGTGAAACCCACGCTCGACCAATAACATCTAGAAATGCATTTAGACAAAGCAATAGCCCACTGATGAGTCCCTGTGGCGGGGGACTGTACGAAAGGCCTTTAGATCTGCCACATGCTTGTGGCAAGGGTCTGAAGGCCTCTGGGCTGCCAAATAAACAATTCATTCAGGCTGATAGAAATGGACAAAAGCCATCTGACATGATACATTACACCCGAGCGAAGCCTGACTGTACAAACAAACAAACAACATTTAAGGTGCGGCAGCCACAAAAGGGCTGCTAGGTCGAAACGACCAAACACACCACTGAACAGGCTTCAGTCAAGCATCAAGATACTGTCATAACACTTGCCCACCAACCACAACCATGGCCACCGTGCTCGGCAGTTCACTACCGGTACTACGACAGCAATGATCATTCAATCCTCTATCAATCCATTTGCTACACCATAGCCTTGCCCGTCTCAAACCAACCGCCCAAGCTCCAGAATGGTGCACTGTAGCCTGCTCTCCAAAGTCCACAGTACTACCCATAGTCCCCTACTACCCTGTACAATCAGTTGAAAGCAAAGCCAGTGCTAGAACTAACCTTGGTGAGACTGAGAGAGCGATAGCTGTGGGCCCTGCTGCCTTAGCAGCAGAATGCCACAAGGCCCAATAAACCCTCAACAACTTGCCCGAACCGAGTGTGTCTTAGATGAAGTCAATGCCAGGTCCAAGTGTATGGCAAAACCGCTGCACAATGACACGGCGTCGACCAGCCACGCAGAGTCACGACCAGGGGGCGCTATCTGTATGCCACTGCTGCACTCACAGCTCCAGGCAACCGTAGCAGCTCTGTCCGGCTAAACCCTGCCTCTGTTGCCCATTCTTGGAACTCCTGGGAACAGCATAAGCAAATACATCTTGAAATTTGTGTGCTGTGCTTTTGCACGCAGCTGCAGCTCTGTGTGTATGATTACATTTCATGATATGCCATAGCAAAATGTGGCATAGGGCCCGCATGTACCTCAAGCAAGGGGGTCACAACAACAACACCAAGGTGGAATAGAACCCGGGTTGTCTTTGGCATGCAAGCATGACAACATATGCCTAGACATGAGGTCCAGTTCTCTGTGTAAATAATGACCCATTTGGAGGGGTAGACATCCCCGATGCAACAACCTCGGGGATGTCTACATCGGGGATGTCTACCCCTCCAAATGACCCACTATGGAGGGGTGGACATCCCCGATGCAACAACCTCACTGCTATCCTAGTCCTTATAGGTGATATCGCTTGCCTGTGGAAGTGCACCTGACTGTACTTCCATAATGTATTGCTGCAGTACTGTACAGGACTACTTAAGGGCAAGCTGCAACCTTGAAGATATTGCAATGATGGGAGCTCACCACACACACAAGTAACTGCCCGGCCATACCAAAACATCGCATCCAAAGTACACTCTAAATCATGGGTCTCAACTCATAACCCTACTTCCCAGTTTGAAGAAACAAAAAACATTAGTTTTAGTTTCCTCTGCTTCCAGCCAAGGCAGTGGAGCTGCAGCAGCCTCATCACCTAGTGAATGGCTGTAGCATGTCTGAGGCTGACTGGTGGCATAAGCTCATTACATAGTACATAAATGCACGCTCCACTCCTGGGCAAGCCGTTGCAGCCAAAACCCACGAGCAACATGCTCATCGGACCCCCTTTCCGGCACAGCAGCTGGCTGGAAGTGGCTGCCGGATTCGCCATCCCTCTACTTTCTGCTCTCCACACACTAACAAACAAACTGGCTGGAGCCACATCACGGCCACTGCACAGCTGCAAAGCTGTGCTTTAATCTATCTTACATAGCTTCTCGCTGCTGCTAGGAGTCAGTCCACCCCCACCCCACACCCAACCTCCCCTTCCCCACTCGCTAGTGACGTGAAAATGGGATGATGGAGCAAGAGTCTTTTGGTGGAAGGAGTCCGGGAGGGGGGGGGTCTATTGTTCAGGAGCTGATTCCTGATGTGTTGCTCACCTTGAAGGTGTAGTCATAGGAGTTCTCTGCCTCAAACTCCAGCAGCATGTTGAGGGACATCCCTAAGCCCCAGCAGTTAGCTCTGCGCTCATCATCTATCATGGCGTCCAAGGCAACAAAAGCGCCACCAGGGGGCAATGCACTATAAGCCTGCACTGGAATAGAACACAGCAGGACTGGGGTTTCGGGTTTAGGGTTTAGGCTGTCTTCTACTGTGATTTAGGGTCTAGGGTTTATGCTGGAGGTAGCAGCTTAAGGGAGGTAGTTCTGCTGGAAGTGGGCCACACCTTGCAGTAGCAGCAGGGTAGGGTTTTAGCCCATAATGTTTAAACCCAGGGTGGGTGAACAGTAGTGGCCTGGACTGCTGGCCGCCAACATGCAAGACACGTAGCTATGCATGCTGATTCAGTCAGTGCGCTCCCTGCGGCTCCAGGGTCACTAGGGCCTATTACTATGCTTTAGTTTGTTCATTTGCAAATTTCGCTTCCTCAGCCAGCTTATATACCTAGCGGGGCCAACGGTTTTAGATACGTCAGCACCTCAGGTAACGTCTTTGATGTAACGCAGTTGATCTACTAAGTGCAGTATCGCATCACGCATGGGTTAATCCATCCGAGTAACTACCAGGGGTTTAGAGGCACACACCTGACTTTGTCCTAGGTTTCCAGCCAGCCACTACTTTGCCTTTGCTGAAGTCGTCGTCGACATGGGCTGTGTAACTCATGAGCAGCCTACAAGTTGCCTGAGTTCATTGCTAACAAGGGCTTAAGCAGATGCAATAGTGAACTAGCAATCTGCAGCGCAAAACCCTAGGTCACATTATGTGCCTTTCCAAAAGGCATCCGACTGCAGTAACGTCACATGTTCCCCCGCAGTTCTCACATTATTTGGGCTGATGCCTTGGCCTCCATAGGATTGCAAAGCCTCCTGGGCGCTGCATTTGCCCTGCCTACTTTAATGATCCCTGCTGCTCACCTTGCGTACCAGCTCCTTCTTCTTGTCCAGCCCCCAGTCATGTAGTATCATGCTCATAGTGATCACATCAGATGGAGGGAGTGCAGCAGCAGCAAAGATGTCAAGGTCAACAACCTGCCACCACCAACAACACCACAACCAGCAGCAGCAGGGTCAGCCCAGTCTAGAAAGTACGGGAGGTTTAGTTGTGCTTGATTCGGCCTTGCTTAGTACCGGTAGTTAAATTTTCATTAGTCAACCTTGCTTAGTAGAATGGGCCCTCATTCATACATGATCATAAGCAACCTGGAACCTGCTTGTCTGCGCAATCAAGCTTCTAGCTACAAGTCTTCAACAACCCTATGCTTCGTGTAAGCTTTGCAGCATTGCGGTCTCAAAGCTCACATTACCTTTGCACAGCACCCCTAATCTGATGTTACGAGAGCTAGGGTTCAGCACCGTTACATCAGCTGAGATACATACATTGCACCTGCTCAAGGTACACTTTCATGCATGTGGAAGGGCGTTAATGTGTTATGTGCGTGCCTCTTCAAAATTCACAGACCCCATTGTCATAGCCTGGCAGGCACTGTCTTTGGGTCCATCCAATGGTGTGTTTGGTGGGGTAATCATTGTTACATTTCATAATATGCCATAGCAAAAAAGCGCCAAAGGCCCCACACCTCAAGCTGTCACAAAGATCAGCGAGGACCTAGCAGCCCTCTTGTGGTTGCCAGACTTCGTTGTCCCTTACCTTGACTCTGTCTTGTAGCCCCCATTGTGCAATGTGTTTTCCCGCAGCTGAATGCACAGCAGGCAGGTCATATGTGGTAGCTGTCATATGAGGGTGAGCAGCGGCCACACAGCAGCACAAGGTACCAGCAGAACCACCAAAGTCACCCAGGGTATGGTAGCCTGAGAAGTCAAAGCCCTCAGCAAATGCCTGGAAGTTTGCTGCAGCACCAGAAGGGAGATAGAAAGGCATGACCACGTTAGATCTCAGGATAAACCGCAGAGCACATTGTGTCGGCTTGGAATAGTGATGCCTCATTCATTGTGAACTGCCCTTCCCTTCCCAGTTATCAAAGCCAACCTTGCACTATGTCTGGAAAACAACCTCCCCACATATCTCCCCCCGCCCTCTCCTTCTTCTTAGCCGCGCCATGCTGCTCACAAGCCCCTGCCCTCCCTTGGTCCTTCCCTTGTCCCCGCCCTATCCTCCAACTGGACCTCTCCTCTCCCCACCCCTCCTCCCTGCAACCCCCCCCCCCACATACACCCTCTCCCTCTCCCTCCTCCATGTTCCCTTTCCCCTCCTCCCTACCCACTCCTCCCTTTTTCCATTTCTTCCCCCCCTCTGCTCCTTCCTGCTCCTCTCCTTCCCCCTCCCTCCCCAGCACTTGCCTTCCTCGTTCCCTCTTCCTCCTCCCCTCCTCCTGTTACCGCCTCCTTCAGCCTTTCTCCCCCTCCCTCACCCCTCTAACTTCCCAACCTTGCCCTCCTTCTCCTGCTTTCTCTCTAAATCCCCCTTTTCAACTCCTGCTACCCTCCCTTCCCACCCTCCTTTCCCTCACCATCTGCCCCATTCTTATCCTTTCCCTCTCCTTGTCCCCAGCTCATATTCCTATGCCATTTCCCCTTCTCCCCTGCCCCTCCCTATTCTCCTTTACCCCATGCCTCCCTCGACCTTTCTCGCCTTTGCTCTCCTTCCCCTCCCAACGGGCCCCTTCGCCCAACCCCCCAAACATTCTGAAGGATAGCTGATAGCTTGACCATTTTGAAGGATAGCTGTAGCTGATGCTCATTCTCATAGCCTTCATTTCTAAACCCCTCGCCCTCCCCCCACGCCCTCTTTTCCCGCTTTAGCCCATGCTGGTCATTGGTGGCATCTGTGTGGCCATGGTCCACATTGGAACCCCGCAACCCCCAACCCCTCGCCTCGTCCTTATCCTACGTCTTCCCGACCCCTGCTACTGTACCAACCTTCTAAACCCCTTCCCTCCCCGCCTGTTGCCGTCCTCGGCCCTCCCCCCCCCCCCCAATTGCAGAGCCCCCAATGCAGCCCCCAACACACGCCCCTCTCATGCCCCCCACCCCCCACCCCCCGCCCTGTCCACCCCCTCCACCTTGCCAAAATCTTCCACCGGTTCGTACACTTGACGCTTTATATCACTAACCTTTTTCCAGTAGCTTATCTTAACTCTTATCAGTTAGCCCCCAGCATCCCAAGGGGTCCTCCTCATTTGCTCGCACCGATCTCTGTTCAAGCCTGAACCCAGCCGTCCTTCACCCATCCCCCAATCTCTTCCCCGAGCAATTAAATCCAACAGCCCCTTGCACCCCTTCTTGGCCCTCAAACATCCCCCCCCCCAACTCCCTCCCACCCCCCCTCCCCCCACCCTTTACCTTTATTTGCCCCAGTCATCCCTAGTGCAAACTCCTCTGTTGCCTCCTCAACCCCTGCTGTTCCCCCATGAAACACATCCAATACATTCTTAACCAGCTGAGAGGCTTCAGGAGGTTGAACCCCACTACGCAAGGTCTCTTCTAGGAACAGAAACTGGGGGTAAGATCTGCAGCAGCAGCAGCAGCAGGGTTAGAAAGGACGATATGGTCAGCAGGAGGCCATAGCAGATATGAGGATTGTTGCCACACTCACTCTCTTTGTGCCATGGACTGGAATCTGACATGACACTGCTGCAATGTAATCTACATATTGCAGGGATCCCCATGCCTGTTCACAAGATGCTGCTGATCATCCTGGTGGAAATGCCTTCTACACTTTGCTGTCCATTCTCATGACCTATAAGTTCTCTTGGCAAGGCACAACAACGGCTAACTATGCTTGCAAGATGCCACCCAGTGTGGCTAGTACATCTCCTATCTACCCCGAGTGTCTTGACAGTCAGCCGTCTGGTGTTGTTGGCAGGATTTATAGAGCCTCACCTGTTGTGGTTTATGAGGGCAATGCCTCCGATGTATTCAGGGCTTTGTCTACTGAGGTACCGCTCCCCATCTGGTGTGTTGGAGTACAGAGCAGCTGAACCCTCACCTGCACATGCAACCATACAAAACCACAACCACAATGACTTACTGTTCCATCCCTTTACTTTTCTCTCCTCTTTTTACTTTCCTGCCTTTTGCCCTCAATTCCTGCAGGAAAGTTTCCCCAGCCTTCCAGCCCTTCTTCAACATTCCCCCATGTCCTCTTTCCCTCCATCTAACAAGGCCGGGGATGGGATGGATGGAACATTAAGATAAGGGTTTAGCCTCCCATGCCCACTGCCCAAACAGACACAAATGAGAGGTACTGGGCTCCTTGTCAAGGAAGCTTGTGTGCAATGATCTAGCCTGTGCTCAAGACTGGCCAGCCAGCTCCCAAATTGCCAAGTTCATTGCACCGCCCAAGCATTTTATTGGATGGAGTGCTAAATATGCTAGTCTGGCATGGCAGTCATGGTTACAAGGACCATGCAGGGCAAGAAGGTGTCAAATCATGTGGGTTTAGGGGTTTAGGGTTTAGCCTTTCCATACCCTGCACATGCTTATGATGTGTGTACAACCTCAGGAAGTTCCCATTGCCCCTTCCCTAGGTAGCAAACCAGCCAGTACCACCTTATGGATCCCAGAGGTTGCAGTTTCTGCTAGTGGCCGGACTTCAAGGTCTGGACTTTACCCTTCGGTGACTAGTCAAGGCGGTTTTATGAAGCAGCCCAACGCTGCAAGTTGGGGTTGGACTGCAAGGCCTGGCAATGCCCAACGAGGTTTTGGGTGGTCTTGCCCAACCTGCTGGACCTCGTGTTAGGCATATCTCATGGTTGCCTAGATAGACAAGGCATCCCGTATGTATTGCTGCACTTCGCTGTTTCTGTAACAGGCTTGAGCTTCCGGGCCTATGGTATTTTGCTATGGCATACCATGAAATGTGTTTCTGACCAAGGAGGACCCGTAAAATATTAAAACCCACCTGTCCTGCTGAGACAATCTAGGGAGACCAGGAGGTCCAGGAAGTCAGTTGTACCTCTGAACCCTGGGTCTGCTTTCAGGCCTAGCTTCGCAGATACTGCTGTGGCACTTAAGCCTTGTGTGCCTGCAGCAGAACGGGAGCATCATGTGATTAAATGTGTAGGGCAACGCCTCAGGAGGACCTGCTTACTATGCAAGGGGACCTCATGGCTGGTGGAGACCTGCTTGTAGAGCAAAGGGCGGTTCCAGAGGTATCTTACCTGACTTAGAAGCTTCATGCAATGCCGTGAAGAGATCTAGCTTGACTGCTGTTGAGAATGTGCGCGAGAGCTGGTACGCTCGGGAGAGCTCTAAGAAGCGTATTACGGCTGGACTGTCACTGGTGCTGGCGAAGGCGTTGCAGCGACTTGGTAGCATGATATGGTGCTAAACAGCGCTTGAAATGGCAGCAGTGCAAACCTGCTGAGATGAGATGTTGAAAAAGCTACGTGCCAGAGTCGTAGATCGCATGCCCCCAACAGCAAACCGACTGTCATATAAACTAGCTTAATAAAAGATATTCGATGGCCATTTGAGAAGCAGTAATCCCTTCTGAATGCCAGAGAGGCAGTCTAAAATCAACACTTCAACGGCCAACTTCTGTGTTACGTCACAAGTTACACTGAAGTTACACCATGAGTCAGCATCTCTTCAATAGCAGTCTTCATTGACTATTCCTGTGAAGTTATCAGACATGGATCCTCCTGTTCAACTGAGTACCAGGGGGACACGACAGCAAGAGAGTGAGGGGACTCTCTCAATACTGGTTCAGGTTCCCCGCATGTTCCCCCGATTACCAAATGGCCTTGTCAAACGCCGCTGGCACTGCATACTGGGCTGACACTCCAAAACTGCCATGAAAACACAGTATAGTCGAAAATCTGCCTCCTTCTATCCTCTGCATTCCTTCAGTCTTCTCATCCTCCTTAACCCCAAGCTCCCGTCCTGAATTGCAAACGTGCCATCCAAACAGGACTGAAGCAGATGATCACTATGACACAGCAGCAAGGCCCAAAATGCTTCTGCACCACTGCTCCACTCCTATGCCAGCGCCGGTTGTTTCGCCGCGCGCGTTGTTCCCTGCCGCAGCTCCGGCTTGTCCTGGATGTCACAAGCCACAACAACCAATCACCCCTCCTGAGACGGCCAGCGTGTACATACACCTACTAAGGTGCATGCCTAACAGGCCCAATCCCCTAATAACTAACTTTTTCTGTATAGACCCCTACTCAGGTACTGAGCATCCCGGCCTAGCAGCTCTGTTGCGGTTGCCCCACCTTGATTCTTTATTTGAGCAACAGCTAATGCCAATCGACCATCAATTTCCACTGATGCTGTGCGCAGGTAGCAGCTTCCCCATACAGAGTTGCCTCACCACCATCCCTGCCCAGCCAGTACTTAGTGCATCAGCATGCGGAAGCCCGCCCTCAATTATGACGGGACAACACTTTCTCAAGGATGTATCAGACCATTACAATAGTCAGCATCTTTACAACACAACACAAGCCGCATTACAAGCATGCCAACGGAGGTGTAAATCAGAAAAAATGCACACAGGCACACTCAGCCTGCATAATGCAGCCTCAAGTCCCCCAGCCAATTCTGCATAGAGCAATGACAGCTAATCCAGCAACCCTCAGTACAACCACACCGACAACAGTGCCTGCCTGACAGTGTAATGTCCAACTTAATCAAGGCAAACCCTTCCATCTCATGCACTGTGAACCATGCACTCTTTCTGGCTGCACAAAGACAGTTTACAGCGTGACTTAGCTAGTACAGCACCTGAACTACAGATCTTCATTCATCACCCCAAACCTGCAATTACTACAGCTAGCTAGCTGCCCATCATCCCTTCCTGCCCAACCTTGCAATGCTGGCATTTTCACCCACGTCGCCCACCTCATGTCGGACGGATGCATAATAATGTCTCCACACTGGGAGACCACGAAGTTTGTAAACCTGCAGAGGCTTAGTGGAAGGCCAACCATGCAAGTGTAAGTGGGATGCTGCTGCTTATGGGGCTGCAGGAACTGAAATTGTTGTATACCAGATACCATCAGATCTACAACAAGTTTAGCTCTTGCAGCCCATAAGCAGCAGGCTGCCATGTACACACAATTTGCCCATTGTAAGCCTTCCACAAAAGCGTGGAGATTCTATGCCGGCATGTACCTAGCACTTATGCCTGGATCACTGCAGCAAGATGCATTACCAATGTCATGCTCCGATGAGGAAGGAGACAGCAGACCATTTTGATAACCTTGGGCCCGCTGCTTCTGGCTTGCCTAGCAGATTGGTAGTGAAAACAACAGCAAGCTCACAGCCATGATATCACACATTCCTGTGCCCCCATTCAAAAACAGTGCAATCCAACCGCGGGACTAGCCACTGCTGCGCGGAACACAGTTGTGATAAAGAAACATCAGGCCTGCTTGACAGATCAGGCATGATAGACTGGATGCGCTACACAGGTCACAAAAAGACTCAGATGCAAAACTCCAAAGCAAACGGAAGGGCAGGTCCTTACACTACGTGGGGATAGGGCAGTGCACATCTTGGGGGATAGGGCAGTTGACCTATCACTTGAACCCTGTGATGGTTAGCTTGATGTGAATGCATACGTCCTCCTGCAAGTAATTCTCTCGTCGCAACGCTTCTTCTGCTTCTGCCCAGTTCCCAGGCAGGTCTCCCAAGCCAAGTGTATCCGACACATCGTACCAGTCTCCGCATTCTTCACCGAGCACGGCATATCGGTAGTCAAATTGCTCGCTGTGTACGATCTCCCTCTCCCATCCCTCAACCACCAGTGAACACTGCATGCAGGTCCGACCGAAAGCATTGATGCAGCTCCTGGTGGTGGTTACCCATTCCACAGAGCAGGCCAGAGTCACGCTATTGTCCGTTTCGTCGCGTTCCGCACGCAGCTCCAGCTGCAGCTCTCGCCCCTGCCACCTGACCGAGCTGCTGGTAAAGTACCCATTCTCATTCACATTCGCGTCTGCGTACATCTCCTGCAGCGTCTCCATGTCCACCACCATAGGTATGGTCAGGGAGGTGATGCAGGAGGCAGGACGAGCTTTCCGCATATAGTCAGGTAGGCTGAAGCAGGCCCGTTTGCCCCAATCGCTCTGGATACCAGCTGCTGCAATGCCTGTCGCTGTACAAAGGTCCGTGGGGCTTACACACTCCAACAGCCAGCTGTTCCGAGCTGCCATCAAACTAGTCAGGTAGGAGGGGGTGCAGTGGGGCAGCCGCAGCAGCTGTGCAAGCTCCTTCTTCTGCTCCTGTGTTGTGCTGGAGTTGCTAGCTAACCAGTAGTCTATGGTGAAGAACACCGTGTCTTCTGAAGCCACCTTAGTGCGGGAGTCTGCAATGAGCTGCTTCAGGGCTGAACAGGGCAGTTGCAGCAGCTGCTGTCGAACGGGCTCGGCACGCTTCTCAGACCAGACAAGATCCAGGTCTCCTAAGATCTGCTGGACCTTGTCTCCTGCTGCCTGCTTCAGCTTGCTGTGACAGGGTAGCTGCTGGCAGCTGTCAGGAAGGGTGAACACCTCCATTGCTGTGTCCCATTGCAGGCTGGCCTTGGGGATGCTGCTGATGCTGTTGCAAATGGCTGTGCTGACTGGCAGGACATTGTAGGCATCTGCAAGCTGGAGGAGTTGGAGCTGCTGCTGCTGGCTGAGCTTGCTGAGGTCAGCGCCTTTGTTGTACATGGTCTTGATCAGGGCTTCGCCGATGGCAAGCTGGCCGGTTGGAACCAAAAGCTCCACCTCAGGCTTCTCACCCCAGTTCTGCAGCTGCATGCGGTAGGAAACGACGCAATGAGCGCTCATAATGTTGCAGCAGTGAACTGCCACTGGTCAATGCCAACTCATAACACCCCTACTTACAATCAGTGGCCAGTAGCTATTCGCTAAAGCAGTTGACATTTGATGCGGAGAACTCTCCCGGGCGACAACTTGGCGTACCTTTGCCTGAAAGAATTTGCTCATGCCCCACAGCACAACTTTGTGGGCAGGAAGAGAGATGTGCGGCTGATCTACACGGCATCGCTTCGCTTGTCGGCTGGCCCTTTGCTTGGATGGTACCTCCGGAACCTCCTCTTTGATGACTATGGTTATGTCTGACAGGTAGCCAGTACTTTGCAGTTCCGCATAGTCGGGAAGTAGATCGCAGTTTGTGTTCAGGTTTTTGGTGCTTTCCATAGGAAGTAAGGCGTTAACCTGGCTTTTCTGGAATAATGGCAAACGGCCAATAGCAAAAGCTCTTCTCGTTAGTGGGGAGTGATTGAATAACTCCGTATGGGCTAGCGCTGATGGTTATCACCAGGATCGAGCCAGACAAGCCAGACTTGCCCGCAGACGGCCACTTCCAAAATCGTTTGAAGCCTCAGAAACTAGACAATAGACAGCAGGGCAACAGAGTACAACTGCTCAAGCTGTCGCGTCAGTGTTACTTGGAGTGACATTTGAACTGAACTGGGACAGTTTCCCGCCTCCAGTTTCCTGCTGCAAAGTGCAAGCTGTCTGCCGCAATCAGAAGTCCCTGGCACACCTTGGCACGGTCGAATCGTGAACTAGCTGATCTATTGATCAAGATCAGGTCCACCCAGTTGTTCTTCACGACCATCTAATATCCCGCCATGCCAAAATACTCACATGAGCACGGTAACATGCTCTGGAACGGGATGCAACAGTGAATTGCAGCAAAGAGGCTCCAATTACGATTACATTATGGCCCCTCAAAGGGTGCGCCCGTACGGAGCCAACCTAGGCTCCATGGGCAGAAATACTGGAACCTGGTCCATCAGTTAAGTGACTGTCTCAGCAATATCACCTCTTGGTCCAGAGGAAAAGGTATCAAAAATACGACCTTGCCATTCATTGAATAGTGACAAATCAAAGTAAGGATTATAGGATTTTTTGCGACAGCTTGAGGTGCGGGGCCTATGGCACTTATTGCTATGGCATATCATGAAATGTAATAATGATTATAGTCCTCACATTCCTCCGACCTCCGAAACTCCATGGATTCATAATCAAACTTTGCAACTTGGAAACGTGGCTCTTGATCCATGAACAATCTCACGTTGTCTGCATGTCTACATGCTTCATTGTAGGCATTCAAAAATAAAGTGTACCTCGTCCTCAACCACTGTGCGGGAACATAATGAACATACACGATGCTGCCTTGGCAGTTTGGGACAAGCCCTCAAGTACCTCCCAGTTTCAATAGCAAGATGGTGTGCACCAGTACGAAACAATTACACAACTTTGTGCAGGATGGGGCGCACTCTCAGTCAACAGACTACCTTGCAGACCCAAGACATGCTGACTCTATCATTGTTACACAGAAACATCCCAGATGGTCTTGCAGTTCCACTTGAAATACAAGAAGTACAGCTTTCTCTAATCAGCCCATAAGCAGCAGAACCGGACATACGGTACACCAGCGGTCTCCCAGTGTGACACCACGTCCCCCGGCATGTAGCTGGCCCACTGCAACAAGCAAACCTAACAACATTTAACTTTGACAGCAGATGGAACAGCTGACCTTGGATGCACTGCTTTCCCTTGCCCAGCAGATTAAAGACATACCATAGCACGCTCATACCGATGATGACGCAAAGTCCTGTGCCCATTCATCCACATTAACGAGGCGCTTCCTACTGCTAGACGTCTCAATTTGTGGATAGCATAAACATCATACCCAATTTGGCAATGCAACCATGGGACTAGCAACTGCTGCGTAGCAGTCTCAATTTGTGGATAGCATAAACATCATACCCGATTTGGCAATCCAACCATGGGACTAGCAACTGCTGCGTAGCACACACTTGTGAGCATGCAACAACAGGCCTGCTTGCAATTCAGGCATGGCAGCCTGCCTGTGCTACATGTCACATCTGGGCTATGATGTAAATCTGCAACAGCAGCACCTGGGGGTCCTTATGTAGCTGGGACAGACGGCATTGCACTTTTGCTTGAGTGGACCTATCACTTAAACCCTGTGACAGTCACCTTAATGTGCATGCATCCATCCTCCTGCAAGTAATTCTCTTGGCGCAACATCTGTTCTGCATCTGCCCAGTTCCCAGGCAGGTATCCTAAGCCAAGCGAATCCGACACATCGTACCCACCACCGGAGCATTCACTGACCACGGCATACTTGTGGTCAAACTCCTCGCTGTGTACGATCTCCCTGTCACCTCCCTCAACCACCAACGAGCCCTGCAGACACGTCCGGCCCCTAGCATTGTTGCAGCTGCTGGTGGTGCTTACCCATTCCACATTACACCCCAAAATCACGGTATTATCCGTTTCGTCACGTTGCGTGTGCAGCTCAAGCTCCAACTCTCGCCCCTGCCACTTGGCTGAACTCCCAGTAAAGTAACCATTATCATTTGCATCTGCTCCTGCAAACATCGCCTCCAGTGTCGCCATGTCCACGACTATAGATGTCGTCAAGGAGGTAATGCAGGAGGAAGGACGAGCATTCATCCTCATAAGACTAAGTGTACTGGAGCACGCCTCTTTGCCCCAATCACTCCGAGGACCTGCTGCTGCAATGGCTGCCGCTGTGCATAGGTCTGTGGGGCTTACACACTCGAACAGCCAGCTGTTGTGAGCTGCCATCAAAGTGGTCAGGTAGGAGGGGTTGCAGTGGGGCAGCCGCAGCAGCTCCGCAAGCTCCTTCTTCTGCTCCTGTGTGGTGCTGGGGTTTTTTGCTAACCAGTAGTCTATGGTGAAGAACACCGTGTCTTCTGAAGCCACCTTAGTCCGGGAGTCTGCAATGAGCTGCTTCAGGGCCGAAAAGGGCCGCTGCAGCAGCTGCTGCCGAACGGGCTCGGCACGCTTCTCAGACCAGACAAGCTCCAGGTCTCCTAGGACCTGCTGGACCTTGTCTCCTGCTGCCTGCTTCAGCTTGCTGTAAGAGGGTAGCTGCTGGCAGCTGTCAGGGAGGGTGAAGACCTCCATTGCTGTGTCCCATTGCAGGCTCGTCTTGGGGATGCTGCTGATGCTATTGCAGATGGCTGTGCTGACTGGCAGGACATTGTAGGCATCTGCAAGCTGGAGGAGCTGGAGCTGCTGCTGCTGGCTGAGCTTGCTGAGGTCAGCGCCCTTGTTGTACATGGTCTTGATCAGGGCTTCACCAACGGCTAGCTGGCCGCGTGGAACGAGGAGCTCCACCTCAGGCTTCTCACCCCAGTTCTGCAGCTGCATGCGGCAGGAAACAATGCAATGAGCGCTCATAATGATGCAGCAGCGGACTGCCGCTGGTCAATGCCAAGTCATAGCACCCCTAGCTACAACCAGTGGCCAGAATCTATTCGCTAAAGCAGTTGACTTTTGATTTCAAACGCCCTCCCGGAAGACAACTTGGCATACCTTTGCCTGAAAGAATTTGCTCATGCCCCAAAGCACAACTTTGTGGGCAGGAAGATACATCTGCGGCTGATCTACACGGCATCGCTTCGCTTGTGGGCTGGCGCTTTCCTTGCATGGCACCTCCGGAAGCTCCTCTTTGATGACTATGGTTATGTCTGACAGGTAGCCAGTACAGTGCAGTTCGGCGTAGTCGGGAAGCAGATCACAGTTTGGGTTCAGCTTCTTGGTGCTCTCCATAGGAAGGAACGCTTTAATCTGGCATTTATACAGTACTTGTAGACGACCAATAGCAAATGCTTGCTCCTCTCGTTAGTCGGGCGTGATCGAATTGACTCCTACAGGCTACGGCTTGATGGTTATCGCCAGGGTCAAATGAACACTTCCTAGCCAGACTTGCCCGCAGCCGGCCACTTCCTAGGAGTGTGGTAGAAACGTCAGAAACTAGACAATACATAGCAGGGCAACTCAGTACAACTGCTCAAGCTGTCCAGTCACCGGCCGTCACTTGAAGTGACATTTGAACTGAACGGGACATTCAGACCCTTCAGTTTCCCGCTGCAAGCTGTCTGCCGCAATCGAAGCCTAGCACGCCTTGGCACGGTCATATCCTGAACTAGCTGACCTATTGATCAAGATCAGTTGTTCTTCACGAACCATGTAAGCCAGCTATTGCCAATTACTCACACGAGCCCGCTGCCGTTGCAAGTGGGCTTGGACCATCTTTGCCACTCTCAATCAGAGAGTGGCAATTTTCATTGGACCCAATTGACTGCTGCCGGCTCTACAGCACGGTAACATGCTACGGAAAGGTACTAGTGCAGCAGTGTATTGCAGCAAAGAGGCTCCAATTACCGCAGTTTAGTGTCCAGCATGGCGCGTACTCTCAGTCAACAGACTACCTTGCAGACCCAGCACATTCTAACTCTGTCATCGTCACACATATATTACCCCAGGAGTTGAAGTTCACTTGATATAAGAGGTACAGCTCTCGCAGCCCATTACCAGCAGCAGAACCCGAGATACAACTGTGGTCTCCCAGTGTGACACGCACTCCCCCCAGCATGTACCTAGCCCACTGCAACAAGCCTAACAATACCTAACTTTGATAGCAGATGGAACAGCTGACCTTGGATGCACTGCTTTCCCTTGCCCAGCAGATCGGTAACATAACATAACAGACATTTAAGGCGTGGCAACCGCAAAGGGCTGCTAGGCCGAAACGGCCGACAAGGACCAACAACGGCAAACACACCATTGGATGGATCCAAAACACAATGGATTCCAGACCACCAAGTAAATGGATACCAAATGAACCAGGTATTCATCTAAAGCACTTCAACCAGTTCATCGCCGGTAATGAAGACATAGCACGCTCATACCGATGATCACTTAGAGTCCTGTGCCCCCATTCATGCACCTGAACTAGAAGCTTCCTACTGCTACACATCCCAATGCGTGGACGAATAAACATCATACTCAATTTTGCAACTCAACCATGGGACTAGAAACTGCTGCGTAGCACACACTTCAATCAATCAATCAAAACGCAAAACCAGCTCTGCCAAAAGGTCACTCAAGACCAAGCAGCACACGACCCCTGATGAAATGAAGTTGCACGACCCCACGCCGGCCAACCATATGGATACCCCCCATACAGGCAAACCACATGCCACATAAAACACTGTGGCATAGAGTTAAATTCAGATGCAACGGCGAGCATGCCAAGAGGGGTATTGAACTGGAGCCCTGAACGACGGAAACATGGGTAGAGGAGATCCCCCCAAGTAAAGCAAAACCCTGATGGGAGCTGCTGCTGGCTCCCACCAAAACAAGTCGACCTACTGCTGCTGCAACTGCTGCTGGCTCTGGGAAAGGTAATGAGTAGCACACACTTGCAATCATGCAAACAGCAGGCCTCCTTGCAATGGCAGGCACGGCAGAGTCATGTGCTACATAGGATACATACGGCCACTGATGTAGATTTGAACAGCAGCACCTGGGGGTCCTTGTATAGCTGGGACATACGACACTGCACATTCGCTTGAGTGGACCTATCACTTGAACCCTGTGATGGTCAGCTTAATGTGAAGGCATCCGTCCTCCTGCAAGTAATTCTCTTCTCGCAACATCTGTTCTGCATCTGCCCAGCTCGCAGGCAGGTCTCCTAGGCCAAGCGAATTCGACACATCATACCCATTACCCCATAATTCACCGACCACGGCATCCTTGTATTCAAACTCCTTGCTGTATGCGATCTCCATGTCCCCTCCCTCAACCACCAACGAGCCCTCCAGACACGTCCGACCCCTAGAATGGTTGAAGCTCCTGGCGGTGCTTACCCATTCCACAGAGCAGCCCAGAGTCACGGTATTATCCGTATCGTCACGTTGCGCACGCAACTCCAGCTGCAGCTCTCGCCCCTGCCATCTGACCAAACTGCCAGTAAAGTAACCATTATCGTCCGCATCTGCATCTGCATACATCTCCTCCAGTTTCGCCCTGTCCACGATCATAGTTGTCTTCAGATAGGTAATGCAGGAGGCAGGACGAGCCTTCGCCATCAGACCAGGTAGGCTGGAGCACCCCTCTTTGCCCCAGTCACTCCGAGGACCTGCTGCTGAGACAGCTGCTGCTGTGCAGAGTTCTGTGGGGCTCACACACTCCAATAGCCAGCTATTCCGACCTGCCATCAAAGTGGTCAGGTAGGAGGGGGTGCAGTAAGGCAGCCGCAGCAGCTCAGCAAGCTCCTTCTTCTGCTCCTGTGTCGTGCCGGGGTTTTTAACTAACCAGTGGTCTATGCTGAAGAACACCGTGTCCTCAGAAGCCACCTTAGTCCGGGAGTCTGCAATGAGCTGCTTCAGGGCCGGAAAAGGCAACTGCAGCAGCTGCTGCTGCTGCTTTTCGGCATGCTTCCCATACCAGACAAGCTCCAGGTCTCCTAGTACCTGCTGGACCTTGTCTCCTGCTGCCTGCTTCAGCTTGCTGTAACAGGGTAGCTGCTGGCAGCTGTCAGGAAGAGTGAACACCTCCATTGCTGTGTCCCACTGAAGGCTGGCCTTGGGGATGCTGCTGATGCTATTGCAGATGGCTGTGCTGACTGGAAGGACATTGTAGGCATCTGCAAGCTGGAGGAGCTGGAGCTGCTGCTGCTGGCTGAGCTTGCTGAGGTCAGCACCTTTGTTGTACATGGTCTTGATCAGAGCTTCGCCGATGGCAAGCTGGCCGGGTGGAACCAGGAGCTCCACCTCAGGCTTCTCACCCCAGTTTTGCAGCTGCATGCAGCAAAAAACAACGCATGAGCGCTCCTGATGTTGCAGCAGTGGACTGCCGCTGGTCAATGCCAACTGATAGCACCCTAGTTACAGCTACTTGCACAAGCAGTTGAATTTTGATTTTGAAGACCCTCCCGGGGGACAACTTGGCGTACCTTTGCCTGAAAGAATTTGCTCATGCCCCACAGCACAACTTTGTGGGCAGGAAGAGACATCTGCGGCTGATCTACACGGGATCGCTTCGCTTGTGGGCTGGCGCTTTCCTTGCTTGGGACATCTGGAACCTCCTCTTTGATGACTATAGTTATGTCTGACAGGTAGCCAGTACTTTGCAGTTCGGCATAGTCGGGAAGCAGATCACAGTTTGGGTTCAGCTTCTTGCTGCTCTCCATAGGAAGTATAGCGTCAATCTGGCCTTTCTTAAAACACTTGTATACGACCAATAGCAAAAGCTTGCTCTTCTGGGGAGTATTGTAACAAGTCCTATGGGCTAGAGCTGTGTTTATCACCAGGATGGCACGAATCACTTCCTAGCCAGACTTGCCCGCAGACGCCACTTCCCACTAATGTTTGAAACGCCTCTGTACCTAGCTCCTCAATGAAGCGTCCACAACTATGTCATAATGAGTGAGACTCCTGGCAGACTGCTCAACTTCCGCGCCAAGGACGGCTTCAGTGAGTTCTGCCCGGTCATGCGCATTATAGAGGGCCAACAACGTGCGGTAGCTGCTTGTGTGTGCACTTCATTCTAGTTGCTAGGGTAGTAGACAGGGCCTGGGGGGGCGAGGTGGTCTTTCTTAGTGGTTCTTGGCATGTACTAGCAGTTACCTGGCTTACTCTCGCCTCTCCCTCTGGCTTTTAACGCCTCAAGAACCTGAGCATCTGACAATATGAACCCTAAAAAGAGCCAACAACCTGCAGTATGCCATGGCCACTCAAGGCCCATCGTAGAAGTAAACTATAGGTGAGGCCTGATGGGCCTGGCTTAGCAAAGGCTCTCAAGCAATGAAGCATGCACCAGCAGTATGCCGAACGTATTCCTCAGACCCTTTAATTATGCACGAAAGGGTCCGCTTGCTTCCATGTGCCACCTGGTGTTGGGAGCAGGCATCGGCACCAACTAACACGAGGCCACTGCCTTCCGCAGTCATGTAACACCCGATGGTTATTTCTTAGTGAGTGCTAGCAAGGATGGGCAGCCGATGCTTCGTGATGGCCCCACAGGAGACTGGATTGGTACTTTTGAAGGACACAAGGTGCGGGTGCAGGGCGAGAAGCTGGCGGAAGGTTAAGTGTTCTTTTCTCTCCATGCCCTAAGCCAGCGTTTTTGCGCAGGGCTGTGTGTGGTCCTGTGCGTTGGACCCAAGTGCAACGCTGGCAGCCACAGCGTCTGCAGACTTCTCAGCAAAGCTATGGGATGCCTTGACTGGACTGGAGAGAGCTACTTTTCAGCATAAGCATATTGTCAGGACGTGCTGTTTCTCATCAGACAGCCGCAAGCTGGTGACCGGAGGTGCGTAGCAGCTGCTTGACTGGCTCCAGGGAACAGCAGAAACAGCAGCAGCAGCATGCTTGAAAGGATGGAGCTTGCCAGGGAGATCATCAGGAGGGATGATCTGGAGCCAGCAGTCATGCCAGAGTCATGTCTGGGCTGTGCCAATAGTCAAATAGGGCAGTGACAGTGTAGCAACGAGGGAGTTCGCAGCAGGGTCTGTGCTGGAAGGCTAGCAGTACTTGGCCCCATAGGAGCTTAGAAAAAGGCCATGACAACGTGTTCAGATGCCTGCTGCTAGAGAAAGCATAGCCCTATCTCATGAGCCAGCAGCAGCTGTCTAGGTATGTATGCTGGCTTCTTGCGCTGCAGGTTTGTTAATTTTTGTGTGGCACAACGCTAAGACTACCCACTCATGCGTTGGTTTAATCGCAAAGCATGCAGGGGACGCCTATCTGGCTACTACAGGTATTTCGTGGGTGTGGAAGCCTGCAGTATGACCAGATGGTCGGCTATGCACAGCCCCCATGCAGACACTCACAGTGTAGGATGTTGTCTGTGTGTCATCTTGTCTGCGTGCAGGTATGGAGAAGATGCTGCGGCTGTTTGATGTTGAACAGCCTGGTGCTGCTCCCCAGACGCTCCCCCAAGCAAGTGCGGGCATCAGATCAGCCCTCTTCCTTGGGGGCGACAACACCATCCTCACTAGCTTTGCAGATGCTAAAGGGATAGGGTGAGTGCAGGGGGGTTCACGTGCTTCACGGCTGGGTATTGATGTGGTGCCCAGAGGGACTGTTTTTATGGTAGGCCAAATTGCTACCTGAAGCAGATGGATAGTAGGCACCTGCATCGTAAGGAAAGTATGTCAAGTCGAGTATATGACATGGATGGTGGTGACTCTGGGAAACCCCCACAATTTTTACTCCTTGCAGATGAGGCTGAAAGGGCGCCATTCTGGCGTGCAATAGCATCAAATATTAACGAGTCGGCTTTGTCATCGTGCATGTCTTGGGTGCTCCATCATCCTATGTGGAACAAGACACCCGAAATGTATGTGTGCCTGTTACGTGCATGCCGCCGGTGTTGCCATACCATTACGGAGATCAAAAGGCAAGGGTCCTGCTTATGACCACTGTACGATCCTTCTGCCTTTTACTGGCAAGATTAACCACGCCACTTTCCGAGGCGACTGCTAGGGGCAATACAGGTGCAACCCTGTGGTTAGCACTAAGCAGCAGCAGGTAGACATGAGTCGTGTGCTTTGCGTTACCAGGGTCATAGCCAACCTACTTTGGGGAAAGAGTATGCTACCCGGGCATGAAAAAGGGGGTCTGCCTCAGGCAAGATCAGAGGCCCTTCAGACAGGGCCAAGTGGGACAAATGTAATGGCCGTTGATAGCCAGAACATCTGTTGTAGCTGGGCTCTGTCTTCAAACTGATACAAAAACTCTGTTGGCCCAGCTTTTGTAGGCTGATATCAGTAGCAGTGCAGCAAGTGCTTGCATGCAAAGCTTCCTCAGAACTGATTGGCTCCTCTTCATGCTTCTTGCAGGGTGTGGGATGTACGGGCTGGCAGCGTGGTGCAGACACTGGAGACAGAGAACCCAGTCACTTCCTTTGACGTAAGCGGGTTTACAGGTCGTGGGACGGCTAGTGTTAGACCTCAACTTAGCAATGTAACATAGGCTGTGGCGCCTGCTGCCCAGATGTTATAGGCTATATGTGATGGCAACTTTGCACAGGACAGAGTTTGGGGAGGTGCTGTTTGGCAGGAGACTTATCAGGCCGTCGCATCTGCTTTTGGAAGCATGCCTTCTCGTGTGGCCGCGTCTGTTATGTAAATGCCACCTGATGTGTTAGTTGTGCTCATGTCATACCTTTGTCTAGCTTCCAGCTGAACACTAGTGGCTTTCCAGAAGAGCCCTCTTTTGTGGTTGACTGTCCCCTGCTTCTCTTTTCTTCTTCCTTCTACACTTGAGACATAGCGAATGCTGGCAGTACCGGTATAAACAAACAAACATTGGAAGTGTGGCAACATGCAAGGTGTGGTATAACTAATGGTATGGTTCTCATTTGCTTCCCTGTAGTTGACGTTCGACGGCTCAGTTCTGACCACCACAGATGGCCACAATATCCGCTTCTGGGACACCTCCTCCCTGAGCTCCTTCAAGCAGCACACAGTGGCATACCCAGTGGAGGCAGCTAGCTACTGCCCCTCCCGCAAGCGCTTTGCAGCTGGTGGGGGTGACATGTGGGTGCGGCTGCATGATATGGAGGATGCTCGGGAGTTGGAGTGCAACAAGGGGCACCATGGACCTGTGCACACGATCCGGTTTGGGCCACAAGGGAAGGAGTATGCTACTGGGAGTGAGGATGGGACCATCAGGATTTGGCAGACGGATTGGTTGGAGCAGCAGCAGCAGGGGGTGGCGGTGGCAGGGCCTGTGTCAAATGGGAAGCATGCGTGAAGCTGGAAGGCTGTGCGGCAGCAGTACTTCAGCAGGATTTTGGTGGTAGGTCTGGGGGATTCAGGTGGGAATTGACAGCTCTGATGATCAGTTCTGGGTGGTTGGAGCCTTGTGGTACTGGTGTTTCCTTGCATGTACTGCTCGGTGGTGGGAAGGAGCGGGAAGGCTGAAGGCGTGGTGTGGGGAGATGGCAGTTTAGTATGCTGTCTGTTTTGGTGGATGCGGGCAGGGCCAAAAAGTTCTGCTGCTTCAGAAGCGGCTGCTGGTAGTTCCATACCAGCAGGCGCTGCTGCTGCTGTGGTCCTTCTTTTCTCTTTGGTTGTGAATTTGCATTGAGCGTTCTGGTGATGTGCGAGGGCCTCACAAGTGTAACTTCGGGTGTTGCTTGATTGGATGCTTTGTTTTTCTCGCTCGCTGGTTGGTCCACTGCTTCACAGTGCGGCATTCACATGGACTCAAAGTAGAACATAGGGTTGAAGCGTGCCAGCATGGGTCTACGCGATCTTGTGGCGCGTCTTTACACTGCAGTAGGACTTCAGGAGCAACGGGACTGCCCTATTCAAGCTACGCACCATTTCCAACCGGCAGCGCGGGAAGTGATTCCCCGCCTAACCCTCACCCGGGTGCCGCAACGGCATATTCGAGGTTGCCTTATGCAGGCAAATTGATGTTGGTTGCTACGGAGAGCAGCTCGACAAGCTCTTACACCCTGCGTTTTCGCGTGAACTTGTCACCAGTGGGCTTCCGCGTCTACTCTCTTCGGCTCTACGCACGGCAAGAGCTTCTTCGATATGCGTCATGCTGCAGTCACATTGCAGGCAATTTCATGTCTAACCAACCATGAAACTGGTGTACTAACAGTACATCAAGGCAATCATCACTAGTGAAATCACAGGTGATCTCATTTCAGTACTGCCTGCGACATGCTGAAGGAACAACCCCGGACAGTCCGGTAGCGTTCAATCCTGATCCCTCCTATGCAGCCGTAGTTGCTTATGAAGTCTAAGTGTATGGCCGAACCAGATCGCGCTGTCCAGTATGTGGCTTCTGCATTCCTCCTGCTCCTCTTTAGCATGCGGTTTCCACGCACAGCCGTTGCTGCTTTAGATATTCGTGAGCATCTTTCAACGAAGGTGCGGTCAAGGTCAAACTCCAACATCCACGTCAATGTGACATCCCTTGGGACCTAATAGGGTCATGGTAACCGCTTCTATCTGCAGGCACCTTACAAATTTCGAGCCCGAATACCCAATGGAAGATCGCTCTACGACATGCCAGATCCAGAGGGATACAAGCCTGTACACCTATACATGGTTGCTCGCCATGGAACCCGCTGGCCTACTAAGCAACGAGCCCAACAAGTGGCCAACCTGGTCCATCTTCTCCGCGTAAGTCACACTATGATACTGACCCCTCCCGTCGTGCATGGACATGTCTCGTCAAGCAATTGCCCGTTTTGCGCTCATAGCGTCCGCAAATGCTGATCTGGACCTTTGCCATCCATTTCTGCTAGGATGCCACTTCACCAGATCACCCCTGGGCTATGAACTGGACTTGCCCCATCCATGATGTGGAGTTTGTTGCGGGCGAGCTGCACCCCATTGGTAAGGAGCTTGATACATCTGAAAAACAACCTGTGCAGTGCTTCTTTGGGCGACTTCACGAACCACTTTCATGAAGAAATGGCTGTGACCTGAGCAACACCAGCAGGTGCAATTGGCAGTCTCCTGACTTTAGCATGGCAGCACATTAAGGATGGTGCATGTTGGTCTGCTGCTATTTTCAAAAATTGAGATACACCACTGTACAGCTTCCGTCCCGTGCTGCGGCCCCGGCATGACTCCACTGAAACCTCCGAATAGATTGGCAATCAGTGTGTTGATATGTGTGGAGAGCAAGAATCACAATACAGTGTGCTGCTATGTGTATGTGTCTGGCGTTTACCCAATGGCTAGAGAGATACGTATCGTTGTTTCGTGTAGATCTAGCCTGCAAGGAAGGCCATACATCAGGACAACAATTCTTCACAGGACCTGATGATACTATTAGTGAGGACGCTGTGCCAGCTGCCACTGCTGTTGCTGCTATGGCTACTGCTGCTAAGAATCAGCAACCGCTGCTACTGCTACTAACTGATAGTCACTACTGCTTCTGGTTGAGTGCCGCTGCTGCTAATGCTTTTAAGCACAAGTTACTACTGCCACTGCAGCTACGGCTTCTTATGAGTGCCACTGCTGCTACGGCTTCTATAGTAAGTACTTCTTGCTGCTACTGCTTTGCCTCAAACCTAGGTGAGGAGGAGCTCTGGTCCCTGGGTAGTCGGTTGAGGTCTCGCTTCCCTGAACTACTGGAACATGATTATTACCCTAGAAGGTACCCCATCATATCCACTCAGGTAAATCTAGGAACTAAACATTTATGCAGTGGGCTTGGGCAAGTAAGAAATAATCCTGGTGTAGTGAGCTTGGGTAAGTAGGACTTAAACCCTGGTGCAGCAGCTTAGGTGGTGGAAAAACAACATTTGGGTATGTTGCCATCCACTGCACCAAATTTCTTGCCTGGTGTCAGGCTGTGAAGGCCTGGCAAGTCTCTCCAAGAAAAATGGAGCTTCTGTTAAATGCTGTCGCCCATGCTCAGCTGCATGTGTTGCTTACATCATACTAGAAAGTGGTACATTTCAAGGGATGGCCACCACAAGGGTTTATGCCAGGTTGGTCGATTGGGTGGCAGCTGTGGGAATCCTGGAAAAAAAGGGAAATAAAACGGAAAAAAGGGAAAATGGACTGCATCAACACTACATTAGGGCACAGTGGGTGCACAGAAAGTCAGCAACCCGTCTGGGGCAGGACTCCTCCTTTGCTAACAAGTAGTGCACCGTTGGCACGAGGCCAGGCAGGGTAGATTA
The DNA here is from genome assembly GCA_963556185.1 of Pseudopediastrum boryanum. Lineage (NCBI taxonomy): Eukaryota > Viridiplantae > Chlorophyta > Chlorophyceae > Sphaeropleales > Hydrodictyaceae > Pseudopediastrum > Pseudopediastrum boryanum. The sequence goes on from OY744506.1 coordinate 4,540,114, forward strand.
ATAACAATGATTAGGGACTGCAGCTGTTGTCCCAAGCAGCCAGAGCACCCCTGGGTAAGACCACACATTTTCCCTTGTGAGCCCTATCAGCCCTTCTTGCTGGGGGTTTGTATTAAAGGTACAAAAATCATGTTTTCTGGCATGCACAACATGCTTGAATTTGCATCCCTGGAGTTTATAAAGATGCAACGCGCCTGCTCTCTGTGTTCTGCTACAGGCCCACTTAGACCGATCATATATCATCATTGTCAGCAGCAAGCAAGCCTAATGATCCCAATATTTGAATAGGAATTTATCACTGACAGTCCTGCAATGTGTGTTCTGGTACATATCCACTTGTATTGTACCCCTAAGCAAATTTACTACCAGCCCTAATAAACCCTACTGATCCCCAAAAATTACCTAGGGTCTTATTACCTTAGGGCTTTGCTACGTCAACAGTCAATATGAACCCTGGTATCTGTGCATTTCCACACAGGTCCATCGTGCTGCTCAAAGCGCGACTGCATTTGCCTTAGGGTACTTCTCAGGTGCACCTGCACACGGATCTGGACAAGAAGAGGCAGCAGCTAGTGGTGGTGGTGGCGCAAGCAGTAGCAGCGGGTTGGAAGAGCATTGGGGATCGCAGCAACAGCAGCAGCAGTGGGATCAGCGAGAGCAGGTTCAACAGGAGCAACAGCACAAGAGGCAGCAGCAGCACAAAGAGCAGCAACAGCAGCAGGAGCAGCAGCGGGAACAGCAAGATGGTGAGGTGTCTGGCAGAAGCAGCCATGATCATAAGAGGAGGCTTGCGGCGGAGGACAGCAGCGGTGATAGGAGGCTACAGAAGAGGGCGAGGCATGCAACTTTGGGGGTAACAGGAGCAGGGTTAGAGCTAGGCAGGACTAGCAGCACAGATACCGGTAGCAGCAGCAGCAGCAGTAGCAGCAGTTGCAGTGGCGACCTTGCAGTGCACACAAAGAAAGGTGGGGATGATAAGAGCAGCAGATTGTCACACAGCACGGCAACAGCAGCAGCAGGTGAAGTAGATGATGCTTTGCGTTTGAAAGATGTGAGAGGGGATTGGGAGCAGCAGCACCAGCCGCAGCAGCAGCAGTGGGGTCAGCAGCACCACCAGCAGCAGCAGCGACATCGACAGCAGGAGGAGCAGGTGGGACAGGAGGGGCAGCAGCACCACCAGCACCACCAGCAGCAGCAGCGACTGCAGTACCACCAGTCGCAGCAGTGGGATCAGCGGGAACAGCTGCGGCAGGAGCAGCAGCAAAATCAACAGCAGCAGCAGCAGGCGGGACAGGAGCAGCAGCATCACCAGCAGCAGCAACAGCAGGGCCTGCAGTACCGGAAGCGCCAGGGTCGTCCAAGATCCTTTGCCATGTCCATGCTCCCCAAGCATCATGACCCTGTGTTGCGCTTCTTTGATGCTTGCCCTGATTACATACATCATGAGCGACAAGTGGAGAGATGGATGGTGAGAGGGAGGGGGAGAGGCGGCTGGGGAGGGAGGTTAGGGGTCTAGGGTTCAGGATGGGAGGGGGGTTTCAGGGTTTTAAGGGCGAGGCCTGTGTTGGCGTTTAGGGCGGGCCAGGGGTTAAGGAAGGGGGGACGGGCGCTTTCCAGTTCAATGGAGGGGGGGGTAGAGGTTAAGGAGTGAGGGGACCTTAAGGGTTTCATGGGAAAGGGGCCTTTTAGAAGCAACCTCTGGATGACATCAGTAAGGGACGAGAGAGATGCTGAGATGGCGGGGGGGGGGGGGGGGAGCGAGGATATGTAGGTGCTTTGGGGCCCAGAGGGCATGGTGGGTGGGCCATGTAGGGTGGCATGGGAGGGCTTGGCGGATGTTGGGCGGGGGGGGGGGGGTATCTGTAGGTGCTTTTGGGGGTTCAGAGTGCCTGGTGGGCGGGCCATGGAGGGTAGCAAGGGAGGGTTTGGGGAACGTTGAGGGGGTCTGGTGAGGCCTGGGCATGGTGCACAGTGTTTGGGGTGCAGCTGCTTGTAGTGGTGATGATACAACCTGCATTGCAGCCGTGTTACACAAGCTACTAACTGTAGACTAATGTAATGGGAGGGGGAGGGGGGAGGGGGGGGGGATGTTTGGGGTGCAGCTGCTTATGGTGGTAATGATGCAAAAGCATAGAAGCAGTCTTACGGAAGTTCTAGAAACCGTAGACTAACAGCTGGAGCTCATGTTTAGGTCTATGTTGTCGTTACCTCTAGCTGCATACCAAAGACTTTTGGTTTAGAGTTTCCCCTCCGCTGTCTTTGCAACAGCTTTAGGTGCAGGGCCTCTGTCACTTCTACTATGGATAATCATGAAATGCATAGTATTCCTATTAATCTGCTGCTCCTGCACATCCTTTACTCCCTCCTTTTGCTATGACATACTTCTTCATGTAGATGATGATGTATCGCACTAATCCCCTTCAATCAAAGCTGCTGCTCTTGTGCCTGTCTCATACCCTCCCTCCCTTCCTGCAAGGCACCTTGGTTGTTAGACCAGCGGGCGCGGCCAAAACCAACCCTTGCCTCCTCCTTTGTGCTATGACGTTTTACTAAGTCTGATAATGACAGCCCCCCCTCCCCCCCGCCCACCCCCCTGCACCACCACACAGCTGCCATCCACCATATCACATACAGCCCACAGCCTAAACCCCCACAACCCCCTTCTGGTTAACTGCTGCTCGTATGCCTCCTCCCTCCCTCCCTTCAAGGCACCTTGATTGTTAGAGCAGTGGGTATGACTGTGACCACCGGAACAAGCGCTGGCTGATTGCTTGAAGTACTTGAGGTGCTTGGAAGTGCTTGAAGTACGTGAAAACTGCTGCTCTTGTGGCTCCTGCACCCCCTCCTCCCTCCTTTCTAGGCACCATGGTTGTTAGAGCAATGGGCGGCATTGACACCACAGCTTGAGGAGCGTCTGGGCCTATCACCTGGTCGATTGACAGCATGTGATGTGGATGCATTGTGGCAGTTATGTATATTTGAGGCGGGATTGTTGGATAAGACAGAGGGAGCTTGCAGCATCTTCACTGAGGAGGTGAGGGGCCAAGGGAGGGTACGGACGGATGGGGGGCGTAGTAGGGTCTGAGGTATATGGGGAAAGAGATGGGGAGTTAATGGTGGGGATGTAAACGGAGGTTGAAGGACATATGTTAATTGCAGGAGGTTGGAATGTTCTCCGGCCAGGCAGAGTGGGGACATGAAAAGGATATACTCGAGCAGATAATGGCAGACAATTGTGTGTTATACTGCAGTTTAAAAGTAGGGGTGTAATGCTGATATTTAGGTAATAGTTTAAGCTCGTGATGATGGTTTGTGATTGCACTCCAACGGCCGCCAGGAGCTTGTGGGTGGCAGGTTCACACCCACCATCTCTGCGTGTGATCCTGCGGCCTTTGGATTGCAAGACCACACGGTGTGATTGAAAGGAGTGAGCGCTGCAGGAGAGGGGGCTCAGTGGGTGAGGAGGAGGGAAGCTCAGGGATAGAAAAGGGGGTTGCTGACACTGGGTTGGAGGGAGTGAGGGGGGCAGGGAAGATGAGGGGAGGAGGGATAGCAGGAAGGGAGGAGGAACAGGTAAGGGAGGGGAGGAAGAGAAGAGACTTGACGGGTCGTGAGTGTGGTAAACGCAATTGTGTGGAGGTCTGGAAGGTGGGAAAGGAAGGGATGAAGGGGGCTGGGATTTGCACGTGCTGGTTGGTTGCATGTTTTACAGGTAGGACCATGTCCATATAGCTTGCTGGTGTGGGCGGTAAGGCACCTTGCATCCGCAGCAAAGCACAGCAGCACCCAGTCGGTTAGTCTCTCTATTAAACCATAGGAGGTGCACTCATGAGCGGCCCTTTTTAATGCTTGCAAAGAAGGGCAAAGCATGTGGCACGGCATCACACACCGAAGTGCTTTTATTCCTACTGCAGCCGATGTTGTCTCCAGATACATGGATGTGATACCTGTGATGGGGTTTAGGGTTTAAGGCACCCTGGAAACTATGTTCGTACATGCACATAGTCAGCGCTAGTGCCCAGTAGATTCTGGTGGTGAGATGGCTGGCAGATGTGCATGGATGGCAGGGGCAGTATGGCCCGCTACCATAGTAGGCTGTTGCACTGTGATGTTCACCTTCACACCAAGTTCCGCACCGCCATCATAATTGGCTGTTGGTGATCTTGTTTCTGAAAAAACAAACAATCAAGTCATATACAGAAAAACTCCCAGCATAAGAGAGGCCGTGCTCGATGGATGTTGTATCTAGGTTTGTGCGAGTGGGTTTACTTTTGTCATTTTGCAGGGATGTCTGGAAGATGATTGAAATAGTGCTCAAGCCAGCAACTACAGTGACACCAGAGCTATTCTCCTCTCAATCATGATTACGTACATCAAATGCATGTTGCTGTCTTGCAGGAGGTATTGTTGTTGGAATGGCTGGAAGATGTGCGGTTGTATGAAACCCAGGGATATGGTTCAGCCATCAATTATGAGATAGCTGCACCATTGTTAGCAGACATGGCCAGGGCACTGCTCACTGCTGCTGTGGAGGCACTTTCTCAGGCAGATGCTGCTGCTACTGCTGATAGTAACATAGCAACTAGCAGGAGCAGCAGGAGCGGTAGCAAGGGTGGAAGCAGCAGTAGCAGCAGCAGCAGTTGGAGGGGCAGTACAAGCGGTAGTAGTAGCAGCAGCAGTAGCAGTACTGCTTATGTGATGGATTGGTCAGACAGTGATGGAGATGGTGACATGCCAGTGTCTGATATGATTAAAAATGATTACAATACAGCAGCCGTTTCCGGGGATGATCTGGGAAGCAGCAGCAGCAGAAATGGGCGGGATCGTTGGCCGTTGGAGTTGGCACGCTTCCACTTTGCACATTGTGAGACCCTCACTCCTCTGGCTGCTCTCCTAGGGCTGTTTCACCCGGAAGGTGAGGAGTCACAGCAGCTGCCTGAGGTGCCTCATCAGCTGCCGGAAGTACCACTTACACAACCAGCAGCAGCAGCAGGAGCAGCAGCAATAGGGGAAGGGAGAGTGGCAGAAGGAGGAGCAGCAGCGGTGGAGGGAGCAAGAGCAGCAGCTGCAGTGGGAGGTGAGGGAGGGAGAGAAGCAGCAGCAACAACTGCTGCTGGTGGTGGTGAAGTCGGGAAGAAGGAAGGGGTTGGGGGAGGCGTTGACCAGGCTATGCCTGGAGGAGGGGCAGTGGTGGGTAGAGGCTACGAGGGAGACATAGGGATGGAGCCAGCGGAAGATGTAGAGACAACTGATGATGTGCTATATGTCATGGCGGAAAGAGGGCAGTTGGGGATTGCTGGTGATGGAGTCACTGGAGGGGAAGACCAGGGGGTGGGTGGGGGGGAAGAAGATGGCAGCAGCAGCAGTAGCAACAGTGGCCGTAGCAGCAGCAGTAGCACCGTGACTGACAGCATGATGGAGGCACATGTTGCTTCTTCTAGTGGTGCTGCTAGGGGGAGGCAAAACAAATTGGCTGCTGGAAATGCAGCAAGACATCAGGTGGAGCAGCAGCAGCAGCACCAAACCGACAGCCGAAACCAACAACAGCAGGAGGAAGAGGAGCAGCAGCAGCAACCGCACCCAAGGCTTGGTTCAGGGTGCACGTACAAGAGTAAGAGGTGGGTGGATCAGCCACTGTTGCCGCCCCAGGGGTGGGCACCTCTGCAGAGGGAAAGGGGCGCTGCTGCTGCTACTGGGGCTGGGAGTGGCATAGAAGTGGCTGGTGGTGATTTAGGTGGTGGTGGTGGTGGTAGTGCCAACCAGCAACTTCTGCTTACACCACCACCACCAGCAGCAGGGGCAGGAGATGCGGCAGCAGCAGGAGCAGGGGGTTATAAAGCAGCAGCAATGAAGGAAGCAGCAGCAGCAGCTACGACAGCAGCAGGAGCAGCGCCAGCAGCGGCAGGGGATGGTGGTGGTGTCAGGGAGCGAGTCTGGCGGGGTGGGCGTGTGGCACCTTTGGGTGCTAATGTAGTGGTGCTACTGTATCAGAGGCAGAGGGGATCTGCAGTGGTGATGGAGGAGGGGGAGGTGGGAAGGGAGCACTCGGAAGTTGGAGAGGGTACCAACTTGCAGCAGCCAAAGGTTAATGAGGACGGCACTGGTACCTTTAGTGATAGTGGTCAGCAAGGCAGGGCTAGGGAGCTGTCTGTTGGTGATGATAGTATGCAACGCCGTGGTCCTGCTGCTGCTGCCGCTGCTCATGGTGGTGGTGGTGATGTTGCAAGAGACAACAGTAGCGGCAGCAGCAGTGGCAGCAGCAGTAGCAGCAGCATTACTAGCAGCAGTAGCAGCAGTACTAGCAAGCAGGATGCCCAGTGGAGGCAGCCAAGCAGTGGCACATGGTTAAGTTCTCTTATGAGCACATCAGCAGCAGCAGCAGCTCTAGATGGAAAGGAGTACTTGGTGCGTCTTGCTTGGAATGAAGAGGTGCTGCAGCTGCCTGGGTGTGGTGGGGGGTATGAGGTGCCACTAGGGGTGTTCTTGGAGAGGGTGGTGGGGGATAAGGTGGAGGAGGTGGACTTGAGTGAGATCTGTGGGAAGAAGGGGGAGAGTAAGAGGGGTGGGCAGCAGAAGCAGCAGAAGGAGCAGCAGCAGCAGCAGCACGGCCACCAGCAGCAGCAGAAGGAGCGGTGGGGCCAGCACGTGTCGCAGGAGGGGTGGGTGAAGCTTAAGCAGCAGCAGCAGCAGAGGGGAGTGCAGGGGCAGGAGCTACAGCAGGGATGGCAAACGCAAAAAGAGCAGGAGCAGCAGGAACAGCAGAAAGGGTGGCAGGAGCCGCGGTCTGACAGGCTGCTTGCATGGGATGATCTGGATGATGAGCTGTCAGAAGAGGTGGAGACAGCGGATGGTCTTGTCTTAGCTCCTAGAGACTGGGGATGGCGCCAGCAGTAAGTTTGTATCACATTGTAGACAGTGTATGTATTTGGCCTGCTGGCAGGCCCCGGGAGGGGATCAAGTAGTCCCCCAACTTGTACTGTAATGTGTATAGTGCTCACTGGTGGTTAGGGTATGTTACAATTACAAAAAATGTTGGCTTCAAGCATGAGTCTCCCATGGGCCTCGAAGCTGGCCTGCTGGCTAGTGCCGGGAGGGGTTTCAGTCCCCCAACTTGTATTGTATTGTTGTATTGTTTTGTGATGTATGCATACAGGCTTTAGTGCCGAGGGTACATAATGGATTCATATGTATGTTTGGACTGCTGGCGACCTTTAGCATGGCTCAATTGAAGCGGGCCTGAGGAAGGCTCACTATACATTTGGTTCATGGCTAATCTGTGGGTGAGCTGCAATTAGTTGTGTTGGGGCTTATAAGCTGGCGTTCTGCCGACTTCTATGTAGCACAGTAAATTCCGCCCACCCGCCTTTGTTAGCTTACTTTCTTGTAGTTCCTCCTGTGCCATTGAGGCTCTTTGGGCTTTTCCAGTTTTCTTTTTGTTGTGTATATGCTGTGTAAGGACTTAACTGCTGCAGTATGTACTTCTGAATGGGGGTGGTGTACATATGAGATAGATCACTGCACAGCTTTCGGGCCGTGCAGCGCCCGCGGCATAACTCCATCCAGTAGGGGTGGTGTACATGTGCCACTTGGCAGAAAGTTTCCCACCCACTTATGTGTTCTGGGCTCCGAATGGTAGTGGGCCTATCTATATATGAGATAGATCACTGCACAGCTTTCGGGCCGTGCAGCGCCCGCGGCATAACTCCATCCAGTTATGCCGCGGGCCTATCTATATGTATTAGGTGAGGGTCCACTCCCTTAACATACGTAGGGGGATTCCCCCCCTTCTCTGCGTAGTTTGCTTGCCAGACAGTCTACGCGCTTAGGGACTGCAACACACTAATATCGGAACAGGGATGCAACCAAGTCAGACTTTAGTGACCAAGGACCAAAAATCAGACCATAAATAGAGTCGTCAAATCCGCCGGTGGATGTGTGGAGTTGCCAGTGCTGCAGCCATTACTAAATAGTCCCGACTACGATGCAACGCTGTTTCCCCAAAGTTGTGTTACCGACCATAGCGTCTATCGTTTGGTTTGAGCTCGTACTGAATACGGAAGTTGAAGCGGGCGTATCTGACCATCACGCACTGCTCAAGAGTGAGCGTCCGGTGGCGCTGCCATACCAGATTACCGCCTAACAGATCATGGCCCAACGGCTATCACCCGTGCAGCTTAATTCATATAAACGCATCAGCTTCCTTAGCTCCCTGGACTGTAATGTCCTTTACTGAGACTATTCGAGCAGTCGAGTAACTGCTGAGTGCCTGGTCAAAGCTATTCATCAACGGAGCTGCCCCTAAGTCCAGGGACTCTGGGCACATTGACTCTGCACAAGAACGGAGAACAGCAGGAAGCACTGATTGAGCTGTAAATGCATCACCATAAGCGTGAGTTGCATGAGGGGAACACTGGAGGGCCCCGTGTAACTGTATGTGACTCGAGCACGGCATGGAACTGGCTGGGCACGGTCAAAAGTAATGACCAAAATCAGGCTCCGGATGACCAGCAGCAGCATACATTGTCACCTTTCTCAGATTGCATGGCACAATTTGTACAGCATTTACATACTTGATTTGCTCTTTCCTCCAGCATTCCCCAACAACATGCATCCCCTCCCCAAACAGCAGCCGTGCAGGAGCATCCAAGTCTCACAGCCAGCGCCATACACAGAAATAATATGTTACAAAATTTGCAGAAGCACGGGTTAGCAAATCCTGCTATCAGGTCAGCCATTAGTCAGCCCCAGCAACAAGTGCACTACCAAACCGCCGCCAACATCTTTCCCAGCATCTGTCCTTTTCAAACACATCAATCTTGCAAAACATGCAATGAAAGGGAACCAGCAAGCACGAATGAGGGCCACTAAGTAGATGCAGTAGCTCACAGGGCAATGTCCATACGCCAAAGCACACCATCAAGCATCCCAAGTTCTTCATGCGTCAGACCTCTACCCTCGTATGCTTTCCAAACAAGATGCAGTCGCTCACATGGCCCCCTCATATTATGTTGAACGGCACAGCATCATTTAACACTTAACTCTGGCAGGTTCTTCAGCATCAGACCCTCTGCGGCTTCCCCACCTGACAGCCACTCAGTCACCCGCCACTATCATTACTGTTTCCACCATAACATCAGGCAGCACAACTGATACTAGCAGGGCCATCAAAGCCACAGATTGGCTGCAAGCAATGGTTGCTGGCGAAGCCATGGCCCTGCATTGAGGCTGTGTAAGCCCTGAACCGAGCACCCACAGCATCCATCACAACAAACCAATTCTTTTCATTGGCCAGGGGCATAGGGGCTGCTTCATAATATACAATAGGTGATGTAGAAGCGGTAGCCCCCTTGGGCTTTGTCTTGCAGGGGTCTACTTGCCTGCGGCATTGATCCATACCAGTGTCACCTCCTTTTTCCTGCACCTCTGTTGTGCTGCACTCAGTGAAGTTCTTGAAGGGGCTTGGCGGGGGTGGGCCATTGCAGGGGGACTTCACCACTGGGTAGCCATGGGAGGACCTTGGCATCTTGGCAGGATGAGCCTTGATGGGCTTGCTGCTGTTGCCACAGGGGGAGGAGCTCTTTGACTTTGGGGTGGGGCGGGTAGCCACGGTAGTTGATACACAGGAGCTGTCAAAGCCGGGTGGGCCAGCTCCCTTGTATAGTGGACGGCTGAACCCAGGGGGAGGGTTGCAGCGGCCAGGCTGGGGCTTGGGGGCAGCGCTTTTGGTTTTGGTGGTGGAGGATTGGCCATTTTTATTACGGGTTGTTGCGGTACTGCAAAGGTACTCGAAGCCAGGAGGAGGGTTGCCGCAACCAGGCTGTGGTTTTGGTGCAGGGCTTATGGTGTTGGTGTTGTAGCGGTAGGGTGGGCCCTTGTCATAAGTAGTTGTTGTGGTACCGCAAAGGTGTTCAAAGCCAGGTGGGGGAGGGCCGGCACGAGTCTTAGTTGCGTTGCCCACATTGCCACGTTGGAGGCGTGTATTGATTGGGGCAACGCACTCGGGCGCTGGCACTGCGGCTGCTGTGGCTTCTGTTCCTTGTGGTGGTGGTGCTGCTGCTGCTGCGGCGGCGGCGGCGCCGGCAAAGAGCTTTGTGCAGCTCATGGCCACAAAGGGAGCTGCTGCTGCTGCTGGAAAGGAGGAAACTGTGGCTTTTTTGAAGAACTGTTCCTCGACTTCTCTGCAGCTGAGCATTTGTGGCTGGGGTTGAGGAGGGTGAGGTGCTGCTGCTGCGCTTGGTCGCACCCTGAATGGCTGCCACAACTCAGGCGGGCTCCAGGTTGTGTAGGGAATGTAGTTGGTGTTACAAGTCGATGCCTCTGTGTGAGGTTTGTCGAAGAAACCGCGTGAAACCTGCAAAGCATTAGTTGGAAGGGCAAATCCTGTCAGTCGACCCTGACTAGTCATGTGTCATGATCCCGGCATGCAATTCAGGAGGTATATTTCGACGTCATAATGCAATCTGAAGCTGGCAACTTTAGCGATGAACGCGGGAGGGCTATGATGTATGCGGCTATGCGCCTGCTCAATGACAAAGCTGCGGAGTGCGATGACCGTCATGCCGCTTGTTAGCCATTCAAACAAATGTGGTGTCAGAATACTGTGTGGATTGGACTGAATCATCTTGCCTTCGGATACTTCATGGTTGCAGAACGCACCTGGGTTTGTGCAGCAATCCGCAGTCTTCCAATGTCAGCGTTGTCATTCCAGCAGGAAACGTCTTGGAGCATCGTGAAACAAGCAGGATGTACACTAATATTCGTACAAATGTTATACATGTCGCATACACTAGCAGAGGTCATGTTTGCGAGGCCTCACAAAGCACGCAGGCTTCGACAAAGATGTTTCAAGACCAGCCTTGAAGACTGCTCGGAACAAGAGTACAGCACAGGGATGAGCTCTTTGATATCAAGATGTATGAATATTGGCATATCGAGCCAATATATGATGCTGAAATCCACTCAATAGTAGCTTCATCATTCATGAGCCCATCGGATGATGCCCCGAGACCGCGGCTGAAAGACCCGAAGCCGACCGCACAGCTGCCAACAATAAAATGGCTGCTACATCATGATGCAAACGCACGCAATGACCTAGAAGCTCTTCAGGCTACAAGGTGCATATGCTGGCTCACCGCAAGGAAAAGGCGGCCATCTCTCACATCGGACCGGGTTGGTTCATCACAGCAGCATTCAAGCGGAGTCGCCCTGTTGATGCCAAGCACTATCGTTATCTAACACCATTTCTAGCTGCTGTATGGCATTTGGTTTGTCCTGGCTCACTTGCTTCCTCTTTGCCCTGCTCCACGACCGCTCATCGTCAACGGCACTACACAGGTGAGGGCATCGATGGTAAACTAGCAGAGTGGACGAACCAGACTGCTTCAGACTGCTTATGTAGGGGATGCTTTATTGAGTTCACCCATACCACATTGGTCGACGACATCAGAAACCGTGAGATCAGTGACATGCAAATAACCGACACCTCTTCAGTTCCTCTCAGACAGGTCCCCTGCAGCAGGAGCGAGGCCTTACTCTCAGAGAGCTGCTGCCTTCTTGTGTTCTACCATCATTACATGATATGCCATCGTCAGCCATACAGAAAGTGCTATACGCCCCCCCACACCAGGCATGATACAAAGAACAGCGAGGTGGAACGTGGCCATGACAATGATATGCCTAGACATGAGGTCTAGCAGCAAGGTGATATGCCTAGACATGAGGTCTAGCAGCAAGGTGATATGCCTAGACATGAGGTCTAGCAGCAAGGTGATATGCCTAGACATGAGGTCTAGCAGCAAGGTCAAAAGCACCTACAACCCCCATTGCCCCAGTGGAGATAAGGGCCTCCCTCCTACTTGGAACACAAGTCTATTTTACACCAGCCTGAAGGTTTGGTAAAAAGATTCAACCCCAAAGCCTAACCCCATACCAAAACCCAAACCCCACTTGCCGTCCCTGCTGCCTCCGTTGTGTGAAGCCACACCTAAACTCATGTTTATATGCATCCCCCTATATTCAATTAGACTGGGATCAACGACGGTATGCTTGATGATCAACCCACGGTATCACAACATCATGGATGGAGCCGGACCCCCTCAAACGGTACGAGAAAGTGGGGCCCATGCAGAACAATCACACTGCGGGTGGCATGATTGAAGGGTGGTCGTGGTTGCCGCACACATGCTAAACCTTGATGCAACACTCTCAAACTGATTGGAGTCATGCTTGGGTCCTGCACGGCCCAGAAGGCTGTGCAGTGGTCTCTTAGTAACAAACAATGCTGTGCAACAACCCAATGATGAACCCCCACGGGTCCTGCACAGGCAAGCAACAAGTCACAGTGAAATCCTACACTCCAATCTCATCATGCATGCAGCAAACACACAGGCTGGATAACCTGCTGCTGTGTCACTGTGAAGCAAAGGCTTCGCAAGGTTGGCTGTAAAGCTCATACCAATACTCGCCATATCACTGGTCATTGGCACACAGGGTCTGAAGTACCAGAACCATCAGTGTGCAATGGTTTAGGGCAGGAATAAGCTAAATGGCATGCAATGACTCTGCTTTAGCATCTTGCTGCTGCCAACAGCCAACCACTGGTCCTTCCCCACTTCCGCCATGACAGACTTGTCTCATAATGCTTGAAAGTCCACTCCACAACGCAATCTGCCATAATTCAACGTAATGAGTTAAGGGAACATCTTCATCCCTGTGTAGGGTGGGTAAAAGAAGGGCAGGGTGTAAGGACACCAGATTCCTTTTGATGCTTCTCAGGGGAGCTTTTGCACCATTGAATATCGGTTGATAACTTCATCACGATTCATGCCATGATATGCCATATATAGAAGAAAGTGCCACAGCCCCCGCACCTCAAGCTGTCACAAAGAACAGCGAGGTGGATCATAATACTGGTTGTCTGCTTGATATAGTAAACATGAAGGTCTCTAGGCACCATTAGGTCTTAGGGCCTCGCCAAAGCCGCCCGGCAGCCCAAACCCACATGCCTGCTCAGCCCTGCCTCTCTGCCTTCCCGGGTTCCCCTCAATCCCTTGCTAGCCAGCTGTATGGCAGGCGAGCTCAGTTCCCCTTGTTGACCTAGTCAACAGACCCCTTGTTGACCTAGTCAACAGAAGCAAATAAGCCAAGCAGCCCAGCATTTAACATCTGGCTGATTGCCACCAGAGACAAACCCACCACAGACCGGCACTACCCCATAGTTTGGCATACGTTTGGCAACATCGATCGACATAAGGCAAACTGAGATTAAGGACAACAATCATCCCCAGCTTCGCCTTACCCGCAACTGCAGTCAGAGCCCGACCGTAGGCAGTTTCAAACACCCTTTAAAACACGACTTTCTTGGCGCCGTAAAGACTACACATGTGCCCACTTTCTGCTTTGAAACACCATTTTCTGCTTACCCTGCCCTAAAGCAGCAACATTCCAACTCCCTTGGGTGTCTCTCATGTACAGAACCACTAGCCCCAGCATACTCTGCAAAGCGGCTGTCCATGCTTGATGTACATAACGTGTACGTCGAGTCCCAATAGCAGGAGCTTCACATGCTCTGCTGCACCCTCTTGCCACACCACGTCTACCTCAAGGTTTATACGGTAGGGATGACACAGCTCAAACTGATCGCCACATTATTCTATTTCATGATAAGTCATAATAAAAAGTACCAAAGGCCCCGCACCTCAAGCTGTCACAAAGGACAGCGAGGTGGAACAGACTGAGGGCCAGACAAACAGTCTGTGGAAAAGCGAACAGATGGCATAAGAGCAGACCTCAATAATTGAGCATGGTGGTGTTCCATTATGGTCCGACTGCAGCCCCACACCCATGCATTCGATTATCACTAAAAAGCTGTCAGTGAAACTACATGGGCTGCAGCTACTTGGACCACTCCCCAACCGGCCACAGCAGAAAGCACTGATTGAGCTAGTTAACAATCATCACAACAACTTTTTTTTGCTCGTCTCTCCGTTCAAATTCAAATTACACAATTCCAGCAGGATGGGTGCAGACCCACGATCTTTGCCTACTGACTGACACAACTGTGGGCCACTTCAAAATAGGGAAGGTACAGCCGCTGACCCTTGCAACAGTGAATGCACAGACAAAATTGAGTTGCCACATGCATTTTGATATCTTCAATCTTACCAATTCCATATAGACATACACAGCATTGGAACACAGCAGTACAGTCTCAGAGATGCAAATGCAAATTCTCCAAAAGCTTGACGTGAAAGCTTGGATTCAACATCATAACTACTGCATCTACAAATTGGCAATAATCACCTCAGATACTAGCCCACACACACCATGGGGCGATCTGCCACTCTTGCAGTTCCTAAGCCTTTATCTAGCTATATCAATGGAACTTGGTGATTACCACACTGAAGCAAAGGTAGCCGCCCCCTTCCCCCTCATGCACCATTCCATCCTGCTGCAGCTCCTGTAATAGATCTTCCCAGGTGGCTGGCAGATCACCCACCCAGTCATTTACAAGCTCACATGAGCCGTCCTCCCCACCGCTAAAACCAGAATCTAAATCCATGATCTCCTCCTTTGTACCCTGTGTCCCCTGCCAGCACACCACACCGGCTACCGCTGTCACAGGACAACTGCTGCTCTCCGTGCGCCAAAGCAGCTCCGTGCCAAATATGACATAGCGCCTCCCTGGTTCGTCATCCCTGCCCTCATAGTACCCAGACAAGACAGTGAACGACAAGGCTAGCTCTCTGCCCTGCCACCGCACAAAGCTGCTGCGATAGCATTCCTTATGTACCCCTTGATCACCCTCCACCATGCCCTGCTCGCAGCACTTTTGAACCAGAGACATGGGAACCTTCACTTCCAAAACCATCTGCCGCATTTTAGAAGGTTCCCGAGGAGGTAGGGCCCATCCATGGCTGGGATCAACGCAGCTGTTGCAGTTGTGTATTAGGCTTGAGGCCCACAGCTCCTCACTGCCATGGTGGTCAAAGTCCTTAATGCGTGCCCTGCTACTGCAGCTGCCACCACCACAAGCAGCAGCGACTGAGATAAGATCTGAAGGGCTGAAGCAGCTCAGCACCCAGCTGCCTGGAGCACAGATCACGGAAGCTAGGTAAGACGGTGTGCACTGTGTTAGCCGCAGCAGACCAGCAAGCTTGTGCTGCTGCTCCTTGCTGGTTCCGAGGTTGTGCTGCAGCCAGCGATTCAGGGTGTAGAAGGCTGTGTCTTCTGAACTGACTCTGGTGCGCAAGTCAGCGAGCAGCAGCAATAGAGCTGGGAAGGGGAGCTGCAGTAGCTGCTGCTGCAAGGGGCTGATGGGGTGGGGGTCAGCATCTGGCTCATCATCTCCTGGTCCTGCAGGGGCCCATACCAGCTCTAGGTCACCTAGCTGCTGCTGAAGCTTATCTGCTGCTGCTTTGTGTAGGGTACCATAGCTAGGGAGCTGCTTGCAGCTGTCAGGGAGGGTGAGGATGGCTGTGGCTGTGTCCCAGTGGAGTTGGTCGCTAGGTAGGCTGCTGATGCTCTTGCAGACAGCACGGGCGATGGCAGGGACGTCATAAGCATCTGAGAGCTGCAGGAGCTGGAGCTGCTGCTGCTGGGAGAGGTCTAGGGCTGAAAGGTCAGCGCCTTGGCTGTACATGGTGCTGATCAGGACTTGGCCTATGGCCAGCTGTCCTGCTGGTACGAGAAGCTCTACCTCAGCCTTCTCACCCCAGTTCTCAAGCTGCACAGTGCAGAAAGGGAAACTTGTGAGCAGTCATTGTGGGACTGAAGCCAGGTGGCTGAGGAATGTGAAGGCTCAGGCGAGATATGCTTCAATAGTGTGCAGTAATGTCTCTGCTGTTGCCAGAGTTGCAAGGGATGCATCACATGGGCGAGCAAGGCGCACCTTTGCTTGGAAGAACTTGCTCATTCCCCAAAGTACTACTTTGTGCGCTGGAATGGTCTCAGAGGAGGTGCTTGTTGAGAGCCCTGGTGAAGCCTGAGCAGCTGATCCACGAGGTCGCTTCGCCTTGCGGTTCGCCTGAGTGTTATTGCTGATAGTAGCTGGTTGCTCCTCTTTAACTACCACTACACAGTCTGATAGGATTTCAGAAGAGCGCAAGCGCGAATAGTCTGGGATCGGCGCTGGCTTCAGAGTGGTGTCATATTGGATACTCTCATCAAGAACATATGGTATTATCTTGTTGTTAGCCACTCTCTGCTGTTGATGTCTGGGAAATGGGCTTGCGGATTTGTGAGTCGTGCACACAGCCCCGGGAGCTTCCTTGGGAATGTGATCACATGCAATCAACCTGTAACAGCACCTTGCTCTGCAACGGAGACACTGTCCACATGAATCGCAAGCAAGCTGACAGCCGTACGCATGCGGAGCGGTGGAATAAACATCATGGAGGCTCCTGTTTCGTGCAGCGCTGCAGCCGATAAGCTGAGTGAGACTGGTGACCATTTCATGGCCAATAATTGCCCAGCCATGAACATAGCTAACGCCAGAGGTATCCCAGTGGGAACCTTTGCCGATTCTGACCTAACTGGGAAGCTTTTGGTGCTCTTGTTGCCCCGAGTGAACTTGCCTCATCTGCCTTGTTGGGTTCGCTACCTTGGAGGTGTACAGGTTCGCTACAGAAACAGGGCTTCGGTCCTTGAAATCCTATTGACCTGCTTTTCCCTGCGAGGGCTATCATAGGCCCATGTCTCACCAACCTGCGCAAGCAGGGGCCTGCCTTGTCTATCAGGAACTGCTCCCAGATTATAGCGGGCTCCTTGATAGCGGCTCCTTGTCGGATGTTAGCGTCATTGTAACGGAAGAACAGCCACAAACAAAAGATGCCGAAGATGGACAGACCTCCAAACGACCACGGAGGGAGGTTCCTCAGATTATCATCCCTGCGCACAAGGTGGTGCTCTGGGGCATGAGCAAGTTCTTCCAGGCCAAGGTATGCAAGATGGCGACCATTTGCTGATACTCAACGCCAACGTCTTGCAAGACAAGCAGCGCAAACATTGACCGCCCCTATTTGAAATCCGAGACAATCTGCTATAAGCACAGGGCTGACTCCAATACCATGATCATGCAGCTTCAAGACTGGACCAACAAGCCTGAAGTCGAACTGCTTGCACCGCCCAAGCAGCTGGACATTGGTGCAGCTCTCATCAAGGCCATGTACAGCAGGGGCCAGAACCTCTCATCCCTCAACCAGCAGCAGCAGCTCCAGCTCCTCCACCTCTCAGACGCCTATGGTGTTAACAATCAATCAATCAATCAAAACGCAAGACCAGCAATGCCAATGGCCAAACAAACCTAGGCCACAAACACAAGGCTCCTGATCACAATCACGAAGCCACACAACCGATGGTGGATTTGCCACACACAAGCTGAGGCTAGATGCAACGGCGTGCACACCAAGGGGAAACAAACACCACCACTAAAACCCAAAACCTGCTCCACTTCCATCACACATGGGTGGCGGGGAGGCAGCAGGATCAAGCACCACCCTAGTAGGGGCTGGAGGTGGCTCCCACCACCTAGGTACTGGTGAACCACCATCCTCCCAGCCACTGAAAGGCACCACATAGCGCTCCACATGCTTATCAATAGCTTGCTTAGTGCGCCTTCTACACATCACTAACCGTTGGCTTTCCCAAGGGTACGTAAGATCCCACAACCTCTTCCTCCAAGCACTCTTAATCTGACATGAAGCCTCCCAGCTCCCCTCATCTTGACCAAGCACCTTCAGATCAGCACACACGCATTTCTCCCAGGTATGGCGAGGCCTACCCACTGGCCTCGTCATGTCACCATGTAATGAAGAGAACAACGCAATATGCGGCAACCTGCCCTCCTCCATGCGGCCCACATGCCCCAGCCACCTCAGCCTATTTGCTGTGATGTATGCTGACAAGGTGGCTACCCCACATGATTTCCTGATATGCTCATTGGTGTGCCGATCTGACAGCCTGACCCCCAGGATGCTCCTAAGGCAGCTAGAGTGCACCCGCTCAAGCTTTTGCGATTGCACTTTGGTCAGGGACCAACACTCACTCCCGAACAGCAGAATTGGCAACACATATGCCTTGTAACACTTCACCTTCGTAGCCAATGACAGATGCTTGGTACCCCACATCTTTTCAAACTGCTTAAACCTCCCCACAGCCTTACCCCTCCTGATATTCAACTCCACATCCAACCTGCCATCAGTCACAAGCACACTTCCCAAGTACTTGAACTGTGACACCTCTTTTACCACACCCTCACTGATAACCACCTCTGGTCCTTGCTGCACTGGCACATCCCCCTCCTTCCAATCCTTGTCAATGGACAGGATCTCAGTCTTGCTTGCATTGATGCGCAACCCAAGACTAGCAGCAACCTTGTCCATCACCTGCAGCATGACCACCAACTCCTCCCTGCTGGGACTTAGCAACACCATATCATCTGCATACAGCAGAACAGACAACAGCTCCACACACCCACCACTACCACACCCATCACGCTCAAGTTTCCCATCTGCATGATAGGCTAGCTTCACCCCACATCCCTCCGGCATCTGAGCCATTGCCTGCCGAACCACAAAGTCCATGTAGATGTTGAACAGCAAGGGAGCAATGACACATCCCTGCCGCACCCCGCCATGCACATCAAACCACTCAGACACCACACCACCCATCCTAACAGCAGCCTGTGTGCCAGTATGCAAGTCCATCAGCAACTCTATCAGCTTTGTGTGTACCCCGTACACATGCAGGATGCGCCATAGCGTGTCTCGCGGTACAGAATCATATGCCTTACGCAAATCCACAAAAGCCATGAATAGAGGCTGATCGAATGCTACAGACTTAGAGATGACCTGGCGTATGGTGAACAGAGCATCAGTGAGGCCCCTCCCCTTCCTAAAAGCAGACTGGTTATCAAGCAGTTGTGCATCGATATGAGAACTGATCTTAGCCAAAATGACCAAGACATACACCTTCCCCGGTATACTTAGCAAGCTTATCCCCCTATAGCTATCTCTCACTTTGCGCTCTCCTTTGCCTTTATACAGTGCCACCAACAGTGCACGTTTCCACTCCACTGGCGCTTTCCCTGACTCCCACACCGCCACAATGACCCTGTGCAACCATTTCAGCATGGTCCCACTGAGCTTTAGCATAGGCGCTGCGATACCATCAACCCCAGGAGCTGCCCCATTACGACAGGCAAAGACAGCTTCTTCAACCTCCTGCACAGTAGGTGGCTGAGCTGCTGCTTCACTCTGCTGGTTTGCACCTTGCCCTATCAGCCCTATCAGCCCTATCAGCCCTATCAGCCCTATCAGCCCTATCAGCCCTATCAGCCCTATGGTGTTAAC